>PVIU01000428.1:0-325767 GCA_004026605.1 Ondatra zibethicus | reverse complement strand
GGGGGGGAGGGAGCACTGTATCAGTTTGGTGGGAAGAGTAGAAAAGACTGGGGCAAGCAGTATTCTGGACAACGACAGTTTTTTAAAAGTCAGTGGAAGAACCTGGGAAGAACTCATTTCTACCTGTTGTTTGTTAGAAATGGCAATTTGTATGATACTGTTGCAAGGGCCATCATGAAAGGTGATGGCCACAAGGAAGAGTGGATTAGGAAACTTGTAGGGTACTTGTGACACCCATGTCTTTGAATATGTCAGATGTCTTCCCAGACAGAGGCCACTGAGGTGGTCAGATATGTGCTACATGTGGGGGGTACCATCCAGGGCCTGGGGCTGGGGTCCCGGACACAATGGGCTGGGGCGAGGGGAGAAAGCATGCTGACGTCAGGCCCTTTCAAGTTTCATGCATGGTGGCATGTGACTGTCTGCCACCACTGTAGCCTGTATCCCCATAAACTGCAAGCCAAGAGCAAGCCTTTCTCCTCTGAGCTGCCTTTGCCACAGCAACAGAACTAATGGATACAGCTAGGAACGAGGTGTCATGGAAAAACCCATTTTCAGATGTCTGTGCCAACAGAAACTTCAGAAGGTTATAATCTTTAGGAGTGTAATATGGTAGAGAGAACCCTTATGAGATACGAGCCATAGATCTGATGTAAATTCAATTTTCTACATGTCTTCAACAGTTGGAGTAATTCTTACTCCAAAGGACCTGCCCCAGCTGGAAGAATGGCCCCATGTTCTGTCCTGATTGCACTTCCTTCCTGGCCACGAACTACTGAAATACACCAAAGGTTAGTATTCTGATATTCCCCCATCAACCTGGAACCTAGAAGCTTCAGAAAGCTCAGCACTGATTTTGAAACATAACAAGAAAATTGCTAATATGTAGGAATAAAGTCTATTTCCATTTCATTAGGTAGTTTTGCAACTGTATCATTCATGTGAATGCCTCAGGGAATTTTTAACTTAAAGAATAAAAATAAACATTACCTCACTATGCTTAGCTTTCCTCTGTATCAACCCCACCAGCATTATCTAATGTGGCCACGATCATTGTATTACCCAATGGGTAAGACTGCATTCAATCACAGTGAGACAGGAAAGATAACGAGGCTATACCTAAGTGTCTATGTAGTGTCCAGACATTTCTCTCCCTTGGCCTCATTGGGAGTGAAATATACTTTATAAAATTAAAAATTACTTGAAGTTTCTCTATCCATTTGGGAGGTAGGCTTAATAAAGACATTTTATGGCTGGGTTTTAAAAGCTTTTGCACCTTGGGTCTAACTCAGAGGGCACAGACAACACCACTACACTGCCCTGTCTTCCCCACAGTCTCTCTAGAGTGAGCAAAGTCACGGCTCAACAGAAAAGCACCCTGACTGGGTGTGGTGTCCATGTCTGCAATCCTAGCGCTCGGAAGACTAAGACATGAGGGTTGAGGGTTTGAGGTCGGCACAGGCAACACAGGCAGACTCTCTCTTAAAACAAAAGCAAAATGTTCAGAGTTTGAGATGCCTGCGATTCCGACTATCTGCAGCTCTTGCTGGGCTGTGATACTGGCTAGATGAACACAAACAGAGCTGCAGGGGCGGGAGCTGGGAAAACAGACGACATAGACAATACTCCGGATAGAGAGAGGAACACCCCGTGCTCTGCTCTGCTCCCAGAAGGCCAAGCTGCACCTGCAGCTGGATCGAGCCCTGTGGGTAAGACTGGGCTCAGCTCATCAGATGGAGGGTGAAGTAGCCCACATGGAGGCCTTGTTCCCAAAGAAACTGGGGAAGGGAGGAGCCAAAACATTCTGTAGCTCAGTACCAACTCTCAGCTTGGGGTCCTATGAGCAGGATGGTGTATGAATGCCTAGTCACACCACGGAGGATAGGTCAAACTATTTTAAGTGGCTTGCAAGGGCCATGACATTTGAAAGTAAATATAATAATTAATGAGAGCGAGTTCACCAAAGAGGCACACGATAAGTGTATGGGGTCAGGAAAATCACAGAAGCTCTGGCCTTACATAGGGCTGACCTTAATGGCACACCTTTGATTAGCAAACAGTCAGCATTTTATGAGAATTCCCTGCCACCACAAAATCTATCTATGCTGTGCTTGCCCAGCCTGTATCACACACTGGCCACGCCAACCCTGCTCTCTTGGATGAGATTTCCTATGCACCCTTCCACCAAGCTGAGCACAGGCATCTGAGGAACCAGCAGCAGCCTAACTGGCAAACTCAAGAAGCACCATCCAGTCACCCCAACACCGAGAACCAGGTCGCTGTGTCCTCCCATGGGCGCTGCACTTCTGAGCATTAAGAAAATGAAAAGAGTGATGGATGCCAGTAGAGACATAAGGATGCTTGCTGATGAAGGTGAAGTTATTTAATGTCAACATCCATGCTGGGGAGCTAAAATCTTTCTGCTTAGCTTGCTGACCAAGGTGAAGTTATTTAATGTCAACATCCACGCTGCGGAGCTAAAATCTTTCTGCTTAGCTTGGTATCAGTTTAAATTCCAAAACACAATAAAGATTCAGAGTACGGACCACAGAGATGGATTTAATCTCTAAAGCCCAAGCTACTGTGTTTTCATGCCTTGGTTAGCAAAGTCCTTCTCGAAGACAACTGACTCAGAAGGAGTCCTCAACACAGAAACAATAACGCCCAGGAAAAGCCAGAACTCAATGCCTGTCTTTAAAAACGACAACGAGAAAATGTCTGAAACAAACATCAGTATCCGTTCAAAGCACAGGGAAGACCGTGGCTTCTCAGGGACAGAGTGGAATGTATCCCCCACCCACACCCACACCCCCACACCATCTCATTCCATAAGGCCGAGCATGCCTGGTCACTGAGCAAAAAAACCATGGTACAAACTGTCTCACGAAGAGACAAAGGATTTTTTCAAAGAGAAACATTCACTCAACAAAGCATAAAACAAACACACAACAAGAAAACAACCCAGTGTGGCTCCCGGCTGGGCCGCCACTCAGTTTGATCAACTTTCTTTGAAGGTAGAGGTCTGTCCACTCTTAAACATCATAAAGCAACAGGGATAGAGGGTACATGCGCTTCTCATCCAAGGGAGCTCAGGCCCTGCTCACAGGAACAATCCCTCCCGTTAAAACTGCATTGCTGTTTTACTGTATTTCAAAATCTCCAAGCAGCCAATCATGCATAGAGAATAACTGCCCCTGGAGCGTCCGCACAGCACAGCCAATCAGCTTCCGCACTGGCAGAGTGGCTTGGAAAAAACCAATCTTAAAAAAAAAAAAAAATCACAACTTAGGACTTTGTCTCTTCTCCAGCTTTAAAGAATCACCAAAGTCACGAATGAAGAACAAAGAGATGGGGTTTTGTGTGTGTGTGTGTGTGTGTGTGTGTGTGTGTGTGTGTGTGTGTGTGTGTGTGTTTTGGAGAGATGTCTTAACTTTATTTTCTGCGCTCAAGTACTCTATATGAACCAAGAAAGGGCAACTCATCGACAGCTCAGAAAGAGAAGTCTTTAAACATGTAGGTCCTTGGGCATATCTTCTAGCCAGCTGTTTTTATAAGGATCTATACCGGGAAGACTTGAACGGCATTAGCTACTCTATAGACGAGTGTGCAAGGGCCAGGGAGCAAACAAGGCTTAAACCCCCAGGGATAGCAATGCACTGGAAGGACAGTCACAATATCTACTCACTAATGTCATTCTGATTTATCAGGTTACTCTTAAAACCTTTCAACCATTGAAAACTATACAAAGATTAAGGACATGACCATCCTGGATAATGGCAAGAGTCAGTTGTCCGTGATAAACAGTCATGGCTAAAAGTAAAGCAGGAATACACGGCAGACACATGCCTGTTAGTGTACCATGTGTCTACAGAGATATGCATGAGTGTGAGTGCGTGTGTGTGTACGAGTGTGCATGTATGCATGCACATATGAGAGCTTACACCAAGGAAAACAGGCCGAAGGCCAGGTAGGATGGCATGCACCTTTAATCCTAGCACTCAGGAGGCAGAAACATGTGGGTCTCTGCAAGCTGGAGGTTAGCCTGGTCTACAGAGTGACTTTCAGGCCAGTCTGTGTCTTTCTGGAACATTGGACATTTGCACAGCATTGTTGGCACCAAATGTTTCAGGTTCTGGACTTTGTGTTTCAGATCAGAGCTTCTCGGCTTGTACCCTCTGGACTCAGTCCGGGCCCCTGACCCTGTTCTGAGCCAGGTTAAAACACTGCTGGCCATAAACTACCTCTGGTCCCGTTTTAATTCAAGAGATACTTACACATGGGAGATCAGTTATGAAGCTCTGTATTTTTTCCTTCAAAATATTGCTTGTGCTAATTTGGTCTCTTGATTTTCAGTGAATTCTGCTGAGGAAAATGTTGTTTTCTAGCCTAAGATTTTATGGCTAACTCTGTGGTGACTTGTGCAGGCAGGACTTCTCATTAGGTAAATAATAGTAATAATTTTTATGGCCTTTTCTTATTTAGACATGTCCAAATGTTTTGGTATTGCTACAAAGATTCAGAGATGGTCACGAACGTGAGGACAGCACAGTCAACAGGAAAGAAATAATTTTTACAAAGGAGTCACCATTTACATGAGCAATAACTGCTATGAAAATTGTGTTTTAAAAATAGGTCACCAGATGACCATTTCAATAGTAATGACTGAACTCACAGTAAAAAAAAAAATGATATAATTCTCTATTGTCTATTAGCTTAACTTAAAACCCCAGATTTTTAAAATACAAACTTCCTGTTCAAGACAGTGATAACATCTCATGAAAATACCCCAAATCATGATCCACATACAGTTGAGTGGATTATTTGTAGCACAAAACCCATTCTCTACTCTCTGTTTTTTTGTTTTTTTTTTAATCTCAGTGGCCATACGGACATATCTAACTAGGAAAGGGTTGGAGTAGAAGTTCATGGGCAGTGGGGCTAGGGAAGGACATCCCACAATCCTCTTGCTCACCCAACTGTCACTAATTGCGGGCAATGATATTAATGACCCAGTAATTACAGAAAGAGCCGCAGCAAAATGGAAAACATCCATCCAAGTAGAGTTCATGGCTAGGTGGCAGCAGCTTCTGCACGGGCTGAGCTGATGTCTGCTGACAGCTTAGGACGGAACTCCGCAGAAGAGACAGCGTTACTCTTGTGGCACAACAGTCTAGATGGCTTTGACCATTGAGAGACCAGCAGTAACCCCGATAAAATACCCCCGTTTCAATCTGCCCTATGTGTGATCCTTACTCCATTCAAAGACTCCAGGGCAATTTCCCACATGCTTATTTCAATAAAAGAATAACTTCCATCCCATAGTTTACTAGGAGGAACAGCAGACTGGGTTAATTTGTGAACACAAAGCAACTTTCAAAGCAGGGCTGTCATTCAGCAGCACATAGCCTAGTTCCTCTATAATGAGATAAATTCAGCTCTTGCCCAAGGCTGGAGTGATCCCTCAGTCTTTATTCTGCTATCTACTAGCCAGTCAACCATATACCCACCACCCACCTATCTTCTTATGCACACCCACCATCCATACCTCCGTCCACTCGCCCACCACCCACCTATCTTCTTATGCACACCCACCATCCATACCCCCATCCACTCACCCACCACCCACCTACCTTCTTATGCACACCCACCATCCATACCCCCATCCACTCACCACCACCCACCTATCTTCTTATGCACACCCACCATCCATACCCCCATCCACTCGCCCACTGCCCACCTATCTTCTTATGCACACCCACCGTCCATACCCCCATCCACTCGCCCACTGCCCACCTATCTTCTTATGCACACCCACCGTCCATACCCCCATCCACTCACCCACCATCCATCTATCTTCTTATGCACACCCACCATCCATACCCCCATCCACTCACCACCACTCACTTATCTTCTTATGCACACCCACCATCCATACCCCCATCCACTCACTCACCTCCCACCCACACATCTGCAGCACATGCACTTAGCTAAGAAAAGTTAACGTCTCTTAATGTCTGTGTCTATACTGAATTAACTTTATTTTAATTGCATCATTATTTAGCAACGTTCTGTTGATGGGCTCAAAGTACTTTCTAATGCCATGAAACAATTCTAGTATAACCTTATTGAAAAAAAGAAACAGATTTTAGATCCGAAGTATGAACAAGGGCATTTCTCCTGTCTTTCTACCCTGTAGGTATTCCTGTGTTGTCCAGGTTAGCACTCAACTCCCGCAATTGGTCTTCTTGGGACTGAGCACACCATGGTACCCAGCTTACCTGTACCCTAGGAGGACCTAAGCTCTGGGGATTTTTGATAAAGTCAGTTATATGTAATATAATGTATGACAGGGCATCACTACGAACATGTTTGACAGAAACATTTTGTTATTTATATTGCACGAACTTAGCATGAAGCATGGATGCATTGTGCCTGCCTCCTGTCTTTACCCTCCCTATATATGTATGTATGCATGCCTGCTCCAATGTGTCTGGCCCTCTGCACTGCCATGTGTGTGCTTTGCATATCTGTACATTATAGTATCACTACTATTTTCTATGTATACTCTCTTTGATACCCATGCAAATACACCATGCATCTCTGCATGTTTTCTTTACAGTGCATACATGGCCCGGGAGTCATAGTTACACACTCACAATGGTGGTTAAGGGTTTGGAGGTCCTGCGTTGGGTTTTGAACTGACATTTCACGGTGTGTAGTGTGCTCTAAGCCACACTATCTGGTTTCCTCACAGCAGTAAAAACTGTTCCCTGTGTTGCTAGACTTGAAAGTAAGTCGGGTATGAAGGCTACAGCATTTCCCCAAGGATCAAACACACCCAGACTCCGAGTTAGAGCTTTAGGGATAAACGTGTGCATCTTAACAAGTATATAAATTAGATCTTCTCAACATAATCTTTTTCCCCCTCCAAATGTCTGTCTATGCCTCTTGGCTATTTTTTAAAGTGTTTTATTTTGCTTTAAAATTTTATCTTCATGATGAATATTTAAGGGCTGTTAAGAAAGAAACGTGTCCTCTTTTATCCACAAGGTCTCTAGTATTGTTCAATTATTTATAAATCTGTGTGAACATTAGCAAGCTATAAATGCAAGGGTAGAGATATAAAAATTAGTTTTATGAAATTATGAAGACAGTTTTATTCTGAATCATTCCAGAATAACTTTTTGGTTCTGTTAAGCCCTTTATTTCTCATCTTACTTATTTTGCATTATGAGTTATTATCTATTCTTCCTCAATCTTTGTTCCTCCTGGAACTCCATCATCTCATCTCATCATTGGTTGTTTTCAGAGCAGGAAGTGGCAATGGCAGGCCCATATCTGTGTGGTTTACATGAGATACGCTGTTCTGTTTCCCAGGAGATGCCAAGGAGCATGAACAGAGTCTCATCCTCTGTTCTCTGCGCCACCCAGGTGGCCATGATGCCACTAGACTCAGAAAACCTGAGTGTCTCAGTGGATCCCAAGAAATGCAGAAGCAAATCTGAGCTTTCTTTATATTAAATTCAACATGGATCTTCCTAATCTACCCTGGGAGAGGCTTCCTACAGATGGAGCCCCTGAGGCAACCCTGGCGTGATGACTGATGGAGTTTTCTGGGTCCTAGGGAACCACAGCATGAGAGAGGCTGGTGAATTGGGAAGTGAGAACCACGACCGTGGGCGTGTCAAGACTCCTCCCTGTGTGAGTCTTAGGCGTCTGTCAAAGAACCTGCTGGCAAGCTGAGGCAATCCCAGAACACACCACACACAAATGTCTCGGTCAAGGGGCAAAAGCACTGTACTGGTGGTCGAAGAAAACCAAGTGGGAAGATCTAATGGGTAAAGTTGCCCAGAGTGACAGAGGCTAGGCAACTTCTCTGTGGCTTCGCTTATGCCCAGACTGCAACCCAAGGAAGCTTTCTGTGCCCATCCTCCCCAGGAACTCTATCTCGCAATGAAGCCCAGTTTTGCCTTCAGCCTCCAGCCTCTCACTTCCTTCCCATTCCAATGTTAACTTGTGCTTGGTTGGTGACCACGCAGATGACCACAAGCCATCTGACATATTCTTCCTCATGACCAAGTGTTCCCGTGATGCCATTTTAAAGATGAGAAGACTGCAGCAGGAAATTAGCTTGAGTTACTTATCTATTGGCGCATAAAGTCCAAGGTGATCAGACGTGGACTCACAGCTCCTATGCGAACTTGTGCTTCTACATGTGGTTTGCACCCATCCACCCTCAGTGCCTTTGACCATGTGGTCTCTGGCAAGAGTCCACCACAAAGAGAACAGCTATAGGTAAGGCTAGAAAGGTGCTTACGTGCCTCAACTCAACTGCGTGCAGTGAAGGCATCAGACACAAATCTCACCACTAAGACAGGGAACAGGAAGGCAGGACACGGTTTCTGCATCGCTAAGCTATCTAATACACAACGAAGGGAGTGTGGCTGCTGCTACACTTTTACTCAGATAACCCACCGAATAAACGCCGTAATCTCTCTAGGGCTGTCATGAGTTCTTTCATGTTCTAAAAGCTATCTTCATGTCAAAGGGCATCTGAGAGCTGCTCTGGGACTTAGTGCTTTTCCAAAGAGATGGGACAGGACACTTAGTATAGTTAGTGCGACTTGCCACACTCATCACCCAAAAAGAGCAAATCAAAGCCAGAAAAAAAAATGCAACATATGTTCAACCAAATAAGGAACAAAGCATTGTTTTTTGGCTCATTAATACTGTTATTTGGATTTATTTGTGCAAATATTTCTCTAATTTGTGAGTTCTACTCTAAAGTGGAATTTCAACAGTTATCTGTGGAGCCTGCCAGTTTTGCACACTCTTGTTAAAGAGGCTTAAGAAATGGAGGTTCCACCAGACTCAACAAGGCAGTCTGGACATGGAGAGCTGTCTCCAAGAAGACACTCAGCGAATTCGGTAACAATCAGACAGTCTTTAGAAAATGGTGACTTCTAGATGATGCTAGAAGATTATGACCTGCCTAGGGGTACACAATAAAACAATACAAAAACCACATGAAACAAAAGCAAGTGCAGTATGAAGTCTGTCTACGCCCTGTGGGGTCCCCTTGCTCACCCAAAGTGTAAGAATACGAGACACTCGCTTCCACCCCTCACAATCACTTTGTGTAGACTTCCCAAGGTTTCAGCTCAGGTTGGCTATCAGCCCACAGCACCTGTCTCAGGATAGAGTTGCTAGGCCAACATAAGGAGTTTGCTGACTCAGCCCTGAAGAAGCAAGGACAGATTCTCTAAGAAAACTTCAGTGTTGAAGGCTGAGCACTCAGAGGATGGGTGCCTTCCCAATTCAAACTGGATGGCTTTTTAGACTACTATATCCAACAGCGAGCTTCTATTGCAAATGGATAATATCAGAAGATGCAATTATTTCATAAACAGTTAAACGAAAGACACAATAAAAAACAACTACAGACTATATAAAAGCCAGTTCTGATTTTAAGGCCATTAAAGATCTGAATGTAATAAAGAGCAGGGAGTTCTCAGACCACACAGCCACGGCAGCCCCATCTCCAGATCATTCACGATTAGAAGAGTTTATTAGTTATGCAAATTAAGCCCAAGGCTAATGACTGAAATAGGTCACTTGAAAAGTCAATTCGAAACATGAAGAAACCCCATATATATAATTTTGCCACATGTCAAAGCAAAGAATCATTGTAGAGGAGGACTAATGAAGAGGCCTTTCGGTCTACAGTGTCACTTCTTAAGAGAACTCTGGGGATACGGGGGTTATAAAACACAATTCCAATTACACATAATGTTTACTATAAAACCCAAAGATGCAGTGACTGTAAGCTGGGTAACATTACAAGTCAAATAAAAAAATCCTTGTCAAAAAAAAAAAATCAGGGCCAAATCCTGCTGGCTTTAACTGGGAAATATCGTTGACACAGCAGCGGCTCTGTGCGTCTGACCGTCACCGTCTGGACAACAGTGAGAAAATGATGTTCCAGAGGAAGAAATTAAAGTGACTTCCTCATGAAGCTCAGGCAATGTAAGGAAGACATACGGCGTTGGGCTCCTGGGAGGACATCAGCGTGGCCATGTGTACCATCCCCACGGGGGCACGCCAAGCACTCCTCCACACTACAGCTGCTCCTTTGCCCCCAGGACGGAACTAGCATATGATGCTCCTGACACTGCCTGGGGTGAAAGTGCCCAGCAGCCAGCTGCTAAGCCTTGGCGTCAGCAAAACAAGTATGCCATCTATTACAATCTCAAAGTGGATCAATGCTTGGCAGTACTAAAATTTGCTTGCGAATATGAGCACTTCCTGTTGTGCTATCCAGCCATCTTCATAAATGCACTGCTATAAAGATTATTGCCTGTACATACTTTGCTTCTGAGAAAAGAACAGGCCTGTGTGTGTGTGTGTGTGTGTGTGTGTGTGTGTGTGTGTGTGTGTGTGTGTGTGCATCCTGCATACATCTGTTTGATAGGACAATTGGTTACCTTTTCAAATCCCTTGACTGTTTTGGTGCTATTTTAAAATTTGATCTTATCACTTCCCTCTTTTCAAGGGAACTTGTACGCTGCTACTGAGTGTGTGAGAAACTGGCTTCTCCAAGTCGCTAAGTACTCTCTTCTGCCTGTGACGTAGGGGAAGCCTTTCAACCCTGCTGCAAGCAAGCACAGGGCTTCCTGGAAAAGTCCTGAGCCACTCACAGGCTTGGGAACGTCTTGTTATAAGCAACATTCTCACAGTGCCTCACTGCTTGACAGCCAAGGCTCTGTCTTTAAGAAGCTCTCTAGTTCTTAAATGTATAGAAGAACCTTGCTTGTGGAGAAGCCTGGCTTTCAGCCTGAGATCCTCTTGTTTCAGCTTCCTGAATTACAAAAAGCCATCCCATACTATGACATGGTAAATCCTAACTCTAAGGACAGTCCTGGGGGCCAGAGTAGTGATAAACATACCATAAATCTGTTAATGTGGCCTAATGGGTTCTCCAAAGGAACAGGTGCCGTTATTGGGTAGACTGCTACTTTAACTACAGACTAAACCGTATGGGTGACCCTTAGGCACAGTTCCCACACGTTGATGAAGAGCAGTCGGGACAGGCTCACTATGACACACCGAGAGATGCTGATAAACCGATCACTTAGCTACGTTTTGTGTATATTATTTGAAATGAAAGTTAACCAAGCTTCCACTTGCCCCTCCTGGGAAGCTGGGATTTTCAGTGCCATCATTTTGAAATCTAAGCTTAAGATGGAGGAGGAAACTATGCAGGCCTGCTGGTACCCCCTTCTGCTCACCCCCCCCATCAATGTAGGAGCCCTGAGATTTTCTTTGACGGCGTTTTCGGGATCAGGTGTTTTCCCGCCTTGGGAAAAGCTGACCCTTTGAGCTCATGTCCCCTTCTTTCTCCGCTCAACTGGAGCAGTAACATTTTGAAGGGAAATAATCTGGGGTCAGTTTCATTTTCTCTAAAAATCATGCTAGATCATGGCAACCATTAAAAGTCTTTATTCATATGTGCGAGTGTTTCCAAAACCTTAACTTCCATTTATTTTACTTTGTAACTACTTTATTATATCTTCAAAGATAGCCCTCTTTTCTTACCATCCCATTTGCTTTGTTTCATCTTACAATGCTCTTATTTTTCAGTTTATGGCAATTATTTCATTTAAATATCTAACTTGCCACTTTCTCCTTTTTTTGGTTATTCTTAGAAATCTATTTTCTCTGTATCACGTAAGCTTCAAAAATCAGTTCTTCGTCTCTGTGGCATTTGAAGTCACAGACAAGATGATTATGGCCTATGACCACCTTTGCTTTAATTACTAATGTAAAAACTACACAGGGAGGAACACTAGGTGAACACAGTGAATGGCTGCTTCTGTCATGTAAAGAGTGGGTCGCAACTGGAGAAATCAGACTTCCAGTCTCATGATACAGTGGTAAGGGAGCCCAGCCAGAGGCCAGCTGCACCACAGAGAGCTGCAGTCCAGGGACACAGGGTAGAGAGTATAAGTACTTGCCTATGTGAATCAGGCGTTTCATCTAAATACTACAATTAAAAAACATCGACAGAAAGCCACAAAGAGTATACCTTGAAAGCAAAAATATGAACCAGAATCTCACTGTTTGAATCAAGTAACAGATTTCACAGTACCCATGACACTGAGAACAGGACTGGTCAGTGCTCACTGTGACATGTGCACAGCATGCATGTCACAACGGGCACAGCTCACAAATGCACTTCAGATATACCCCAATGGATCTCTACCCTCTCCTGAAATAATGCCACGTTATCATGACAGATATGGGTGTCATTCAGGCACCACACCTACGCTTTACTCTTTTTAATCAGGACTTAACCACCCATACTGGCACTGTCGTAAGCCCCATGCTTCTAAACTCTGAGCTCTGCCTGTCTGGAGTGATGGTGTCATGGCAAACTGTACCACCATTACAGCTGGATCTACTGAGTCCTAGCTTTGAAACACAGTTTTTGAGAACAGAATACACACTAATGAATGAGTGGGTGGATGATGGATGGACAGATGGATGGGTGGAGAGAAAAAGCATCACACAGATTTACCTATCAAAACCTCACCAAGGTCCTTAAAGATGGTTTTCTTAGCAGAGATGCTGAGTCCCTTCACATAATTTACTCATTTCAACACCATAAGAATCCTGGCAGGTTCACCCCTGCTAAGTATTTATAGTTAATTAATACTGTTGCAACAGGGTCCCAAATTTCAAAATTTTTTTTTTTTGGGAAAAAAAAATGAACAAAGCTTCTCAACAAATGCTAATTACCATGCTAAGTTAAAAAAAAAAACCAGAAATCAATACAAACCTAGTCAGCTTCTCCTAATTCCTACAAAATAAAGAAAGAGAACTATACTTACATATAATGTAGTAATCTTTGTTCTTCTGAAATTCTAGACCCCAGAGGTTAGGGCTGAATTCTTGAAACTTGATGGTGAATTTCACATCTTGGTCTGGTCTGGCACAGTTGAGCAGGGGGGTGTTCTCCTTCTTAATAGTGCATTTGTCTGCTTGGTCTTTATCAACCATATAAACTTTATAATATTCATACTGGCCAACAGTTTTAGAGTCCACTTTGGGGCAAATAATATCCAATTTGTCTCCTATCTGTGGGTATAGTACCAGGCCTTGTCCGGGTAGAAATCTAAAAAGCATAAAAGAAAAACCACTGAGTTGATAAACGTGAACATCCTTAAATGCAGACACCAATGAGCCAGATGCTACCAATCACCCCAACCACGACATCAGCGCGGCACTCTGATTCACCAGCTCTGTCTCCAGGGGACAGATGCTTGGGGAATTTACCTCAGAAAACAAAAGGTCGAACCCTCCCTCCTTTGAGCCATCAGGCCCCCCAGCAGCCTGCAGACACTTGGTTCTCACCCCCGCCCTTGTGATATTCCAATACTCTTTTGTGCAGCTTTACAACTCTTCCCCAGTGGTGAGTCAGACCTTCCCACCTGTTTGTTATTTTTTTTTTAACCATTGACATCACGGTTTATTGGGCATGCCAGGGAGATCTCATCCACTCCAGGAACGGCGCATGCACGGAACCTTTGTTGTCCTGGCAGTCCTGGCTGTTGATGTTAATTAACAGACAAGTTTCATCAAGAATGTTTCAAATTACTTATCATAATTAGTCACTCACTGATCAAACAATGAGCTTTTTTTTTTAATGACACAGAACAAAAGAAATGTCTTACAAACCCATAAAAGATAACCAGAAATAATTAGTGTCGTATTGATTCAGCTGCAAGATGAAGAGCCCTCTCCTTGTGAAGACAACAAGTACCTCCTTGGTCTACAAATCTTCCCTCCCCCGCCCCCCTTGAGATGTATTTGTTCCAATTAATTCTTCGAAGCAAATCTTTAGAACTAAGACTACTGATATCAAATCCTTTGGATGCTCCCAGCACAAGGCTCTCCTCCTTTCCTTTCTTGCTGGCCGCGTTGCTGAAAGATCTGCCCTAATGGGGAGTTTCTCTGA
The DNA here is from genome assembly GCA_004026605.1 of Ondatra zibethicus. NCBI lineage: Eukaryota > Metazoa > Chordata > Mammalia > Rodentia > Cricetidae > Ondatra > Ondatra zibethicus. The sequence goes on along the minus strand of PVIU01000428.1, from coordinate 311,750 downwards.
GAAGCTGAAACAAGAGCTTCCTAATGAACATCCTTCTGCAAGTGCTAACACTAACAACACACTCAGAGAGAGCGGCCAAGCCTGCAGGCTCATTAAAATATTAAAGCTCCAGAACAAAGCATGGCCTCCCAATCCTTCCAGCCTGGACTCTGGCATTATTTAGCCAGAGAGGCCCCACCAGCCTTGATGACCCTTGGGGCCAGGATGCAGCAACAGGTAAGGAAAGGGTGAAGGGGCTCCCAAAGTTCAAATCCACACCAACTGTTGTGATTTACGTAACCAGTGGCCAGTTCTCAGCCAGTGTATTATATGGTTACAAAATAGCAGAAAGCAGGACTTACTTACATTTTAGACTCACATTCAAAACTGATACTTTAATTCTTAGAAAAATTTTGTACATGTATACGATGTATCCATGCCCTGCTCCTTCCCTCCAGGTCCCACTGCCCCCACCCACAAAACATTTGTTCCTTTCACAGTTCATGTCTTAAAAAGATGAAATAACTTGCTGAAACTTTTTAAAGGCGTGCTCTCTCTCTCTCTCACACACATACACAAACACACACACACGCATGCACACACACACATATGCACAGGGTTGCTTGTGACTTCCTTGTGTGTTCTTGTAGAACCTCAAAGAGAGAGTGGTTCACTGACATCAGTATTTTATTGTTGCTTATTTAATTAAATTAGTCCCTTTTAGCAAGAACATATGATATTTACTGTTTACTCACTTAAAACAAAACCAGAACAGGCAAGAGGGCTCAATGAGTAAAGGTACTTGCAGGCAAGCCTGCTGACCTCAGTTCAGTCCCAGGGACCCACATGCTGGAAGTGCAGTCCGCTAAGCCAGTCTCTGTCTTGTAGAGCACAGTCACTTTCTCTAACCCTCCCCTGGAAATACGAATGATTATTTTTTAATGGTGCACAGGATCCATTTATATATGATGAAATATTTCTAGGAAACAGAACTCAGAATGAATTTATAAAATTGTGGCAAATTAAAAACATCCATGTGTATATTGCTGAAGAATTCTCTATAACTTTTAACAAATGCCACTCTGGCATTTCCCACAGTTCTCAGGAGACTTTGTAAAACCCTGGGGACTAAAGGGCTTCCCTACAACTCCTTCTCTCCAGGTAGGTTCTTCTTGTTGGATAAAACTCAACAAAGTTCCACAAGGCCCAAAAGTCACCCTCTCTTCCCTTCCCCCGGGTGATTCTGAAGTGTCCCCCGGCTTTAGCAGGGCAAGATGGGGGCAATAGGTATTGCACTAAATTCCAGAAACATCGAGTTGCTCACCCTCTTAGTTTGTACCTTCTTGTGCTAATTCTTCAACCTTTAAAGGAAATCCTTAAGGCCTGTACAAAGCAACAGCAAATGCAGGGATCAATTCCTACCGGGAGTTGGTGTTACTGGCACAGCGGGGCACTATGGAAAGTGCCGGCTAGCTTTGGTGCAAGTCTTCTACACAAGTCAGTCCTTTCACCATCGTGCAGTGGGAGGAGGTGGTTTCCTGGCCTCCACGATCAGGAGTTTTTCTAACTGAGGCATAAGGTCTCATCGACCCATTCAATTCTTTAAGGGCGGTGCACCATGCCCACCTGACCAGTGTATCCACGCAAGTCTTGGGGATAACCACCCCCACCTACCCACCCTCCCACCCATGCCATAGCATCCCTTATGTCTGAAGTCTAGCTCATTAAGGTCTTTCTTCATTTCCAGGTCTCTATGAGGATTGTTAACTCAGGCATCATGGGTGGTTCCGCCTACTCAGAAAAGTCACATCCCAGCAGTCCCTTCTATCACCAGGTCACCAGGCCCCAGCCCCAACGCTGGTGCTAATGAGCTGAGGTCAGGAGCAAGGGGCTATCAGCTGGTGTGGCTTCAAGAACTGTTGTGGTTTTTATGATATTTTTCAGGAGGAACAAAACACATAAATAATTAAATGAGCTTATGTTTCATCTTGTAAATCAGCCTTGATGTTTAGTTATAATTCAGTGTGTGCAGTTTGATGGTGGAGCAGCATGGTAACCTGTGAATACACAGCTGGAGGGGTGGGATCTTAAGTTTTAGTACATGTATATGATATAGTTCAGGCCAAAACTACTGTTTCTAAAGCTTCAAGGAAGATAAATATGGTAAAGTTGAAACAGGAATTTGATCTTTTGCCTGTAAAAAGCTGGTGTTCCAAGTGTTCATGAGAGAGAGGTGTCTCTGCATGGCAGTCCACAGGAGAGGACCCAGCGCTGAAGTGCTAGATTGTGTTTGAGTCCATCTATGGAGGGTCAGCACACCATCACACCAACTGGTGAGACACGGAGGGAGGCTGAGCAGAGCTGGGCCGCCACACATCTCCCAGAGCAGACCTCTGGAGAGCCAGAGTAACACAACATAATGACCAGACTGGCTGGGGCTTTTGCTGTGAGACAGGGACATGGCGCTGCAGAGGGCTGTCCTTCAAGTACAACCATTGTCTTCATCAGGACACTTGTGACCACTTGCAAGAGTCCCTGGATGGGCCTGCTGCCTGTTGACATCCCCTCATGGAAAGGAGAGGGGAGGACCAACACACCTTCAGACTCTGGATGTTCCCTCCTTCCCCTGCCTGCTAGCTGTGTGTAATTCTGTCCCATGGTCTTGTATTTTAGAGACGTGTTAGCAGGCACATTCCTCTGATGCAGCTACAGAGACGTCACCACCCATGCTGGGGCAAGACTACACAGTGACATGGTTACTCTAGGATCACTCACCCATGCTCTGAAGGCAGTTCCTCACCCTGCTCTGTAAAGGAGCCCCCAAAATTCATTGGTTCCCCAAGTTGGACCTTGATGGGGTCATCCTTTGGTTTGTTATTGGTGTCCTGTGATGAGAGAGGAGGCGTTTGCTTACATCTTCCCAAGGAAACAGTTCCCACAGCACAGTCTCATCTATCCCAGGCTGGCTGGGGGAAATTTACTATGTATGTGAAGTGTGAGGTTAGCCTAAACTGCTGATCCTCCTGCCTCCGCTGCCCAAGTACTGGGATTACAAACGTGCACCAATAAGCCTAGCAAGCTGCATACTGTTGTAGATGCTCCAAGTGATGTTAATGGATGAGGACTGGGTCTTCAGGAGCCAACAACTCAGTGAGGTGAGTTGAAGGTGGGCTGCTCCCACGTGTGCGTGTGATTCCACGGCAGGCGCCCATATGGTTGCCGTATGATAACGCTCAATAAAATTGGGTCCTGGTGGAAAAACATGAGTGAGCAAACAGAAGTCACGTACGTGCTGACGTCAGGTTTAGTGCCCCAAACTGATGGCAGATCACAGGTAAGATTGGAACTTTGAGGACAGGCCACTTCACTGGGACAAATATACAGAGGAACCAGGCTGGAGTGTCATTTCACCGACTGTTGTCAGGCAGTTTCTGACCCTGACTCTGTGGGTCTCCACGGCCTGACACCCCGTCCCCTCTTGTTTAAAGCACAAGGCAGCTACCACACGCATCCAGGGCTGCTAACCACAAAACCATGACCAGGCTGACGCAGTGCTGAGCCTTGCTCCCCTCACCGCTCACCCCAGAGTGTGAGACACACAGGTACCCCTTGTAGAAGACAGTCCTCTGGGGACAGTGATGAAACCCGACAGGAAAAGCCTTTCCCTGCCCTTCTCAGTTATCATTGTATCTAGGGCATTAGGATCTAAACCTGGTTTTGTGAAACACATGTTTTTCTAAATTGAGTTTTTCATAGATAAACTATGAAGTTAAGGGGAAGGGAAAGAAAGTCAATATACACTCAGGCTTGCAAGACTCCCGCCGAGAGCTGTGGAAGTCTAGCTGCCTGCCCTGTGTACGATGGCTGGGCCAAACAGGACCCTCCTAGGTGGCCACCTGGCATCCATCCCTTGCTCTAGGAGGCCAAGAACCAAAAGGTGAGAAAGAAGTGGGCCAACCGCCTAGAATTTGTATTTTAGATACAAATTAGATGTAAAGTTTCAGACGAACTCCAAATACAGTGTTTGTCAACGGCAAATGGAATGCTTCTCTGTGGCCTTTCGAACAGAAGGCCATAAAGTCTGCTACATATAATCAAGTCAGTAAACAGAGCTCTATGGATTGGGAGTAGTCAGACCTCACACACGCGTAACCCGGGCAGCACCTGAGAGCAATCCACTGACAGGTGTTACCATGAGAAAGTGTTTTAAAAGTTCCCAGAACTGGGGAGGGAGAGGCGGGCAGATCTCTGTGAGTTCGAGGCCAGCCTGGTCTACAAGAGCTAGTTCCAGGACAGGCTCCAAAGTTACAGAGAAACCCTGTCTCGAAAAACAAAAATAAATAAATAAACAAGTTACGGTGACAACCACCCGCTGGTGTTAAATTACTGGTGGTGACCCACGCTGGGAGCTGCGTTCTGACTTGTTTTGGCACACTTAGGTAAGGATCATCTTGTAACCAAGACCAGTCACCACCCTCAGCATTTGTACAGAGGGGTAGGGTGTTCAAGGACCGGGACAACGTTCCTGGCCTAGCTAGAACAGAGTTACACGCTCCCTCTCCACGTTGGCTACTGAGTATCTGCACTCTTCTGCTCTCTGCCTGCCCGGAGCACACGCCACCCTCCCCCCGGCGGTCTAAGCACTGCCTCCCAGCTCCATCCACTTTCCCTGGGGAGCTCCAGGGGGGTCCTGGGGAATACTGTGCAGAAAGAGGCCACTCCTCTGGTTTTCCCCAGTGAATCATTTCCATGCAGTCAATAGATTCCATGACTTTGACTCAGACAGACAATGGAACTGGGATTTAAAAAAGGCAACTCTGAAGTAGGGTTTCCCAAGCCAGAGGCCTGGTGTAAAATGATTTGATGCCAGAAATCTTTTTTTACCTGTGGGTTGCCTACTGATTTAACTCGGGCTTGAAAAGGTTGTTCGCCAAACTAGACGCCAAGGAAGGGCTCCACATAGAATACTTTGAGTAATTCTAATGATCTCCATTAGACATTAATATTTAGTAATCCAAATTAGATCTCTAATAATTTAAGTTAGACACCTCAACTTCATACTTCTCATTGTAAAAACCTCAATTAACATCACACGACTTAATATTCTTTAATGTTCATAGATGAGAATGTAGCAGAATTAATTAAGTAGAGGAGAAAACCCAAGCCTGTGTGTGAACCCAGGCCGGTTAAAAATGCTGGAATAACGCATGGAAGGCAATCAGCCGATGGAGTCGGAAATATGATTTTCGTGGGTACAACAGACCATGTTACCAGGAGCAGATAGAGTCACCTCTTGGCAGATCTACCTCTTACCTTTACCCTGTGCCATGGGAGATGAAATACTTTGGGGGCGACTGAGCTGTGGATCCAATGTTCCCCTCCAACACCTGTCTCTCACCAGACCTCAGTGCAGACACCTCATGACTTCATATGTGTTTTCCTCATGGCGGCAAAATGCAAAGGCTTGCTTAGAAATGACCACACAGCTACTCGATGCTGATGCTGTCTGTGGCTGCACAGGTGAAGTCAATAACAAGTCGGAGTGACCAGCTTCCATGTCTGGTGAACTGGGCCAGGCAGAGCACCTTCCAGACACAAGGGCAGCACTGTCTCAGAAATGCTGAGCAATAGCTTCTAATGACAAAATGTCAGCTGCTACCTAACACGATTCACACAGAAAAATCGATTTAACTGTTTCCTATTTCTGCACCATCAGGTCAGGTACGAAGCATCCATGATGTATGGCCCCAGAGCTCACTGAGAAGATGATGTAGCCACAGAATACTTAAGCGGGGGGATGGGAGGAAGACAGCAAGTTTTCCTGCTTGTGGAACATTGCAAAGTCAGATGCATGAGAGGAGACAGCACATCCTACTACAAATCCTAGCCTTCCTTTCATTTAAAATGACATCAAGTGCAGTCATACACTTCACGACATCATTTTGGTCCATCACAGACTGCATAGAGAAAGGTGGTCCTGTAAGGTTCATGCCACAACTATCTCCGTCTCGCGTGTGAACACTGAGCTGTTCATAGAGATCAGATCCACCTAAGGACACATTCTCTGAAGATGCCCCACTGTTAGGCAACCCAGGACTGTGTAAGACCGCCGCACATGGATGAGTTACTCGAGCTGGAAATAGATAATACTGAGCTGACCACAGAGACCGACTCACACAGACAACCCCACCACTGATGGGAGGTCACTGGTGACCATTTGGGGCTACGGTGATTTCTAGCTGTCTACAGGTTTCAAAGTTCTCTTTAGTAAGCAGTGATTTCTGTGAAGCAGGTTGGACATTAATTTTTAACATACAGCTTCAAAACTCCCTGGGTCTGGAGGCACAGATCTGTAACCCCAGTTACTCAGGAGCTAGGGCAAGAGGAAGAGGAACACAGTCCTGCGGCCTGGTGGCACTATAGAGTGACTTTGAGGCTAGGCTGGGCAACTCAGTGAGATCATGCCTCAAAATAAAAAGCAGAGAAAGAAGTGAGGAGATAGTGTCAGAACACCTGCCTGTCACGTGGGTAGCTAAGTTCGACCCCAAGGACTCCAAAAGTTAACGATAAATAAACATAAAAATCTGACCTAGCTTTTTGAACTAGCTTTTGTAGCTTTAATTTTGAAAGTATTTTAAATGTTTAAGGCTTACAGGTATTTTAACTTTCTGATGCGGTACCTTAGAATGCACAGGGTGGTCTACTCAGTAAACAGCCCTCCAGTCTACAAATGTAGAGTGGATATTTATCCAAACAAATGAAAAGTGAGATAATTAGAATTAGATTTCAACGCTGAGCAAATCAGGAAGTGGGCTGACATTCTTAAGGAATGAGGTTTACAAACTAGGTCATCCTAGAAGGATGACATTAAGACACTAGAATATTCCCTGAGTCAGTATTATAAATCAAGGATGCTTGAAACTTGCAACATTTTGGGAAACATAGTTTTCTCCATTAATGCTTATATTGCTACTTTGACTCAGTGGTAAAGTCCACCGGGAAGAGGGAACTGCAGTGTATGGTATGAGTTGGTTCATCCTCCACTCTGTGTGGACCCTCAGGATCAGGCCAGTCCCTCTCTGGCCCTCACCTCTGCAGTGCCTCTGATGTCTGTATGTAGCTAGGCTAGCGTCACACATCCAGTGAAGATTCCTTTCTGGAATGTTCCATGCAGCAGGGAGTAGGAATACTCCACCAAGAAAGGCTTCACACCATGGGTGTGTGAACTTCATATAAACAGGCAGAATACTCAGTCTCAGTCTCGGGTTACCTCCGTTTACTGCTAGAGTGCTGTAGGAGCTTCATCAGCTGCTCTAGGAGGCCCTGCACAGGAGCGTCTGTTAGGAAATGAATAAGGAAAAGGGTAGCATCCAGGGCAGACAAGGCAATAGCTTCCAGAAGAAGTACTTGGGAAACACTTCTCCCCCCTTTTAGTGAACAGCGCTGCACTGCCCCCTTTGGAGCTTCAGCATCAGAACAAGTTTCTACACAGACTTATTCTGAAACCAGAGAAATAGTGGGGTGTAGCAGCTATAGGGTGTCAGGTTCACACAGAGCTAAGTTACCAGACACCATGCTTAGAGTAACGAATAATTAGCCTGAAACTTCCAGCAAGCACACCACTGTCTTCTCGATGGCTCCAAACCTCCAAGAAGTAGGTAGTAACTGGAGGCTCTAACTGACGCTTTCTGCTTTAGTTCGAGCGTGTATGTGTGTTGGAACAGTGGCCTGTTTTCACAGGTGCCCCTTTCTTTCGGCTTCTCTAGAACAAATACTCTGTGCAACTTGAACCCGATTTATTCAAGGATAAGAACAGGGGCCTGAAAGCAGGCTGCACAATTGGGGAGCCATTAAAGCGTTCTCAGCGCGAGGCGGTGAGGGGGGGGTGTGCATTTCAAACTTCACACCAACCACAAGCCAAACCTTTTCAAGAGCCGAAAGATGAGAAGAGCAGAAATCCAAGCGCCTGGAGAGTACACAGCCCCAGGAACCAGTTCAGCAACTCCACCAGGTGAGGAGCTGACCTGGGCACCCAAGGAAGGGCCTGATCTACAGCCTAAAGAACGCTCTGCTCAGCAAGCCCTTCCATGATGGCAGAGGGCCTCTGGCCTCACGGCCTCAGCTTGCGTTCCACAGTCATATCATGGGGACTACATTTCTCCAGACTTACCATTTTCCTCTGCCTTCCTACAATTACCAACGAGTCGAAAGGACATTCAATTTCACAGCTTCCATTGCTGTACAACTGCACGAAAATGGACGCCTTTTGACGTTAATCTTGTTTTTTGTTTGTTTGAGTGAGATACGAGGCTTAAAAAAAATATATATACCACTGGTAACTAAAGTAGATTTCATTTTGAAATGCTCAAAGATAGTATTCTGAGAGTTTAAACAGCCTTTTCCTCCTCCAGAGAAAATAGCCCAGGTATTTACTTCAATTCTACTCATGTAATTGTTTTTACTGTCTCAACACCTTCACTTCACAAAAGGGCCCACACCTGTAACAGGCTAAGGTTGAAAATGTGTTTTCTATTTACCAACCCCAAGTCAGACTTCAGCTGTGTGATGCAGACACCAGAGTTGTTGTTTTTATTTTTTCACAAGTTAACAAGCACTATTTAAATCTGCTATGGAATTAAGAACAAAACTAGGTCTTCATTTATGTAATTGACTGAAGAACATTCTCTGCCTATTCTACCCTGTCCTTCAATTAGAAAAAAAGTCAACACAGATTCTATGGCCAGCCAAGGCAAGATCCAAAGACTAGAACATGAAGCTGGAGCACTGGGGGTGTGCAGTGAACGAGCAAGAAGAGCGATGGAGCATGCCAGACTGCCCTGCGAGCAAGCCGACCAGGCAGGCTCCCTGATTGAAACCGGGTTTCATAACCCCAGTGACAAGAGACACTAAGGCCTTCTTTCCCAACTGTAATTTGTTAGCACCTGTACGGTCATGTTCCCAGCCGTGCTTTGAGCAAGAGTCTATAAAGGAAGGTGGACCCCGTGTTATTTATAGGCCCAGGCCCTAGAGAGAGGGATGGCTCTCACAGAGAAAGGGTCCAAAGGGCACCTCCAGCGAATTCTCTGTTGTTTCAGGGCCATTTGCTCATTTACCTAGGAGTGACGTCGCAGGGATGAGGACCACATGTAAATTCAACCAGGAGTGCGTGAGTGTGGTCCTGCCTCCTCCACACCCCAAGACAAGGCACCCAGGAGCAGTCCCGTCAGCCCTCCATCCCCTTCATCCCCACCACCATCATGCATTTCTTTCTTTATTTCAAAGTATTCTGCCTTTCCCTCTGGGGAGGTGTCCAACAAACAGAACCCCATTCCTGTAGCATGACGGGCCTGCTATCCCCCACCACATGCCTGACACTCCCCGCCCCCCCCCCCCAGCACAGAGCTGCATGCAAACAGGGTGGGGGCTTCTGGAATGGAAGTAGGAGTGAGTCCACAAGAGACAGAAGGGACCAGGACACTCAGCTCTCTGGATCTAAGAAGGGAGTCTCCTTGACAGGCAAGCTTAATAAGCCCAGCAAACAGTTTACAAGGCTGTGTGCAATGGCTTTACAAGGCCCTAAAATGCAGCTTCCCAGCACTTCCTCCTTCCCAGGCTCCAGGGGAGGGGTCAGGCACAGGTCCCTGTGGTGGGTGTGGTAGAGGTTATCTTCCTCCTGTGGCAGCCAGTGGAACAAGGGAAGGGGAGGTGGAAGAGAAGCCCAGCGGGTAACAAAACAGCCACCATCAGAAATGAGAAGTGGGATTGGCTCCTGATTGAACCACATCACCCAGAACCATGTCACAGGGTGGCAATAAGAAGGAATGGCGCCCTGCTGGGTCTCTCTTCCCTGGCTAAACCGCATCACAGCTCCTCCCGCAGGAGAGAGCCAGGCATGGAAGAGCTGAGAGGATGCCGTGCTGTGGTGCTTTAAAATCTCAGTTCCAAGAGAGGTGAGGCCTCCACTGCCTTCTCTGGCAGTCTGTCTATCCTGCAGGTAGGCAGATGCGGGAGTAGAAAGGATACAAATTCAGAGGCGCCACTGTGGAGTCCAGAGAACCCCAGGCCCACCAATATTCACTGCCTGGCCTTCCTTAAGCAAACTGCTCCAAACTTGCAGAACATCAAAAGCCAGATGGGCTGAACTGAATGAATCCACAGGCAAGAAGCCAGACTCCCTGTTTGCTGTAGAAATAGGCCTGGACTTGATTTGAGTCTTCTCAGCTCTGACAAGCTAGAGGCTGGCACAGTTCCCAAAATCCAAAATAAAATGGCATTTAATTGTGACTAGACTCTAAAAAAGATGTCATACTATCTCCTTAGCTTGACACACACTCAGCAGCAAACTGGAGGTGACTCCGGGAGCCTGACTTTCTCCCAGGGGGAACTGACCAATCACTTAAATTCTTGAAAGGAAAATGTTGATAGTCAAAGGAGTCCCACACAGTAAATGCACTGGTATTATATACGATAAAAAACTGCCTAGTCATTCTTCAGACGGCCTGACAATAACTCTGCTTCCAGTGGGTACGACTTCGTCAGATCTGAGGTTCAAAGGGTGCCTTAGAACGAGCGTTGCTTAAGGTATGATCTTCCACTGTGCCAACATTCAACACTTCTCTTTTCTCTACCTGGTGTGGACTGCCCTGAGCAAACACACACTTAACGTACTCATAGACAATCTCTTCTTGTGACAGCATCAAAAAATGGGGCAGAGAAATCAGATAGCCAGACAGTGAAACCCTAACACCTTATTTCAAATCTACATTTAAGCTTCCAAGACCTTGGGTAACTCAGTTAACCAATTTGGCCCAATTTCTCCACTAGTATTAAGAAGATAATAAAAATATTTCCCATGGTGGCTGCAAAAAGATTTAATGATGGGGAGCTGGGGGCTGGAGACATGGCTCAGCAGTTAAGAGCATTGACTGCTCTTCTAGAGGACCTGGGTTCAATTCCCAGCACCCACATGGCAGCTCACAACCGTCTATAACTCCAAGATCTGATGCTCTCACACAGACGTACACGCAGGCAAAACAGCAATGAACATAAGATAAAAATACATAAAGTATAGAAAGAAAGTTTAATGAATAATGTATCCAGCAGTTGGAGCAGCAGCTGGTATGTGGTAAAGTGCTGTATACAACTGCTGTCCTTATATAAAACAGGGTCCAACAGGAAGTGAGGCTTCCATATGCAAAAACCACCATACTGCCCACCCCTGAACCCAGGTTGGATTCACGGATCCACTCAAGGACAAACATCTCTTACTAGGGTACACAGAATGGGTTTGGCTATAGTACCTACCCTTAGTGCACAGCTGAACCATTTAACAAGAATGTCCAGGACTTCTTCACACACTTGTGTTCTAAGAAAGCCCTGCTACAGGTAGGCAGAGGAAGAAGGTCTAGGCTGACGGTAGATGGGGGGGATTAAAAGGTGCTTCGTAGGTCAGAGAGTCTTATATCGGCAGGAATGACAAGCAAGCAAAACAAGATAACACCAGAGAGCTTAAAATATTAGTGTGTTAGAATTCTTTAACAAAGTGATTTCATTTTTTTTTTCTTTGTATGGGCACAGTAGATATCCAATGAATTTTATTAACGGCTGACGTTTACTGGTTTGTTGTGCTGAGCTCAGAGCTCGGCCTTTAAACACATTTAATCCTGTCTGCCCTTTTTATTACTTTCTCACTCAGGACTACTACGTGATTGTCTCTAATTTAAAGCTGGACAAAGGAGTGACATGGAGGGTGCTGTTCCAAATTGCACAGCTAGTAAATAGCTAAGCAGAGATTGGCTCACACAGGTAAACTCCAAAGCCTGTGCTCTTGATCAAACCAAGCCACCGTCCTTGTGAAATCAATGGCCTGACCTGACCATGATGACACTCGCTTTTAAAACAATGGGTACTGATAATCCCCACATCAGAAAGGCTGCTGAAATCAATGAGTTGCCATCTCAGAGGGTCTGTTTGTTCCACTCTGGGATTTGCCTTTGTGCTACGGCCATTCAGAGGCACAGAACACTTTATAGACATCACCCTAGGCTGAAATAAGACTCTTCTGGCTTGCATACTACTGTGTTTCAGCAACCTACCATGACTTTGCTCAGAGAAACTGCTTTCTTTGGAAACTCAAGCTTCTTCTCCCCGGGACTGCATGCCCACCCAGGACTGACCACCTTCTGTCCTTTCCCTCTACATACAATGACATGGCATCCCAGCATGGAATGTTCCAGGTTCTACTTGGCACGTAAATCTCAAGGAAAGAGGTTTTTCTACCTTGACTTTATTCTCAGAGTAATGGACTTGGCCATTACTAAACACTTATCGAATGAATTAATCAAGTTACAACAGTCAGTTTTCTTAGGCCCTTGTGATCTCTAAAAGGAACAACAGGGACCAGGGTAAAGGCCAGATTTCCTCCAGGGCCCTAAGCAGCCTTTGAAAGCAGTTAGACTGCTAAATTCTATTCCACAAGAGGCTGACTCACGGCCATAGTTCTCCAAGAATGGTTTCCACCGCCACCAGAAGCTAGCCGGTGACATCTTGGGAACTTGCTAAAGTGTGTATCTCCCAGTCCCACCTCAGCCTCCAGAAATCAGAAACTTCGGGGTGGGTTTGGAAGGCAGTCTTCACAATTGCAGCAGGTGACTTTGGGACCCTTCAGTTCATTAGCCTTGGGTCGGGAGGGTAGATCTTGGATCTCTGACAGCAAGTGATAAGAACCCGGGCAGCCAACAGCGTTAATCTGGGCTGTGCCTGCACGTCCCACAAATACTGGATGCCCACAAGAGTCAGAAGTGAGGGAACTGTCGGGAAAAACAAGGCAGCGTCCAAGCCTTGTTTTGCCCATAAGGCAGGTGGCAAACACCTGAGAATGCCTGGAAGTGGCCCTGCACATAGCGCCCTGGGGTTAACTGCCAGGCCTGCAGGGTTGCAAAGGAAAAGTAGACAGATATCTCCATCATACAGAAGAGAATGCACCTAGGGTCTTTCCCAATGATCTGTTTCCTGTAGGCAATTCTGACTCAGGATGAGTGTTCTAAGGTAACATGGTGGGTGGGGGGGAGGCAAGGACTGAAGGGGTTTTGTCAGGTGGCATGACCACCATGCTGTGCTTCAGGCTGATCCGCTACCCCTTCAGTGAATGGAAGAGGTCATCTCAAAGACATCTTTGCCTTCGAAGGACAGAAACTCCATGAAATACACATAGGTAAGGAAACAGACAGGCAAACATGAAGAAGCAAGCTGTGCCCAACAATCCAAGTATCTCAGCCAAGACTAGGCCTAAGCAAAATCACCCCCTTCCAACACAGACACACTGAACCTAGGGACAGCATTCACGCGTATTCTAGGGAGACCCAAGAGGAGCGATCACAAAGAGCACAGGTGAATGTCTTGGTGGCAATAGGGACTTCGGTACTAGAGAGGAGCTATAAATACTGTAATTAAAATTAGACACAACTGAATTTACAGAGGAACTGGATTGTTTAATCGTCCTGTATAGAATCTATTTACAATCCTGATGAACACAACGTCTTCTGTGTGTGGAGCTCACCCGTGGCCCGTCCACAGCCTTTGGAAAATGCTCCCTAGGGGAGTTCCCACTCCCACTGTGGAAGAGGGCAGCTATGAAGTCTACCTTCTTCACTAGAACCCATTTGCCCTTCCTGTTCTGTTTAGAGAATTCCTCTGGGCAGAAAGAACCTACATTCTCCCAGCACTCAGGAGGCAGAGTTCGAGACCAGCCTGGTCTACAGAGCTAGTTCCAGGACAGGCTCCAAAGCCACAGAGAAACCCTGTCTCGAAAAACCAAAAAAAAAAAAAAAAAAAAAAAGAACCTGCATTCTTTAAGAGAGACTTTTCCTACTATGGTTTTAACATTTGAAGTCAGCAAGAATGTATCACAGTCCCAGAATGCTCTGCACTAGAATGACATATTGGGATTTGTATATGGAAGGGCACTATTTGAATGAGCCACTGCTGATTCCATGTGGCAATCCCAGAAACAGGTCTACTTGGAATGCTGCTGCCTTAGGAGCACTGGGAACCCACTACCACCTCCTCACTACCTTTACTCGGCCCTCCATCCTCAGAGGATATTTCTAAAACACATCACACAGACAAGCCCCATAGAAGGGAGGGTTCGGAGAAACAGTGGAGAAGAGCTCACCACTGGACGTCACTAAACACAGGCAGGGCTCTTTCTCTACAGCTCTGTAATCACTTTAACCCTGTTCCTAGCGGAAAGCTGGAGGCCAAGGCGATTCAGCTCCTCCTTTTGTCGTTTTGCCTGCCATAAATATGCGCCAGTCTGTGTGTGAAAAGCTGAAGGAGGCAGCAAGCTTGCTGGACATTTATCATTCCCTGTTCCCAGTTAACAAGCAAATACTTTAGCTGAATGGGCCATTAGCAATCATTGTCAAATGGAGAATGAAAGGTGTCAGGATGTGACCAGCTTGTAAATGAGAGAGTATCCCTCCTCTTCGATGAATCTCGACAAACGAAATGGATATTTTGGTATAGATTCAGAATGAAGATGGAAAGGAAGGCACAAAGTGGCAGGTGTTTTGGCACGGGAAGGGTATGTAACCGTCGTGTCTGTCCTCATCCTAACGCTGGTGAGGAAAAGACAAAAAACAAAAACAGATCACAGAAGCAACTTATCTGCAGCTCCAAACTATGATCCAGCGTGAGCACTAGGAGGAAAGTCAACAACATGGGTCTAAAGAGAACACCTAAGGTTTAGTGATGGCCTTTAGCATCTGCGTACAGAAGTGGCAGAGCCTGGAGATGCGCCTACTAAAACAGCTCCCAGACCCCCGTGTTTAAGTTCACAACCAAATCCCACTCCATGAAGAAGACCCCTTGTCCTGAAGAAATGGTCAGACTTGCCTTAAGGGCCAAAAGATGACAATAAACCAAATATTTCCTTTCTAGTAGCTTAAACCAATTGTGCGTATCACTCAGCACCCAACCCAGCAAGCAGTCAATGGTTCACTTTGTTTAATAGTTGAAATGGAAAAGTCCAGCTCCCTCACACAGGAGTGGGGACAGGGAGTGGGGGGGTACCAGTCAACAACCCCAAGAGTTTTGTGTTTGCCTTTAGTGTGTGTCAGCACTACCACTTTAGACACCCCCCCAAACTTCCACCGGGAAGCCCATCCCATCTAACTCAAAGATGACCAATCACAGTAGTTGGGAAAGCCAGGAGTCTCTAGGTTTACCGGTATTGAGGTATTACTGGATGGATTATTTGAATTAAACTAAATTCCCTCCCTTTTCAATATTGTCACCTGTTTTCTTTCTTTCTTAAATTTCCCCAGGGAAAGAAAGACCAACTTCACAGAAGAGCTAGAGGCCCCCGGTAAGGGCCAAGCCTCTTCTACGGGCCGAGGGGAGACGCAGAGGGGCCCTGGGGAAGCCTGAAATCAAAAGGTCTCTGTTTTCTTTTCAGATAATTCAGGCCCTACCTATCTCCCTCTGGTCTCCCTTGCTGCCCAGCAGGTCTCTGCCCCAAGTCCAAACAGATGAAGGCAAAGGCGGTGTAGGGCGGTTAATCCTACAGAATGGCCCCAGTCAGGCCAAGAGTTAAGCAGGAAAAGCTTCCAGGCCCTAAAGACCGGGACGAGCTGTGAGTTGTAATCAGCCTCCGTCCCGGTCTATAAAAAAGGCCGTCGATGAAAGCTACCTTGACCATATTATCTTCCACCGATGAGCAAGAACTGTACAGCTTCCCTTCGCGGCTCCAGCCATCCCAGACCACAAGTAGCGCTTTCATGGTTCTTAATCCGAGTTCCCAAGTCTGCCTGGCTCTCACATAATACCCAGCAGCCCGGAGCAAGGGCCTTCGCCCCACACCCTTTTCAGGGACGTGTCAATTCTAACATCAAGCTAATCTATACGTTGCCAAGGCTTCCCCTTTATCTGCCTTTACATCTTATGAACTGCATGGATTTACCACATTTTTTTTTTATCTCTGAAAGACAGAAAATGGTGGTTTTATTGCCATACAATCAGATTACTGCCGCCAGCTTCTCTATGCCTTTTCTACCGTACTTCAATCAAAAGGGATCAGTTTCTTTATGCTCTACCCTTGATTTACTTTACATCTGTAAAGACGTAGTCTGGGTTGTAATCCCCTTATTAACTATGACCAGGGTTGATTTGCCTAAAAATAAAAGCAAATTGTGTCAGACCCTTTCACTTTGTTTTTGATTCCGAACTACAAAATGGATTACTAAAGAAATCTTCAGAGTTCACACGGCCGGTATAGTGCTGAATTTAAAATGAGAATTAAACAAGTTAAACAGGGGAGCCATGTCAACGGTTTACATCTCCCATCACGGGAAGGGCTGACTGCTTGCTTTTGTATTCTTCGGTTTTATGGAGACAATGAAGCCACAGGAGTTTTTCCAAGCTGTTCGGAACACGTCTCATTTGCTATCCTTCCTTTTCGGCTGTTCTTATTCCTCGCCCGGCCCCCTTCTAATCCTCCCCTTTAATGGGGGGAGGGGTCCTACCTAGAGAGAGCTAACCCCTCTCTAGAAGCTTGTAGTTCCACAGAATCTGTATATTTTAATCAAAATATTTTAAATAGTCCAACACTTCTCTTTAACAAAGGGTGATCTCACAAGCAAATCTATGCAGATGTTTCAGTGACCTGAAAAACAGGTCCTTCATGTCAGCGGCGGCTAGAGCCAGTTTCATCATCTTTCGGAGAAGGAGGCGTCTTAGTGTCCAGTTTGTAATTAGATATTTGAAGAATAAAGTTTTCATTGGAATGTCAGGAAATAATGTTCTTTAAAATTCCCAGGGTCTACATCCTATATTCCCTGCTCTCTGCCACTCCCACATCTATGACGCTGCCCTGCAGTCATGCAGGGATCGGGAAATAGTCTCCCATTCAGTGAAAGTACTCTGAAATTTGGATCCAAGTTAGGTGGACACATTAAGTTCCAGGGAGCAACCCGAAACATGTAGCTGACAGTTAGACAGGAAGGATTTAGTTACTCCGGTGCCCACGCTGGTTGAAGGAGGTTATCATGAATCCACCAACAGGATTCATTTTAGTAACTGCGAAGAGGTTCTAGCAAAGCTAATTAAATCCACCAGTGCTCCGGCAGACTAGGGAAACCATTCCAACACGTGGTTTCTAGGTAGTCCCTGGGGGTGGCTAATTCACCTGTCTTCAAACTCCAGCTACCAAGTCAGGAGTAGTGGACTGTGGGGTCATTTGCATTTCTTTGCATCGGTAGGACAAGTGTCAACAGCTAAGCTTTGTGAAGGGTTTAGAACCAAGTGCCCAGTAAATCATCCTAACCTTGGCCTTCTTTTCTGGGCCTGGAAGCTGTAATTGCTGAGGTTAAGAAGTGCAGTCCTGGGAAACTCAGACCCTCATCTGAAGAGGCTGCCAGGTTAGTCTTTGTGTCCTGACTGGCTCAGCTGTGGAACAAGGAAACCCACTACCTATAGTTTATCATCTTGACAAAATGTGAAGAATGTGGATGGAGACAGGACCCATCCCACCCCAGTTCTCCCTGCTCCCCCCCCCTAAAACCGACAAGATTAACCCAAGGCAACTGGTGGAGTAGGCACTGATCAAGGTGCTAATCATTCAAGGTTGGGTCGGCATTTGTTTATCTACAAAAATAGGAATTCCAGATACAATAGAAGGTAGACTGGTGCATATGTGTTATTGAACAGCTTTTTAAACAGTTCTATACATTGTAGTTTCGTTTATCAATTTGACAGGCCCGTACTTATTAAGGGTCTGACATGGGGGTAGGGGGTAGGCCAGTTTGTTTCAGGTTATCTGGTTATTATCCAGCCATTCTTTTGTATCAAGCCAATCAATTTCAGGAATTCAGCGTTATATCGGGGGAAAATTACATGGGAATAGCACAATGCTTTGTAAAGTAACTAGTATGTAATACTTACAGAATAAAACCTCCAGACATAAATTAATACTAGAACGAAATTTTCAAAGGTGTGATTTATCCTCGAATACTATGCCAGTGTAGCATTGTTAATCCTAAAGCGAAACTATTATTATTCATCAAAACAAATGGCCACAACCAAAAAAAAAAAAAAAACAAAAAACCATCCATCACTTTATTTTGGCAAAAACACTATGCCGGAGAGAGGGGTTCTACTGAAGTGTTAATTAGAAATGATTTGCTTTGCTGTTCTTTCAAGAACTTAAAAATAATTGAGAAATGACCTAAACAGTACCAGCATCTACAGATACAATGTGGCTAATCTAACAGGGCAGCCACTAATCTCTGAGTACACAGAACTTCTGATTATTACATAAACTCTCCAGGATGGGATGGCAGGCAATGTGATTAAAGCAGTTATGGAGACCCCAGTTTACAAAGGATTTTCTGGGCCCTGTGCGCACACAGCTGCTGCACGCTCCCTGTGTGGACCACCTGCTAAAAAGGCTGACCCCTGAATGAAACAAATCTAATTACTGATGCCTGTTTCAGGACAAGGGACTTGTCCCACAGTTCACGCAGAGGGAAGTGGAACTTGCAAGCCTCTGGTTACCTGCCTGCCACATCTCACCCAGAGAAACTTTCCTCTGGTAAAGTGAACAAGGGAGGCAGTCCCAGGCACTAAACACTAAAAGGCTCTTTTGTAGTCCTCAGGAAGAGATCTTTCTGATCTCACAGATAGCTTTCGGCCACAAGCCTTCCAAAGGTTTCGAGCCATCCTCGGGAAAACTGTACGACATTTTACTGGGGAGGCCAGGGAGCAGTCACACCAACAGCCAGGCGGGGAGGCCTACTCCTCAGAAATGCAGGCCCTTAGCAACCCTCTCTCCATCCGTGGCTCAGAAAACGATACTATTAAAGATCAAGGTAGTCATCATTCCTTCCCTAATACGTAGCAAACAGAACACACGATTCTCCACATGCTAGGCACGCGTAATACTGCTTCCCCGGCCACCCCAAACAAGTCAGAATTTCTAATTCTCTCTGCTGCACACCCAAGTAGAGTGGTCACTATGAACATAAAAAATACTTATGTCGCTCTGTTGCTCTGAAGGGTTTCGTGGGAATTTCTTTAAGCTAGCTTGAAATATAAATATTAAATCCAGACGGGGGTGCGGAGGGGGGAGAAGAAGACAAGAGGCTATGAGTGAAAGGGCAAAGTGGAGAGAGGCAGACAGCCCGGGGAGGGGGAGGGGCGCGCCCACAGCTAGCATTCGGCAGGGAAGGGTGACCTCTGTAGGCACTGCGAACGAGCGTCAGCAGCAGCCACTACCAGGGCCCCAGCCCGAGCGGCGACGGCACTCAGGTCCCAGCCAGGCGCCTTCCGGCACCACTAGGAGCCTGTAGATCCCGTGTGGCTGCAAAGATGACACGCCAGGGGAGCAAATACAACACCTTCTTACATTAAAAAAACAAACAAACAAAAAAATTTCTATACCAGATCAGACTACATCAAAGACAGTAACTTTAAAACAAGGGTCTCCTGGCAACAAGCAAAAATGTCTGCTTCGGGTCATTTACAGCTGTAGATTTTTTTTTTTTTTTTGCCCTTTCGAAGGGGAACGTGTTTGGTCACTTAGGTTGGTGAATTCGAAATTTACCACTTGCATCTAAGAGAATAGATGCAATTCTTTGCTTATGGGGTAATTTCTAAATCAATTCGTTCATCTCTACTCTGAAGCCAGCCACCATCCATACGCTCAACTCCAATTAGGCCATTGATTTTGCTTCTAATCTCAAAGGTCTGCCTCCCAGGAGCCAGCCAGCGTCTCCACACTCTTCCAGGGCTGAGTCCAGAATTCCTCACAGCACTTTCTAGCCCTAAGTTGAAAGATGAGGTAATAGGCAGCACTAAGGTGCGGTTACCGGGACCATATCAAAGAAAGGATGGCTAGTATTTTCTAAATCCCGAGCGCACCCTGGGAGCCCAGACCTGAAAGTTAGTCTCAGGCCTGGTTTTCTTCCGGTAGTGCGCTTTGCTAAAAGCAAGTCTGATCAAGGGACTCCCGACTCCCCAAATGCGAAGGCTGCAGCGTTGACTAGGTAGGGGACCCTGAGTTTTTCCAAAAGACGTCGTTAAAATTGAGCCAGCTACCCGGACCGCGCCTGGGCTACGCCACCGGTTCCGACGCAAAGGGAGAGGCGGACGTGCGGAGGGGCTGGCAGCCCGAGTTCTCCGGCCGAGCCGGAGCACCCCGCGCACGTTCCGGCTAGCGAGCAGACTCCGAGCCACGCCGGCTCCCAGACGCTGCGGGCTCAGTGTTCCCTCCCCAAAGAGACGTTCCCCTGCCCCAGACCCCCGATTTCTGTTGCCTTCCCGCGAGGCCCCGGCCGGTGGCTCCCGCGCTTCTCGAGAGCGCAGCATCTCTGCCTGGCTCCGGAGCCCGCTAGTCGCTGCGCGTCTGTAGCCCCTTTAGTGGCGACGTCCTCCATTCTCCAAAAAGAAGGGAGGGTCGGGTAGCGCCATCAGACACCTTTCCCGACGTGCCGCCCGAGTAGCCAGGGCTTTGGGCACCCTCGAGCACTTGAGATTGGAGCCCCAGGAAGAGGCCTTTGGAGCCGGCGCTCGCAAGTCCAACCGGTCCCCACCTAGAGAAATGTGGCGGGGTGGGGGCTGGGGGACAGGAGCCTCAGGTTCTAGAAACAGGCTCCAAGGCCTCCTTCCTCCCGGACCATACGGCGTCCCCCCGGGTATCCCGGGGGTCGGGGAAGAGGAAGGGATGGTGGACGTCACTTACTTGGAGTTCGAGGAATTCCAGTAGATAGGCTCTAAAACTATCGATCTGGAGATCGCAGTTCTGCATAAAACCATCAAAAGTCCCCAACAGTACTTCCACACCGAGTCCCTCCTGGACCGGGCCATGGCCAAACAGCTCCCAGTTCTGCGCACTCCGGGTCGCGATGGGACCGGCCACGGGCCGCGACCCCCAATCCTCCGGGGCGGACGCGCCGCGCCGCTCCAGCGGTCGCCGAGGCCAGGTGCGCTTGCCCTGCGCGGCCCTCAGCGCGCGGGGTGGGGTCGAGCGCGCGGGGCGCGGCGGCTCGGCTGACTCGGGGCTCCGGGGCGCCGCGCCGGACGCAGCTGGGACGGCCGGCTCCCGTGCGGCTCCAGGGTGCCGGGCCAGCCGCGGAGAGCGGGCGCGGCGGGGGCGCTGGGCTGGGACAAAGGCCCGCAGCGGAGAGGCGAGTCGGCGTGGGGTGGCGGGTGCTGCTCCCTGAGATGGGCCGCTTGACTATAGATCCAGGGCAGCGGGCAGCGGCCCGGGCAAGTGGGCGCCGCGTCGGCGCGGTTCCATATCCCGGAGCGCAGAGAGAGAGGAGAGAGAGGGCGCCTCCTGAATCCTCGCAGGTCGAGGCCCGCCGGAGCAGGCAGGAGAGCACTGGGACCCCCGCGGGCGCCGGACGCGCGCGGGCCTTTGTGTGCGGGGAGGGCGCCGGGACCCGCTATGCGCGAAGCTCCGCAATCCGACCGGCGCCGCCGTCCCCGCCGCGGAGAGTCAGCGCGCCGGGCGCGCTGTCAGAGCACTATAAACGCGGGGCCCCGCCCAGTAGCACGCAGCCCATTGGCCTGCCGCTCCGCGAGCGCGCGCTGATTGGACAGCACGCCCGTCCGTCCGCCGCCCACCCGACCCTGGGCACCGCGAGGTGGGGCGCCGCTGACAGGTGAGCCCCGCCTCCGGGATGAGCCGCGCTGGGCGCCGAGGACCGCGCACGAGTGGCCCCGTGCGGCTCTGGGCGCAGGGTCAGCCGCCTCCGAGCCACTAGTGCCCGCGCCCCCGGGGTCGCCTTGGCCGGCAGCCGCCTGGGCCGACGAGTGTCGGAAGTGCTGGAGCTCTAGCTTGGGTAGGGCGAGGGTCCTGCGAGCAGCGCTGCCCCCGGGTGCCGCGCCGAGGCCCTTCGGGGATGCCTTCGAAGCCTCAAATTTGAGGGCCTCCTCGTTTGGTTCAGGCACCAAGTGATCGGCCCGGCTCGACACAAGCTCAAACTGACTGTGGCGAGGCAGCGCGAACCTTCGCAGCCCACCGGCTAGGCAGTGCTAGCCGCCAGCCGCCCATCCCGACCCCGAGCCCTACTCCGTGCGTCCCACTCCAAATTTCCGGTCCTTTCTCCTTGATGCTCCCCGCTCCCCTTCCCCGCCACCCACAAGAACAGCGCCTTCAAAGCTCCACTGCTGACGTCTGAGTGAGTTTTCCTTCACCAGGTCCCGGGAGAAGTTAGGGGTGACCCGGACGACTATCAGTCAGAGCAGAAGTGGTAGCAGTTCTTTGAGCCTTGCTTGGCCAAGACCGGGTTTGAGACCCTGTACGTCGGTGACTTCCACGGATCCACAGCGCCCACTAGCGCTCATTTTCGCCCCTCTGTATTTAAGAACACGCCTACCCACTACCGGATCAGAATCTAAGGGATCGAGATGCTCCCAACTCAGAAACACTTGCTGAACGCGTCCCACCGCCGGGACAGCACGGTAGGCAAAAGGCACAGTCCCATGCGTGCGACAAAAACCAACCACGTGTTCTTAAATGCTGTCTGCCAATACCAGGATTTCTTCAAACGGAATCAGGCAGTCTTCACACCTATTTAACAGAATTTCCTCCCAGCTAAATATTTAAAAGTAAACATGGTTTTGTTACTGGCTAGCAGGCCCCCCTTCATCATTCTTTGTAACAAATTCGGAAATTTTTAAAAGGTGCTGACTTTCAAGTCTTAATTTAATGTGTACTCTAACTAGAGTTGGTTTGGAAAAACTAAAAATCTAAGACCAAAACATTAGAGCACTCACTATGGAATGGGCTCACTCTCCCAAACACAACTTTAAGAAAGCCTTTTTAGTAATTACTATTTTTATGAAAGCCTGCAAAGTTGTGACTGAGGGTGAGGTACTAAAGTCTGAACCGAGGGACTCCCGCTAGGCAAAGGACACACACACACAGAGCACCCTGAACTCCACTGTCAAGGGACAGACAGACAGACAGACAGACAGACAGACACACACACACACACACACACACACACACACACACACACACACACACAGCCCTGGGAGTAAATGTTTTTTAACTTCATGATTCCCAAAAAACTGGCAGCAAGGCTATTTGAACTTTACAGGAAAAAAGGGGAAAAAAGCACCTATTTTAAAAGATTTTACTTAAGGAATTCATATAAATCTAACGTGAAGTTAACGCTTTAAGTCATGGTTTTGAAGGGATGTTCAGTATGTGTTATGAAATATAAGTTGTGACCTCTTAGTTCCCCTTACATCCTCTCTGGTAAACTAAAGAAAGGAAATTTGTAATGTCTGAAAATAACCCAGTTTCCAAAAATACCATTTTCAGTAAGCCAGATATTGACACCCAAAAGCTTTTCACCTTGAGAACAATGTAAACATACTTTAAAAAAAATCACAGAAATATTCCTAGTGTGACTTTTCACGGTTACCTTCAGTGAGCAGATAACTGTGATCACAAAGGCAGTAACTGCAAACTTAACATTCTGATCCTCAACTGTTTACCCACTCATTTTGAAAATTAAAATGTAACCTCAAGCCATTCGTATCTATTGGTGCATCTATCATAATCCCAGACAAAAAATGTGATAGGGCTATGTACAAAAGGTAATTGTAGGAAGAAATTCCAAAGCACGGCCACAGCAGTCAGTGCAATTAATGCCCCTGCTGGAACCTCATTTTACAAATAAATTCTGGGCTTGTTTTGAAAACAGGACACAACTCCATGCCAAAGGACAGACACTTCAGCACAGGAAGTTTCTCATTTCTGTAGCTAAGGAAGTTTCTCGAGTCAGTAAGACAATCTATTATAAAAGTGAATATATCCTTTGAAATTTTTGGGTAAAAAAAAAGGGGGGGGGAATATAAATGATTTCTTGGAGGCAGCAACACTGAGTTTCTGAAAGACCAATCTATAAGCCAGCAAAAATACACCTTAGTTAGGCCTTCCACCCAATGCTAAACAGTTTGGTCTTCAGACAGCTCTGTAACTTGACTACAATGAAGGATCTTAATCATTGCCTCTTCGATTCGGAGAGGAAATAACACAGCCTGCATATACTGAAATGAATCCTGCTTCCTAAGGTGAACTGAGGGTCTGGAGGCCCATCGATGGTCCATCAATCAAACTCTGTCAGGTGTTATGGTGGACAAAGAAATACATAGCTGGTCTTACTCCACACAGGGTCTCTACTTTGTGAGCTGGTCAGATATTTGGTTAAGAACATGAAGTCAGGCTGGAGAGGTGGCTCAGCAGTTAAGAACCTTGCCTGCTCTTCCAAAGGTCCTGAGTTCAATTCCCAGCAACCACATGGTGGCTCACAACCATCTGTAATGAGGTCTGGTGCCCTCTTCTGGCCTGCAGGCATACATGTAGACAGAATATTGTATACATAATAAATATTTTTTTAAAAAAAGAACATGAAGTAAAATGTCACTGTTTCTAACTTCAAGTCTGGGTTCATTAAAGACAGAAGCAAGGTAATAAAGGGAGCCTCTATTTTAGCTCACAAACCCTTCTTACAAAAGGTCCACCAAGAGAACCTATGACAAACCAGTCCCATACTTCTTCAGTCCTATCTGTCAATTAACCAAAGTGAAGGGCCATTGGCTAAGAAATGAGAACCATGACCACTCTTTCATTCAAACATGACAGGTACTAACTGACGTGTTTCTTGGCTGTGTGAAACTGTTGTCATCAACATGCACTGCTCTTTAATTTACTGGTTTCACTCAAGTTTTTTTTTTTTAAGTATGAAAAATACCATCATTCCTACAGCCACTGATCTGAGGACTGGGGAAAGAACAATGCTCTTTTCAAACTGTATCAGTCCAACAATGACTGGAGTATAAAAGCTATGTCTCTAATTTGCAGAGCACTCTAATACACAGATAACAAACACTGGTATTTGTTTAAAAAAGAACGAGTGTGTGTGTGCTCTCATTATACCTTGACTCCTCAGTACTCTGCCCAGCTGGTGCTGGTTCACAAATCACTTCTAGTAACCATACCCTCCCTGTACACCACACAAGAGGAAAAGCATCCCAATCATGCCAAGCAGATGGTAACTAGCTACAGAACATATGATGATGTTAGCCAAGGCAACCAACATCAGGGTGCCAGTGTCCCTCACAACTCAGCTCTGAAACCATCAATCACGTCACAGATGCAAGAGAACCAAAGACCAGTTAGCTGGATGGCAATCGAGCAAATGGAAAGTTGAGCGGTCTTCGGTGGGAGGACACCTATGCCCCGCCCGCCCCGTCTTCATCCTTCAGCAACATTTGATCAAGTATTCGCATGCCCGCTGGAGCAGGTGGTGACTCCGTCAGCGTCTCATGGCCAGTAATGCAAAGTACACACGTGGCTCCAGTAGAGAGCAACACAATTGGAGACAACTGAGTACCAGGAGCTCAAGATAACAACAGCATGGAAAATGTTCATTCAGTGACAAACTAAGCATCCTACTTATCTAGGAAACGTGGCCACAGACACAGGCAGGACGGCACATGTGCATGCACACAAACACAGACACTCACACACACGTTCACACGCTAGGAACATACACTAGTATAATTAAGTTACCAAATCGTTATTCAGAAGAGCAACAGGCTCATTTGCTACAACCTAAGGGAAACTACGGTCCTTGCCTAAGGTTCCCTTCCCCTACTTGAAGCATTGAAGAGTCCTCACACCAGGCTAATTTAAAGGTTTAGTTTATACAGGCAAGAATTCTGCAAACTCCACAATATTAATGGCAATAACTACAAATGTTAAATACTATAGTAAAAATAAACAGTCAATAGTTAATTCTGTAATGCATCAAAAATTTCAAATAACTCAAGAAAACAAAACTGAGAATTAAAGGCATATTTAGTAAATTAGGAAACATTTGAACTGCTAATAGATTGTGAAAAGAGTCTTAGCTTTTTATAATATGTACACAAAAGCAGTGGAACAAACGAGGGAAACAATTTACTACATTGTTGTAGCACAGTCAAAGGTGGGTGCATATCATTAACAATGACATCCTCTTTCCTGTAGCCTGGTTGAAAGCAGCAATCAGTTGCTAAGCACAGGAACAATTCAATACCTAGGAGTCTCCAGCAGCACACACTGAGATGTGTCATTTAGCAACTGTGGTAGCAGAAGAAAACTTAATGACGGAATAAAAGGCACGGAAAGGCTGACCAAGTATCTGAGGCCCACCCAGGCGCCTCTAGGTGAACTAGCAGCGCAGAAGCAACTTGACGAGCACTTCCAAACCCTGGACGTGTAACCGAGGAGCAATGGATCTCAACTGAAAAGTCACATCAAAAGAATATAGTAATTGGGAAATAATGAGCTAACTTATGCACTATAATCTATTCAGATAAAGTGAATGTGTATTTAGAGTGCTAGGGCATTCTGTTTACTAAAACCTTGCTATACCTCATGCCTACTTAAAATTTAACATTCTTCGTTACCATATTGAAGAGTTGATTTTCCACAGCATGCAAACACAAAATAATCTACCACTTCATCATCTCAGGCAACATTTCCAATGTTAAACTATGATAGCACTGTCTCTAGGGACCGGGTTCTCCACCATACCATGCCTATGCACCTCTGATAGCATTTTATAGCCTTTCCTTGAGTGTTTAACACTAGTAAACTTCAACAAATCAAAAAATTAAATGAGGCAGATTCTACTGAATAAAATCCAGGAATATCTCTAAGTTTCCACATGCAAAAATACCCCCACAAAACCCCAAACCAAAAAAAAAAGGTCAATTTAAATGTGCTTATCCCCAAAATAAACATGCAAAAATGAAGGTTATTTTAGTCATTTTGACATAAAAAAAAAAATCAAGTTCTATCTGATAGTCCACCCTAAAACTGACCTAATATTCCATAAATTTTAAGAACATACTTTCTAGTGTTAATTAAGTATAATTTGTGGCAATAATATTTATTTTCTATAACAGAGGCACAGGTTTAGGATTTTTCAAAGATAATACTGATGTTTGAGCTCTTATCAGCATATAGTGTCTGTAAAAATAGCCAGCAGTACTAATTCACAAGTATATTTATTTAGTGGACATAGAAACCTTGTGGAAAATATAAACCAGGGGAAATCTAGTACAGTTTTAAGGCTTCTAAAAGTAAGCCACCCTTTAGACTTAACAGAACTTTTAAAAAAAAATTGCTTAAACATATGAATTTAAGACTTTACTTTATTCAGCAAAATCATTTATTTACAGTGGGGAATGCTGGTTTGACTTTGTCAATGAAAGAAACAACAGACAATAGTGCACTGCAGGTGCTTCTGGGGCAGGTGACCAACTGTTATCCTTACCTGTTATCAGGAACACCAAGAGCCACAGCGTCACAAGGACACTGCTGCAACACACACCACACAGGTCCAGCAAAACCCTGGCAATTTTGCAATGCAATTACCAACTTTTTCTTTTTTTATAAATGTATAAAAAAACAAAAAGTCAGCAACACCAGCATTAGGACGTAGTAAACAGTATAACCCCAAAGTCAGTGGTCAGTGAACACCTTACCAGACCAGCTAGTCACCACGTGACCTGCTCTATGGCAGACCACCAACCAGTACAGAATCCCAACAGGTGAAAAATACACCACTTCTAAAAAACAGCAATGATCTGATAAGGATTTGACGTAATGGAGGAAAGAGAAAAATAAAGGGATTGCAGAGCATAGCCCCTATTAGAACAAGCTAACTTTCCAGATTCTCCAATTAAAAAAAAATAAACAAACAAAAACAAAAACCACTTCAACATGAAGCTACAATACGAAGTTTTTTCATTTTTCTTTGTAAAAAGTTCAGAGTTTGCTGTTCAGTCCTGGGTTTTTAACGAGAAGGACAGCTTTGGCCTGGACTTCCCCTTGCCCAGGATAATTTTTTGTTCTTCTTTTTGTTGACGTTGTCGCTCTTGTTCTAGTTTCATCCTTTCCTCATGAATCTTTCTTTGTTCTTCAACAATTCTCAACTGTTCTTCAGCCTGAAAGTTAAAATAAGAACAAGATCTGTCATTCCTTTCTCTCAGTATCTTCTGGTTACCAGGTCACAATCTACAACCTACATAAATAAACCAGGAAAAATTTCCTTAATTAACTGTATATATTTTATCTATTTCAAGTTTGTGAAAACCAAATTTTATGGACTTCATGCCTTGAGCAAAGACTTGATTCTGTCTTTATATTTATTACCCAGATTAACAGTTACCTAAGCAAGGGCACAGACGCATTCCCAGGGTATGTTATCTACCCGGCCACTGTATTTATAATTAGACATACACAAGAACTGTATTGTATATTCAATAGTAACCAAGACTTTACCCTGGTGGTGGTGGCGTACATCTTTAATCCCAGTACTCAAGAGAGGCAGAGGCAGGTAAACCTCTGAGTTCAAGGCCAACCTGATTTACAGAATGACTTCCAGGATACCCAGGGCTACACAGAGAAATCCTGTCTCAGAAAATTAAAAAAGAATTCTTCTAAGTCTCAATTTCTTGGGAGAGAAAAAAAAAAAGTACCAAACGTTTTGACCTAACTGATTATAAAATGCTATCTTAATTTCACATTGGCTACAGTGTCAGTTCCTGAAGTCCCTTTATTGCCTTTAATCTCAAGCAACTGGCTTTTCCTCTCTACAGGAAATGCCCCCTGGTTACCATAAAAAGTAAAGTTATTCTCCCCCTAACCTTCCAAAGACCATTTACACCTCTATTCTCGTGGTCATCTTTGCCCTTCTTATTAGAGTGGGACTAGAGCCCAGAGAGTAAAGGATGGGACAAAGTGTAACAACTTGTACAACAAAGAGTCACCCACCCTGAACCTAAGCAATGCCCTAAGTAAGAAAGGCTGTTTTAACTTCTGAATGTCCCTGTCAGTCACCACATCCTCCCACTTTTACTCTGACCTAAATCATGCACTTTGCCCTTCCCACTCAAAGTTACATTTGAAGTCACTGCTTCTTTCTCCTTATTTTACTTTAAACTGTTAATCAACACTGAATCCACAACTGTCTCCTCAAGTCTCTATGTCCTCTCCCAACAGTCTCCACTTGACATCACTTCTCTGGTCTGGTCTCCTTTTACTGGTCTTAAAATGAAATGCAAATGAGGCTAGGCTGGAGGCCTTTGGAAAAGATGAGAAAGGTAAGGGACTATAATGTTGTGGGACACATGCAAAGCGATGTCACTTGAGTATCAAAATGGACAGAGCCATGGGGTAGGAAGGCAGACAGGTGGAGGGAAGGGGAAGGAACTAAGCAGCACTCCAGCAGTGGGCCAGGTAAAAGCTCCAGAGCTCTGAGGGCCACCCCATTCTTTGTCTTCCGAGCAACTTTTGCAGTAGCCTAGTAAACATGGACTGAAGATCTAACAGGTGCCCCTCACCCCAACTCTACAGACTTCATTTAAATTTTTCTGCCCTTTCCTAAAATAAGTCCATCCTTTCTGAGGGTCGAGTTCTTTTCCCCCTTTTCTAATTTTCTTGAAAATTACTTATTTGGTGGGTGGAGAACACCACAGCATGACTACAGAAGTCAGAAGACATCTTATAGGCATCAGCTTTTTCTTTCTACCATGTGGGTGGGATCTGGAGATCAAACAGACCCAGGCCATCAAGCTTGATGGTTAAGAACTTTACCCACTGAGCCATCTTCTGGTCAATCCCTGCCCCCACCCTGTTTACTTGAATCATACACATAAGCAGAGACTCAAACCCGAGTGGCCTGCTAGGAGCACTGTGGTAACTACCCAGCTCTGTCCCGTTCTCCCCCACAACAATCTATCCGTTGTTCAGGACCAAGGTGTCCATTCTTTTATTTTCTCTCTGGCTTTCAGAGTGTTTTCAGCTCTGCTGTCACCACGCCTGTTAAAGGTTACACATTTCCTGTGCACCTAAAACGGTGAGACTGCTCCCATTGTACACAGTACTAAGAGATCCCTCTACCTTCAAATTCCAGTGATTTCTATGGGAAAAGAAAATTCCAGCTGAACTTCCAAAATGAGTCTGCTCTGCAAGCAGCCAGACGGCCACTAACCCACACAAGACCAGGCCAGCCTGGCACACAGGGCTGGCTCCAGGACAGGCTCCAAAGCTACAGAGAAGCCCCGTCTCGAAAAACAAAATAAAAAAAGAAAAGAAAGTGGATGATGGGAAGTAGACAAATGAGGTAAGACAGGAAATTAGCTTTCCTTAATAACCAAACAAAACAGAACTTTAAATGTAATCACATTAAACAAGCAAAAATTCAGTAGCCAAAGTTTGTTTTAAATACGGCTCTGAACTAGCTGCAGTTAGCTGTCACTCGGTGTAAGACACTTAGGAACGGAGGGCTGCACGTCCCTGGTATAACCTAGTAATAGGACCAATCTCTAGTGCTCCTGTTCAGTGAATCAGCACATGAGCCCAGCAGGCACACCCTACCATGTGTTCACATTTGTTCTTTATGCTAGTGCAGTTAGCTTCACATTTCCTGACAAATGAAATTCTCAAACAGAAATTTACGTCATCTCTCACTTTTAATATCGAGGTTCCCCAGTGATGGAAAACTAGTTTGTCATCCAAGTCTTTGTCAGCCTGGTGTCAAGCCAACACCTTACTTGCTAGGTATTTCCTAAGTCCTGACTTCCCACCCCAGTAGACACTTCTTGTCCTCTCCTCTCCTCTCTTCTCCCTCGTGCCCTGCATGATGAGAACTGTAGTATCTGCATGGGGAAAAGAGGAGCACAATATGCCCTTTATCCACAAGGGTTATTCTGTGGACACCTGAGAGGCCAACAAGATTAGTGTCTACTACACTGCAGTCATTAAGACCACTGTTTCTGGCCATTATGCCTAGAACTCTGCATCTCATACCCTTGAGTGGCTGGTGAAAAGTCAGAAAACTAAAAGGATCTGTCTCCGTGTAGGGCCTGGCTGCTCCTCCCAGCATCTTATATACCATCCAGTTTACCACAGCCTACTGCAACATAATGGATCAGCATTCTCCTGTACACAGGCAAGAAGACACAGCACCAGTACCCACGTTCTGAGGAAAACATGCTCCAAAGCCACTCTGCAGAGGATCGCTGTTACCATCTAAAGAGGATCGATGTCCACTGCTTTACTACCCTTGCTTCTTAATTTTAATTACTTACAAACTCCTAAGTCATTTCAAACTTCAACTGTAGATACCTTAGGGATATTTTGTATTGCTCAAAATGAGGGTTGGGGTGAGATCTGAGGAACACTGTCTCACACCTTCAGAAACACTGCTCTATGCACTGAACCCAGCCCCCCCCCAAAATGGTGCCTTCAGGATTTCCTTCTGATTTTATGTTCTAAAATTTCAAATTAAGGCCTGGAGATGGCTCAGTAGTTAAGCACACTTGCTTGTTACTCTTGTAGAGGGCCCAGGTTTGATTCCCAGCACCAACATGGTTCACAACCATGTTGTTCATAACCCTTCATAAATTCAGTTCCAGGGGATCTAAAACCCTCTTCTAACCCCATACACCAAGCACACGTCATACACATAGATACATGCATATAAAAGATGAACAAATCTAATAAATATTAAAATAAAAGGTACAATTTCACATTTAAAAGGCAAAAATCTCTATACTATATGTAATAAATGAGGCTCTTTTTCATCTTCTGTACCCCAAATTCTTTCTCTTGGGAGAACTTTTCTGTGCATATTGTTCATTCATTTCCCTTTGAATGACTGGTTTCCTTCCATGCCTAGAGGCCCCAGGCACTGGGTTCCCGCTGTGCCCCAATTCTCTCTAAAGTATCTGCTGCAACCGTGGGTATAAGCCTGTCGTCTCACATTGTTTCTGTTCAAGTCACTCCATGCAATATCAAACACTTGCCTTTTATACTGTTTTCCCAAACACAGCAACAAAAGGTCGCAAACCAGCGTTTCTTCCCTAACATACAAAGAACAACCCCTCACACATGAAACCCATCCCTCATCCTGATTTCCTAGTCATTTCATTTCATACTCAATTCCTTACACATCTGATGCCATCTCCCGAAATGTGTATGTACAGCACTATTACCTACTCTAGTGCTGGGGCATTTTATCCTGTATATGATCTCTCCTTAAGGTGCCCTGTGTTCTTTCCAACTGTATGTGAGGTCTTCTGTCCTTTTCAGTCCCAAACCCCTGACTACTTGTGTCTTAGTCCCTTCCTGCAGGTTCACTACAATAGTGAGGGTGAAGTCCTTAGAGCCCCGCCTCCTAAGTCGAGCAAAAGTGTAAAGTGCTTCACTGAAAAGAAGCATTCAACAGCAGCAATCTCCAATCTAAGTCACCATATGGGACTCCTCCCCACCATGCCTTTCTAGATAATCTTCATTGCTGAGATGGCCATGTGTCACATGCAAAAGGCTGTCTAGATGACAAACCTTCATTCTATACCAAGTTCTGTGTATTTTGTGTAGATGAATGTTTTCACAGCACATGTATGTGTACCACGAGTACTTGGTGCTCATAGAGCTCAGAGGGCACTGGATATCCTAGGATTGCAGTTGGCAGGAATTGAACCTGGATCCTCTGCACATGCGACACCTGCTCTAACTACTGAGCCAACTCTTCCAGTCCCTTCTGTAATTATCTTTTTGCAATACAGACAGACTGAGATTCTTCTCTCAAATAGCCAAGTAAACTACTTCCTTTTAAACTTTATTTTATTCTTTAGCCCCTTTTTATTGTTTCACTATGGAGACTGAGAATCCCTGAGTCTGACCTTTCACATAGTTGTAGGCCATAACTGAGCTAGCTACAGACATCTTCCCTCCAGTTTCAATCACAGATTTGAATGTGCTTCAGAACACTAAAGAAGCACCTGTAAATGACCCGCATTTCTGGAGGTTAAAACTACACTATGTGTTTTCTGTCGTGCCTCAATATCGTCCAGTTTCTTCATAATTTCAAACCCACAATCACAAAGGAAGTTCAAAGCAAAATTTTATTCCAGAGCCTGAAAGTATGAACTCAGCATGTTAGCAGGGCTCAGTTCCCTTGGAACTATCAAAGGAGGCCCTTGAAATGCTGCTGGCTTCAGGTGCCTCCAGGAAGACCATCTTCAGACCACAATCTTAAACCTCACCTTTCCTTGAGACAACATGTCTCTTTAATATGTAGCTCTGGCTGCTCTGGAACTTGCTACCTACACTAGGATAGCCTCAAACCCAGCGCTGGGATAAAGAAGTGCATCTCCACACCTGGGGAAAGACAACATTTTGGAATCTCATTCTGCTTGTCCTTAGCTTCTCTGATTTATGTTATAAAGTCTGCCTTACTCTTAAAGGACACATGTGGTGATATACAAGAGATAATTGAAATTAAAGTCTCCGTCTCGAGCTACCTCAATCACACCTGCAAAGAGCACTCCTCACTTTTTTGACCTTATAAAGAAACATCTGAAAATTCTAGGAATTAGGTATGGGGGAGGGACTGTAAAATGCTCAGTCTATTACACCAAGTGTCCTTAAAAACAAAACAAACAACCCCCCTACATTTTCCTGAGAACTCTTTTCAGAGTTCCCTCTTAACTGCAAACTGAGCACTAATTTATACTCAAGTACGTACATCTCTCAAGTCCAAACACTGCGCTTTTAACCTCTCAGCGATAAACTTACACGAGAAAGAAATGACCCATCTCAATATCAGACATAACTGTCAACTTACATTTTGCACTGACTTCAAGTCCTGAACATCCATCTACTCAAAAATCCATCAACCTTCTAATGACTCCTAGTTGCAGTGATGTGGAGGTGGCTCAGGTGAATCTCTACACTGCAGGACACTAGGCAGACAGGCACAGGCAGAGGCTGCATCTCTTACTGGTAACTTAGAACACATCCCTCCACAGCAATATCTAAACTCTACTGGTGGCAATGTGCCTCTAACACTGCATAAGGGAGGTGAAATAGAAGGGTTACCAGGAGTTCAAGTCCAGCCTGAGCTACAGAGCCAGTTTAAGCACTAACGAAGCTATGCTACTGAGATCCAACTCTAAAAGAGCAAAACTAAACAAAATTCTGCTTCCTTTTCATGATTCATACACTACTGCACCATCCCTAGCATTTTCAAAGACACACCATACAAAACCTGGAGAAAACAGCCCCCCCCCCCGAAATTTAAGTACTTCTAGAAAAAGTAAATGGGCTGGGAGATGGCTCAGCATGGAAGGTACTGGCTGCACAGCATCAGGACTGGAGTGCACACCCAGCACCCGTGTAGACGCGCTCCTGGTGGTGTGCATGCACGGCAAATTTGTGAACTGACAGTGAGGGTAGAGACAGCTGGAGCCCGGGACCTCTAGCCGTCAGTCTGCTGAAATGATAAGCTCCGGGTTCAGTGAAGCCACACCTCAACCAACAAATGAGTAAGTAAACAAATGAGAGGGAAGAGAGACTGAGACAGAGACTGAGGGAAACACCAGACCCCAACCTCAGGCCTCCTCATGTGTGCATACATTGGTAAGCACATATGCATACATATCAGAAACACAAAGGAAATTAAAATTCTGCATTAATAATCCTTAAGCTATCGTAAGGCAGCTGGCTGTCAATTCAAGTTTAAAAACTAGGAGTGTACCTGCTCAGTGAAGGCAGTCCACATGGGGATTATGTGATTTTATCAAATATGTATGTGTTACTTGTTTGGTCATGTTACAGAGAAACGTATCTTGACACATCATTTGGAACAGATTGAGCAAGAACTGTGCACAGATTAGCGTTAAAAGAAACCTCCACACACTCCACCTGACTAAATCTAGCACATTCCTTTTTGGTCCCCACTCAACTCCAGATTCAACTGTTACCCTAACAGGTACTTAAAGTGTTCAAAAGGATGCCTTAGCGTACTTGCCCAGCCAGCTTTCTTTCTATGCCATAAAAGAGGAATGCATCACTTACAAACATGTGTAACTGAGGAAGGTGTAAAGTTATGCTTGTAAATACTAACTAAAGATAACTGTTCTTAACACACTGATTTTATCTTAAAAGGTACAAATATGCTCTCTGTGAGCAAATGTCCATCTGGCTATTTTGTACATCATGTCTCCTGTTCACAAGTTCTTTGTCTGAAAAACACTCACCTGGCTCCAGCTGTCACTCTTAGTGACCATAAAAGAAAGCACTGTGTGTAAATGGAATTTCACATGAGTAAAT
Source organism: Ondatra zibethicus (assembly GCA_004026605.1). Lineage (NCBI taxonomy): Eukaryota > Metazoa > Chordata > Mammalia > Rodentia > Cricetidae > Ondatra > Ondatra zibethicus. Next base: position 276,583 of record PVIU01000428.1, on the reverse strand, counting down.
TTTATGGAATAAATTTGTAGAAGCAGAATTTAAAGTTTGGGGTATACACAGATATTTAAGCAGTCCCTGACACTTGTCACTCCCATCTAATCCACAGGATCACATAAGTGCTTTCACCTACTGTATCTTTTAACACAAGTTACTTCCTAAAGAATGGAAAACTAATTTGGAACAGGACCTCAACAGAATGGGGAAAAAGATTTTGTTTTCCACAGATGTTAGGATCTATTTTCTAGGAATTACAGTAGCTAATACCTCATGCCGTATGTAATAATTCTGTAGGTTTCTGGGTTCTTATCTGGAAGCTGGTCTTTATCAGTTTTCTGTTACTCTGAGAACTGTCTGTGGCGGGGGCACTATGTCCTCAAAGCACCCTCCTGCCTGGCCTGCCTCTGCTCTCACACACCCTTCTTGGTATGCATTACATCTGCTCACTACTTGTCTGTTAACTCCTACTGTCCCACTGCCCCAGAAAAGTCATCCCCTAACTCACCTCAAGGCCTTGGCCATTTCACTTCTTCACACTCTCATGAGAGGCCTACTTCAAAGAGACATCTCTTGGAAGGCCTTTGTATACCACTCCATCACAATTAGGTCAATCATACCCTACCATCAACACCACTTAAACATTCCTGTAGAATTAACTTTTCTTAGAACCGTCCATGTCTCTAAAATAAACACTAAATAGTTTACAAGAATTTAATTCCTTATCTACTTTCCAAGCGACTTTTTGAACATAGATTTTAGTTTTTGGCCACTCCTTAGGTACAATGTTTTCTATGTCTTGTTTTCTACAGCTTAGGAGCATGCACAGCCATTATAATATCCAGTACATACAACTACTGTTCCAGCCAGGCAAGCACCACAGCACTTGGGGAAATCCCGTGGTGTCTATAATACACTACTGCTTCACTTTCCCTTTGACTGACTTGTCCTCATTTCGACTGAATTTCAATGTTTTATATCAGATTTCCCAGTAAACAAAGAGCAAAGGAAATGAAAAGAACAACAACATCCAAAGAGCTTTCACGTACAACGTGCCACCATCTTCATCCAATTCATCTTCTGACTCCTCATAAAGGACATTCCACTTTCCACACACAAAATTGTCTTCAACACCAGTCATTTCTTAAGCTCCCAACCCAAATGACCTAAATATATCCAGGGTATTTGAGTCTCTAGAAGTCCAGCCTCTCTAACTAAGGCATCCTTCCACTGAACTTGACTATCCACATGGAATCAGAATGATGTCACTCCCTATAGTCTATCAGCAGATAGACTTCATTTTCTTATAATTCATGTACTAGCATTTTACAAAGTAGAGATGTGAGGAAACAGGGTAAGAAACAAAAACTGGCCATTCACCACAGCCTGAGAAATATTCCTCTGGACTATGATCAATCTTCCCACCACACCCTCCAAAGAGAGACAAGTTTATTTTCCATATAGGTGCACTAGTACCTGATAGGAGTCACACCAAGGTGAGGGTATTGAGGCCACCACCAGTCACAGTTAACACTGCCATCTAACCCTCCACCAGGTCCCCACAGACCTAGTTCACTAGCATACTTCTCTTCTGAAGTGTTTGTCACAAACCAGACTTTACCCTTCAAAGTTCAATCACTCAAACCTGAAATAAGACTGTCTCCCTTCTAACTGTAGTGGGTCACTGTCTTGGGGTTCTGAACCACTCTTATATTCAGTCTCTTCTCACACTGGCTGATATATTTTAAATTTGCCTACACCTTTTATGGCGCTATGATATGATTAGTTTAGTCTCTGCACTCACCAGTTTGGCCTGCGCCTCTGCGATCTTGCGGTTGTTCTCTTCCAGTATCCGCTCCAGCTCCTCACGCTTTGCTCGTTCTTCCTCCTAAAGGGGAGGACATGTTACAATGTTAGGAAAACAAAGTGTTTAGCTCTACCAGCAAATAATTACTAATCTTCCTCTCAACTCTGTTGGATCTGACTTACAGGGCAGCTTTACAGCCACCTTTCTGTCTGACAAATGATAAGCTGTGCAGTCACTAAAAAATTGGTTTCTAACACTAAATTTAAATCATCCCTCCCAGTCCAAAACAGCAACCGACTAAACCCTCCCTAATAGTCTCCTGGCAATTATTACTAATACTTTAATATCACACAAATCAACAAGGACAACTACAAAACTGGATAGTATTTACCAAATTAAAAATATATATAAAATATAAATAAAGTGAATATTTGTCTCACCAATTATAGATACCTACGTATTCTTTACCTATACTCCTTTAATCAGCATTAAAAGTTGAGTATTTACTGTCTTGTCCAGTGTCCTGCAGAGTGTGCTCCTCGGCTGCCATACGCGCCAGCTTCCTCTTTAAAATGATTTGTACTGTTAGCTTGGCAATACCTGCATCAGCAGCTCAACCATTTATAAAGAAACAACATACAAGGAAGGCTGAGCTGAGGAATGCAGATGTTTATGGTAAGAAGGAACAAAAAATGTAATTCATCATTCCTAAGGCAAACAATTAATAAGAAAAATACATTTACTGTTAGTGAAAAATACAAATGGTACTCCATACTAAGGACTGCTTCCATGGGGCATGGACTTAACATCAGATGTTGACAACCACTAAAGGCAGCTTATATTGTCATCTACAGTCTGCACTGAAATTCAGGAATCCAGGGGATGCACAGTCAGGAAATAAAAGTCTGTCATTTTTTTTCTTGGAGAATTTAATGAAGTTTTATAATGCAAACTATATGAAGATTGCTCGATGGTTTGGGCAGTGTTCAGATCACAGCATACATACTCAAATGATTTTAGTATTTGGAAAGACTGTCAGAGGATTGTGTCCGTGTTAAAAAAAATGTTAATATGAAACAAAAAGCAAATGAAGAGAAAAAAATCTTGCTATGATTAATAACTCGCTACAAAATAGCACAATTACTCCAAAAATATCTCCATTATTAAAGGCACTGATATGAACCAACTACAAACAGGTCTATGTAGTTAAGACAGGACAAGGGAAATGCACTGTACAAGCAAAGCTTACTAGAAAGCAGACTTAACACAATGTCAACTTGTCCACAGTAACGCCAGGATGAAAAATGACAGTAAGCCATGTATTTAAGCCAAATATCTATAAATTTATGTTCAAGACAATGTAACTCCAGATTTCCTGTGTCACACAAATGAATTCATTTGTTCATTAGCAAACTGTGGAGAGACACTCAGTGCTGTGAAGCAATTTGCCTTGAGTGTCTCCGTGACTTTTGCACACTTTAGGATCCTGGAGTAATCAGTGCAAACAAGCCATAAAGCTTCAGTAGCAAATTACTGTCTCACAGAAAGACATTTTCAACTTCTGCTCCAGCTGCTGATAAAACAAATCATGTGTTTAGCTTGACTCCAGACAAGGACAACCTGTTCCTTCATAACTCTCTAGAGAAAAAAAGGAGTTGTTAGTAGGTACTTAAAAAAAAAAAAAGGAAAAAAAAAGATGAACAATCTGGACATTTTTCCTTAAAAGATTCCTTGAAACACATTACGAAAATGGAGGGCCTTATAATCAAAATGCTAGAATTAGTCCACTGTGTTGAAAGGATTTAGGGAGGGGATGAGGGACAACAGAAGGAAAAAAAGAAGAGCGAGAAAACCTGTGCATCAAAAGCAGGAGCTGTCACTCAATGTCAGGCCCTGCTCTTTGTAATCTGACTGAAGGCAAAAGGCTCTCACAGTCGAGGTCACAGTGGTAAACAGAAAGGAAGATGCAACCGCGGGCGGACTTTTAGCCTTTTCCCTTTTCCATTCCCTGGCTTCCCCCTACCCTCCCAAAAAAGAATGTAGTCCTGCAGCCATGGCAAAAGTTTCAAACACTTCTCAAATACATAAGCCAGTTCTGTTAGATCAAAAAAAAATATCCTTGAATAAGTTTTAAGAAAGTAACTTTTAAGTACCAGTCAGCACTTCTGGCTAAAAAATTATCTTTCGCAGCCATGTAACTTTAGATGAGAAAGGAATTAGATAGTCGCATTCCATCTCGTTCTGGACTGAGCAGGAGGCACACCTGACACTGAAAGTTTTGCCATGGACTGTCTCTACTTTCCAAACGACCGAGCGTTACCTCTCTAGCTTTTTGTGCTGCAAGCTCAGCTTGTCTCTGTCGCTCGAGTTCTTCGAGCAACTGCTTTTCCATGATGCGTTTGGCCTCTTCCACCCTTCGGAGGACTTCTCGCTCAATTTCATCCTTCCTTTTCTCCAATTCTTCTTCTACCCTCTTTGCTACCAATTCTTCTACTCTTCGTGCTGTTTCTTCCTCAATGAGTTTTTCTTCTATTTCTTGCTGCCGACTAGCAAATAAAAGTAGAAAGACAACATTTTAACCTAAGAATTAAAACTAATTTTAACCCTACTTATTAAGTCTTATTTCTTACACCCGTAATTTTATAGCGTATTCTTACATCACATTCAGCAAAGAACAGCAATCAAGATAAGTAATACAGAAATTCAAATGAGTATAAATATCTTGGGGGGGGGGTCACACGCACTCTTAATATAGAAAGGTGAGTGTGTAACAAGAACCTAATTCCTTAGGTTTATTTAGGACCTGTAAATCTGAAACAAGAACCTACTCCTGTTATCAAGTAGGTGATGCTCTTAGTCACTCTGCCCAAGGTTGACAGAAACTCCTTAAGTAAAGGCCAACAGCACTGTGGTCTTTACTCTGGGCTCTGAACTTAACTTGTACCTTTTCCTCCTTTTAATATTTGATTTCATTTAAAAGCTGTTCTAGATCTGACAGAATAGAAAGGTAAGACTATACTGTATCAAGGCTAAATGAAGCCTTACTGTTCCCATTTTAATCCCATTGAAACAATTAGCTTACTGACTGGAAACAAAATTTTGTCTTAAGAATATCTATCAAAGTGCTATCACAAAAACCTTGTGCATTTGTAGCAATGACAGTCACTGGTACCATACATCTATTGGCAAGTTAGTAGGAGGAAAACCTAAAATGCTCTTCCATTTTATTTGGTTAGATGTTAAGTGTAAATATTCTGGATAGACTGGAAGCATGCTAACACTACACTTCTCTTGGGACTACAATTTAGAATACAGAATCAGTAGAAAGTATTGGCGTTCACTTTGCTCTACCCAGGAGCAGGCCAAGCATTATTTTGTGCAGAATGAATTCAAAGGTTCTTAATAATGCAGCTAAACCCAAAGAGGCCAATTTAGTAATACTTCCTCCCAAACTATCAAATTAACAAAACTCGCAACTTTTATCTTTAGAATCTATTTGACACACACGTATGAGACAGTCGTTCAACTGGTACGCTTAGTAAAGACTTTCTAAGCAGTCTAATACATTTCTACTCAATTCCCACCCAAGGGCTTTCAGCTCAATACATTCGCTGCAGTGTCTACACTTATCCTTAACCTCTTTCTACCAGAGAGGCAGAGGACAGGACAGTAATTTGGTTCTTCTCAAGGTTCTAGCTATTTCCAACACTGTAGGACTGTCTGCATCTTTACTATTTCCTTCCCAACTGCCACATTCCAACAGTACAGGAGAGCTGAAGACTCAACACAGCCCTCCTTTCTTTTTAAGGTCCTGTCAAATAAAGGCTAACTAGAGGGAGCCTTTGTCAGCAGACACTTAGGATGACACAGCAGATCCCCTCCAAGGTGATGAACGATCTACGGTGAATGCTGAACAGATAGCTCAATTCAATGGCAATCGTACACAGAATGGTTTTCTAGCCACCCAAAGGGAAACTTTTCAGCTTTTTTTATTTTTATAAAATCAGGTATAGTAAAGCCCAAGACACTCAGCATTTACATTTTCAAAAACTCAACTCTTAATTATCAGTGTTAGATGGGACAGAGTACTAAGTACAAAAGGTATAATGAGGCTTTAGTGAGCAGAAAGGGAGGGAAATAAGTAAAGACCCTAGGAGAGCTCACCAGTGAGCAGCAAAGCTCTCATTTTAATAGGAATCTGATAAAGTGACAGAGACTCTCAGTATTCAGGATCTAGATCAACAATCATCCCTCCTAGACAACACAGCAGCAGAGAGCTAGCAGTGCGCCCAGAGATTTGGGCAGTAAGTGAAAAATAAGCAAACCAATTCAGTTTTTTACTCACAGTCAAAGCCAAACTGTCAGCTCTGGCAGTCTCTACCCAGTGACCCCACCGACCGGGGGAAGATGACAGGCAGGGAGTTGCTGAATTAAGGGTCAGGTTTTATAGTCTAAGGGGAGGACAGCAAATGCAAAGTCCCAGCCACAGCTGAGGCAGTGCAGGATGAGAACTGGGCTGCTTATCTCCCTTTGTTCCTGGAGGAACTGAAGGGCGCCCCAGCATGACTCCAACAACCTTACTTATCCTGAGTGAGGGGCAGAGCAGGCAGTGAGGTCTGGCACAGGGTTGTAGCACTCACTACAAGCCTCACAGGAACATAATTTTGGTTGTTATTCTCAGTAAGATTAAAAAGGCATCTTCAGAATTCAGACAAATTTCTAGTCTGTTTCTACAATCTGTGGCAAAAACCCGTAAGGCCCTACCATTCCATCTTGTCTCCTTCCACAGAAAGCCAACTGGCATATAAACTGATTTAAGCACTAGCACATCTTCTTCCCTGATGGCCAAAATTAACAGGAAACCAATAATAGCACCACCATTAGGACAACTTTTCCATTAAAAACAATGAACTTTCTTCAAGAGAGAACCAAACCACTGTGGGCGTTATCCTAAGAATCACACAGAATTCTCTAAAGCTTTTGTTTTGCTCAAAAGCTGCTGCTTGAGTGAATACCAGGACCCAGGCCGTCCTGCTTGCAGGTTCCAGACAGCATGGGGTAAGTGGCTCTAGTTTCTTAAATCTGAGCCCAAATAAATCGGGAAGTAGGGATGGGGGCTGCACACGGCACTGTCTTGTCTCCAATTTTTGTCTCAACTTCCCTGCTGAGCCAGCCCACTGCTTTGCTAACAATCTCCTGCCAGAAAAGTTATTAAATGAAGATCAAGGTGTTTTTCAAGTAGTATGATACCAGGTCCCATTTTTTCCCCCAGTCATAAAAAAAAAAAACAAAAAACAAACCAAAAAACCCACTCATAGTCAATCAGATGGTAACTGATTAAAACAAACCAGAGAGGGTACAGTACTGAGCGCATGGCTTGCTATACAAAAGTAATGCTGTATTTTAAAGCATCCATCCTTAAAACAAGGGAACTCACTTCTTGGAACCTCTAGGATTGCTTAGTAATTACTAGTAAATATTAATTACTTTATACCTAGTAAGGTACTAAACACTGGGCCTCAGTGAATGCTGAGGTGAAGAATGGCCCTTGCCAGACCCTACCTTCCCAGCAGTTTCCCCAGGTCAAAGGTGAGGCAAGGATGGGGACAGAACCAGTACCAAATGAAGGTCTTGTGCTTGCTCCACCATTGTCTTAAAGCACTGGCTCCAAAAATATAAAGCTCTGCAGAGTAAATCCAGTCATAAACTTCTTTACCCTCAATATGAGCTCTATTTATTTTTCGACGAATCACACACATGATGAATTCCAGTTCACCTTGGATACTCTCAGGCTCCTGATCTATAATGTAGGTAACACTAAGACTATTCAATCTCAGATGTCACTGGCTGCAGGGGTTACTAGACCAATGATATGACTTCTACAGGTTGTTCCAGCTACCTGCTTTCTTCAGTGTTTAATACAACTTCAAAGAATCCCTAAGAAAAATGTTAATATTGGTAAAGTGTAGGGGTGAGGAATCACGGTATGTGGCTGGGACCCAAGCACAAGAGGGAGATCTGATTCAATCTGGAGCCCTGTGAATTAGCTCTTTAAAGATGTGAACCAACACGAAGGCCTACCTTTTCACTACTTTCTGGGAATTATTGTTCCGAGTTACTCGGCAGGCTGTGTTAAGCTACACTCAGGAACATTGACTGACTCACTCTATGCCAAACAGCATCTCCAATCTCACAATAAAATGCATCTCCATTTCACATACACTCAGATGATTTAAGGTCTCGGAATTATAAGTAGCAAAGCAATCAGTCTCAGTCACCAGGGACTGAAGTGGGCAAACCCAACAGACTTCTTGTTTTAGCACGTCTCCGCCCATCCAACCCCAGGAAAACCCACCAGGCACTCATGCATGTTAGTGCCACGTGTTCCCACACTGGGCTGTAATACACATCCTCCTGTACCAACTGCTCTTCTCTCTTCACACGGTTCCCAGGGCACTCTACCTATTCCCCAGGTTTAGACACAAGCAAAGCCCTATCATCAACCTTACTTAGCTCAGCTGAGTTATACACAAACCCAGAACCCAGCAGTGCCAAGGGAGATTCCTGTTCTACCCTTTCCGTGACCTACACTGCTCAGCAGGCTGGTCTCATTTTAGGCAATAAAAGACACAGGATAGGTTAAGTTGTAGTAACGACACTACAAACACGACAGCCAACTGCATGTACCCCAAATTCCTTTCCAATCCATTCCAACAATGGCTCTTACTCACTCACTCCCTCTCCTTGGTCTCCAGCCTACACAACGCACCCTATACGACAGGAAGTGGTCTTTTAAAGGGTGCTGTTTCATTTCCCTCCTCAGAACGTCCTGGTCTAGAACGAATTAAACCAAACCCATGCATACAAGAACCCACGTGTAATTCCCAGGCTCTGCTCACTTCTCTAGTGACTCCTGGGCTTCAGGGCCTACAGTCTCCCGTGGTGACCAACACGACCACCTCCATTCTGTTCTCTCGTGGGTTCAGAAAGGCAGCTTACTCCCACCCTCACGTAGCCTGACTGCCTCACCACCCCTACCCTCTCCGCTCCTGGAGACAGTCTACTCTATTATTACCGATCATCTATCTGACCTCTCTATCAACAGCACCCACCACAGCTCCTGGCACTTATTAAAGGCTCAGTCAATACTAGCAGCTAGTAAACAAGCTAGCAGGCATCTGTAAACAAACTACTTTCCCTCACTCCCAAGGCTCCATCATCTACACCGGTGTGCTCTGCAAGACATGTCACATTAAACATTGTCTATTACACACAGGATCTAATATTAAGGTGGCTGCCAGACTCGCCCCTTCTCAGATGCTAAGGCAGTTTGCCTTCTGTCAGTCCAGCACCACGACTCGATGCCCACCATGCCATCCTATGCCGCCCATGTGCAGCATACTAATGACTCTAATTAGCACAGCAAGCTTTCTGTTTTCACAAGGAGAAATCACCTTAACTATCACAGCTAACTTTTCCTATGTCCTCCTGGTAGTTATCGGAGTTACATCCTCAAGGCTATGGGCTTGTTCCACACCTAACAGGATTCTGTGTGGCCAAGGTGTACTGAGAACAATCTGCTCACAGCACAGGGCAGCTCCACCTAAGTATTAGCTGTGTTCAATCCCTTACCTCCGAAGCACTGCTTCTAGAAAATCTGCCCAACACAAACTCAAACACACGGGGGGGGGGGGGAACCTACACAAGTCCGTACAAAGCAAACTATCTAAAGTTTCTGCTTCGTAACCGTTTATTCAGTCTTCACTGAAGAACTCTGGAAAAGATGGCTGGCTGACCACGGAGCACACACGAATACGCTTAGCACAATTGTTCCACGTGGCCTTCGGGGGTGGGGTAGGAGGACACGTCTTTTAAAAGTACAACGCACAAGTTCACTCTGGCTGGATTATCCACACCTCCTTTTTTCCTTTTGAAAGAAGCCTGACTTTCAAAACCACGTGATCTCCACCCCATTTCAAGTTAAGTCCCCCTGACGGTAGCCGATTTCACCGGATGCGAAAGGCCAGTCGAGAGCACTCTGGAGCTGGAAGCAAACATTTCGGCGGGGACCAGCGGGCTCAAGCGTGCTCCCGAGAGGAGCTGATGAGGCCGGGACAAAAAGAGGCGAGGGGGACCCGGGTGCTCGCTGGAGGTGTGTGCACCTGTCTTCCTACGATTGCACAAAAAAAACCCAAAACGGGGGGAGGGGGGAAGAGCCCACACCCCCAAACGCGGATCCCCCTCCCGGGAGGCCCTGTGCTCCAACGCCTCGGGCCCGGCGCTGCGCGGCCCCGCCAACCCTCCCGCCTCGCGCCCTCCACTCCGACTTCCGGGCCGGCGCTCCCGCCCCGCAGGCCCCGAGCGCGCGCCCCCGCCGCCGTCCCCGTCAGCCGCGCGCCCCTCACATTTTTCGCTGCCGCTCGAACTCCGCCTTCTTCTCCTCCTCCTCCCGCTTCTGCTTCTCGTCCAGGCTGCTGCGCTTGCTCACCGTGCGCCCGAAGATGTCGATGCGGTCGGGCGGGGACGAGGCGCGCTCCCGCTCGCGCCGGGACGCCGCCGCGTTGGTGGAGCGCGAGCGGGAGCGCGACTCCCGCCGCCGGTTCCGTTTGCTCTCCCGGGACTTGGAGCGCTTCCGCACCCGCTCCTTGTCCCGCGAGCGCGAGCGCGTGCGGCTGCGCTTCTTGTTGTGCTTGGAGCTCTTGGTGTGCTTGGAGCGGGACGAGCTACGGCTCCGCGACCGGCCCATCCTCGCGCGGCGCGGCGCCCGCCGCCTGTCACCTGCTGCCCGCCGCAGGCCGCCCCTCGCCGCCGGGAAGCTCGGCCCCCCGCCCACGGACCCTCCGCCTCGCCCCGAGCGCACCCGCCGCGCACACGGCCGCCTCCGCCGTTGAGGCCTAGCAGGCCTGGCCCGGAGTCCCTAAAGATGGCAGCTGCGGCAGCACCGGCCGCCCTTCCCACAATGCCTTGCGCCGAGCGTGCCAGCGTGAGCCCCGCCCCTCCCCGGCGACGTCGCCGAGGCGGGCCGGCGAGTGCTGCCGAGCACGCTCGGCTCTTTCCGCCACCGCGCGGAAACCAGAGCCTGGAGTTGGGCCGCCTTCGGGTCTTTTCTCTACTAATTCAACCAGACCCACGAAAAACTTAGGAGTTAGAAACTATTTATGATGAACGTTGGCTGAAAGGCAGAATAAGGTCCGAGTAAGTGGGAAATGCGTGTTGTATCCTTAGCCAGCTTTGAGAATTTACCCTTTGCAAGCTGGGTGTGCGGGTACAGGCCCACACCTGAATCAGCTGTTCAAGGTCAACCTTGGCTACTTAGTAAATTGGAGGCCAGATGGGGATACATACATAAAACATATCATATATATGCCAACCACAAAATTAGAGCAATTCCCGGAGGAGTCCCGAATTATCCTCGGGATGTATATATTAGAGCTAATTAAATGCTTCTAAGTTTTATTGAAAAGGTTGCACCATTGTGGATTTTCAAAAATTCGAGGCCAGCCAGGGCTGTGTAGTGCGCTCCAGGCCTAGCCTCAGGAGGCCAGGGAAAGATGAGGAAGACAAAAATGAGAAATGACTTATCTCATTAGGGTCTTTTAGCTTTTGGACTGCTTTAACAAAATATCAATATTTTACACCCAAAAGAAAGTTGTTTCCCACACTTTCAGAGAGTGAGAAGTACTCTACTAAGTAGGGTGGGTCTGTTTGAGTTTCCAACAGGAGACCATAGTGCTGTGCCCTAGGAGGGGTGAAAGCTGGCCTGGAACTCACAGAGATCCACCTGCCTCTGCCTCCTGAGTGCTGGGATTAAAGGCGTGCACCACAACCACCCGGCTGAAAGAGCTTGTTATACAACACCTTATCAACACTAATCCTATTTTTGAAGCCAGAGCCCCTGGGGCTTCATCTCTTCTGAAAAGGCCCCTCCTTCTCTCCCTTCTCCTTCTTTTGGATTTTTGTTTTGTTTTTTGAGACAGGGTTTCTCTGTGGCTTTGGAGCCTGTCCTGGAACTAGCTCTGTAGACCAGGCTGGCCTCGAACTCACAGAGATCCGCCTGCCTCTGCCTCCTGAGTGATGGGATTAAAGGCATGCGCCACCACCACCCGGTTCTTTTGGATTTTTGAGACAGGGTTTCTGTCTGTACTAGTCTTGGCTGTCCTGAACTCCATCTCAGACCAGGTTGACCTCCAACTCAGAGATCTGACTGCTTCTACCTCCTGAGTGCTGAGATTACAGTGGACGAATGCCCCGCTTCTTAATGTTGTCACATTGCATGTTATGTCCAATTTATGAATTTTAGAGGGAGAGATCTTCTGGGGGTTCCAAGGCAGCATATGTTGCATTCTGCCTCTCTCTCTCTCTCTCTCTCTCTCTCTCTCTCTCTCTGCTTCAGCACCACATCCCAGCCATAGGGCACCTTGTGAGAACTGGATCTAGGTTCCACCATGCTCCAGTGCCCCCTCGTCGTCATGACATCTGCAAACATCCCATCCTGTGGCTCTAGCTAGACAGGATTTGGGGGTAGCACCTCCATCAGTGTCCCAGCACCTTAGCAGGCTGTCAGTGACTTCAGCAATATACCCCTCTCTTGCTGAGACCTCTCCTTGATGGGACTCCCCCCCCCTATCTGCCCTTCACCCGGTGAGCTCATGTCAGTCACGGGACACATTCGACTGACATCATGACTCAGTAAACGAACACATGGTACTATCCAACTTCCATAGCAACCTAAAATAGCTTTCTAGAGAGTTTGAGACGACAGAGTTTTGCACGCCTTCTGCCCAGAACGAGTCACTTTGATCACAGCTCTGGCCATAGAATTCAGAAAACTTCAACTTCCAAAAACTATCTTTTGGTTCAGTCTAAAATGTTCAGGTCTGAACAGAGCAAATAGCCTTTTGCCTAAAGAATAATCTGATTCTTCATCTGAAACTAAGGTTGGGAAGTCCAGTGCTATTTGAAAGTTAACTATAAGTATATGCAAAACAAAACAGAAACTCCGTGCACACTGGAAGAAACTAACAGGGACTCACCGAGGAAGAAGAAAAAGGCCCTTTTGTGCGTCTAAAGCATACACAGGTATGACATGCAGGGTCAGTATCCTTTCTGTTCAAACGGCAGAGGAACAGGCCAGCCAAAGCTCTCATTACTAGGAAGGCAGAAAGGCACAGAAGCTTCCTTCTCAGAAGCATGCTGGAATCGCATTAGATCACGGGACAGTGGCAAGAGGACAAGATGGACGGATCTCTGAGAGACAGGAAGAAGCTTGCCGAGCTGGGACAGGTAGCCAGATCTACAGCATCAAAAACACAGGCCTACTAAGAGGGGATTTCGCTTGTTTCTTTTTTAATTGATTATTTTCGGAAGTAGAGTGAGGGTCCAGGGAAAGACTACAGTAACAGAGAGAAGGCCTCGCCAGACTGTCTGCCCCAGTGGCCCAGGTCCAAAGACAGGAGCTGAGTGTGTGAAGCCTGGTGCTCAGAAGCAGCATGAGGGCTGGGATAGCAAATAACATCAGGTTTGACTGGGAGGCCAGCGAGCTCCTAGGACTGGCCAGAGCTACAGAGGCCTGGAGGAGAGGGGAACCTAACTGCAGTCTGGTAAGCAAGCATATTCTCACTCCTCAGCACAGACAAAACAGCTCAGCTCCCTGGAAATTGGAAGCAGACAAGATGGCCAGGCAAAAGTTGGGAGCATGGGAGTCAGGAGGGGGGGGGGGAGAAGGGGGAAGGGGAGGATTGGGGAGAGCTTGGGGGAGTGGGATGGTTGAGATGGAGGAAGGGCGGATATGGGAGCAGGGAAGAAAATATCTTAATTAAGGGAGCCATTTTGGGGTTGGCAAGAGGCTTGGCTCTAGAGGGCTTCCCAGGTGTCCACGGGGATGTCCCCAGCTAGGACCCTGGGCAGTGGAGGAGAGAGTTCCTGAACTGGCCTTTGGTATGCCCAAATCCATGGGTCCCCACAAAAGCCAACAAAGGAGACTGAGTCCCATATGTAAAAGCAAAGAGCCTTTATTTTAATCAAGTTTGCAAACTCGGTCTCTCCACATGTCCAACATATTGGAATATCCGGAGAGCCCCGAGCTCAATTAGGATTGGGTTTTTAAAAACCACCTATAAATATAAAGCAAAGAAAGCCAGCCTACAAACCACAATCCCAGAGAACTCAGACAACAATGAGGACACTAAAAGAGACTTACATAGATATAATCTACATGGGAAGTAGAAAGTAGAAAAAGATAAGATCTCCTGAGAAAATTGGGAGCATGGGGACCTTGGGGGAGGGTTGAAGGGGGAGGGGAGAAGCAAGGAGGGGAGCAGAGAAAAATGTAGAGCTCAATAAATATTAATTATATATATGTATATATATATAAAAAAGAATTGGGCTTTTATAGTAGTAAAGGTCAGGGTGAGGGGTCTCTGAGATTCAGGACCCCTGATTGGCTGACATTTGTCTAGGGGTGTCCTGGTGAGGTGCTGGCAGGTGTTTCTATCTACAGTGCTTGGAATGCCAGGAATTTCCTTTGAAGGGTCTGCTCTTGGGGGGGGGGGTTGGGTAATCTCGGCCTGCCAGCATTGTCTCAGGGTGAACTACTGAGACTCTAGACTCCATTTAAATTTAGCGATGGCCAGAGTCTCAGGTGATAATGGTTGGAAGTAAAGAACTTCCTTTGGATGACCCGCCCAGACTTAGCTTTCATGGCTGGCCCCCACAATCTTAATAAAAGAAAACAGAAAGAAAGGAGAAGCCCCCAAGGCTGGCAGTTGTGGTGCACACCTGTATCCCTAGTATTCAGGGGTCAGAGGCAGGCTAGCCTGGTCTACAAAGTGAGTTCCACACTACCCAGGACTGTTACACAGAGAAACCCTGGAGGCCTCCATAAAATTGGGCTGTAGGCAAGCCTGCCGGGCGTTTTCTTAATTAGTGATTGACAGGGGAGGGCCCAGCCCATGTGCTGGTGGTCCTGGGTTCCTTAAGAAAACAGGATGAGCAAGCCAGTAAGCAGCACCCCTCCATGACCTCTGCATCAGCTCCTGCCTCCAGGTGGCCACCCTGTTTGAGTTTATGCCCTTGCTGCTTTTTGATGAATGAACTCTTATGCAGAACTGTGAGTGAAATAAACCCTTTCCTCCCCAAGTTGATTTTGGCCACCCTGACTATGACAGCAAGCTTCCCATGGCTGTAGCAAGTACCTGAGACAATCAGTGTACAGCAAAAATGTTTACGTTAGAGGTTGCAACCCACGGATCCACGGTTTATTAGCCCCTTCACTTGAGTAAGATGGGATTGGCAAACATAGCAAGGCAGGCGTGTGACAGAAGAAACTGCTCAACTTAGAACCATAAAGTAAGGAAGAAAACGTGCAGGGGTTTCATAACCTCCCTGAGGGTACACCCCAATAATCTGAAGGCCTTCTGCTAGACCCCACTCCCTAAAGCTAACGCTACATCTTAGGTGCATCCATCTTGAGAGGAAGCCTTCAACACATGGGCCCTTGGGGGACAATCTAAACTATGAGGATGCGGCTGCAGTGCAGAGCTGAGACACCCTGAAAGTGATCCAACCATGTTGGTCTTTAGAGAAACACATTACTTTCTTTTATTTTTTAAAAAACTTTAAAAATATTTGCATTTTTTTATACATAAAGTTTTTTTGGTCATGTTTGTATTTTTAACAACAACAAAAAAATGTCCCCTGGGGGGGATTTTGTATATGAAGCAGAAAGGAGGGATGAGTGTGATTAATTACCTAGATTTTCACTCAGGAACTGCATTACCAAGCAAGTGTTTATCATCCTCTGAAATTTTATGACATTTAACAAATCCCCCTGAGACTGCCAAGTATTTGCTGCTCAAAAATGTCTGCGCTGCCACGGTTTAGAATTCAGAACCAGGTTCTATTTCGTTTCTGTTTTCAAATCGAACCCAGTATTTTGGCACTCATCGGCTCTGTGTGGGGATAAAAGAAGACTGGGGATGGATTTTTCTTCCTAGCTCACCATCCAAACGTCTGTAGTAGGAAGAAATACAAACCACTTCCTGCTCCTCCTTCTGAATTGAAAGTCACTACAAAACTGATTGGCCGAGAGCAGTCATTTCCTGACACATGACGTGGGGCGCGTGTTCAGGCAGATCCTAGTTCGAGAGGCTGGCCTCTGCCCTATGGTGTCTGGGGCTCCGCTGGGGAAACCAGATGGCAGAAGGGGCAGGTGCCTTCCTGGCCAGTGGCTGGTATTTCCCGAAGGCGTTTTCAGTCATACGCCCGTCACTCTGCCCAGTCTGAAATCTCAGCTGTGTCTACCAGGTGGATCTGCAGGTGGCCTCTAACTTTAGTTATTTATTGCGGTGCTTTGAAAGGGAATGTCTCCAATAGATACGTGTGTTCGTTTCCATGCTCCACAGGGAGGAGCACTACTGAGGAGGAGTGGTCTTGTTGGAGGAAGTGTGTCACTAGGCTCTGAGGTCTAATATGCTCAAGCCACGCCTCGTGGCTCACAGTTCACTTCCTGTTGTTCGTGGATCAAGATGTAGAACTTCCAGCGACCTCTCCACCACCATGTCTGTATGCCTGCACGCCGCTATGCTTCCCACCGTGACAACAGTGGAATATCACTGATCTGTTAAAAACAGTCATGTCGTGAGATTTGCTGGCAAATGGATGGAATTAGAAAAGATCGTCCTGAGTGGGTAACCCAGACCCAGAAAGCCAAACACGGTTTGTTCTCACATACAGGTGGATGTTAGCTATAAGGGATAACCGTGCTACAGTCCACAGACCCGCAGGATCTAAATAACAAAGCTCAGGGGGTAGGGGAGACATCACGTGAGGACTGGGCTGGGGGCTCTGGACTGAGGGGTCAGGTAGGAGGAGGATGGAGAGAGGAAGGCCTGGGAAAGACAGCTGGAATCGGGCATACTTCTAGGATGAGCTTCCAACCTAGTGCCAGGAAACTCCCGGAATCTGTGAGGATGACCCTAGCTCAGACTCCCAGCAATGGGCATACAGAGCTTGAACCGGCCGTCTCTTGTAACCTGGCAAGACTTCCAGTGGAGGAATTGGGACTCCGACCCAGTCACATAACCTTTGACCTACATTTGGACTGCCTACAGGATATGCTGGGACAAAGGTGGCACAGAAATTATGGTACTGGCCAACCTATTACTGGTCTGGCTTAGAAGTTAATACTATGAGAGAGAGAGAGTCCACCCCGACATAGTCTGCAGGGCCAGGACCCAGAGGCTGGACAAGCTGGAGACCTAAGATAGAACCAAACATGACTGGTAAAAAGGAAAAAAAAGTTATTAAATGATTACTAATGATATTCTGCTATACTCATAGGTCATTGCCTAGCCCAATTGTTCTCAGAGAGGCTTTACTCAGCAACTGATAGAAACAGATGCAGGGATCCACAGCCAAACATTACGTGGACCCTGGGGAATCCTGTGGAAGAGGGGGGGTTTGAAAGTGGTGGTTTGAACGAAAATGGACCCCAAAGGGAGTGACACTCTTCAGAGGTGTGGCTTTGTTGGAGTGGGTGTGGCCTTGTTGGAGGTGTGCTTTAAGGTCACCTCTGCTCAAGCTACTCCCAGTGAGACAGTCTACTTCCTGTTGCCTTCTGGTAAAGAGTAGCCAGCACCAGGTCTGCCTGCACATTGCCGTGTTACCCCACCGTGATGATAAAGGACTGAACCTCTGAACTGTGACCTACCACTTCAATTAAGTGTTTTCCTTTATAAAGGTTGCCGTGGTCATGGTGTCTCTTCACAGAAATAAAACCCTAATAAAAAACATTTATTTATTCTTATTTTATGTGTAAGAGTGTCTGCTTGCATGTGTGTCTGTGTCCCACATACTCTCAGAGGTCAAAGGGTCTGAACTTACGGAGGGTGGGTTCTGGGAATCAAACCCAGGTTCTCTGGAAAGAGCCAGTGTTCTTAACTGCTGAGCTGCCTCTCTAGACCTTTTATTGTTTTCTAGTTTTGAGACAGGGTGTCACTGTGGAGCCCTGGAAGGCACCTAGGTTGACCACAAGCCTTGGCTATGTGGGCTGGCCTCAAAAGTAAACTGTCTTGCATTTGTCTCCCGAACACTGAGGTGACAGACAGGCCCTGCAGCACCCAGCTTGGGATCTTGACTGAGACTTTTCACCTCTGTAACCCTTCATTTCCTCAACTGCAAGATGAGGGGTTGTGCTGGGTGGGCTCCCCAAGCTCACAGAACTGTGATTTTGTTTCTTCCTGCAAGTATGCCAATCAAAACATTAGGATTCTAGACTGGATTTACAACCAACATTTATCTGAGAGGAAGTTTCTGTGACACACACAGCCACCTAGGACAGAGTGAAGTAGAAACACATGCAGTCTCAACCCTTCGATTCTATTCTGCCCCATGATTATTAAAACTCCTCATAACTATCATTTATCAAGAACACCACTACCATGTCTTAGTCTCTTTTGCTTTCCATACTCAGAGAGCTGACCTTGTATGGTGATGGCGTTCTGACATCTTGCTATTGTGACCCTGGCTGGTCATGACCAATAGGTCCTTCTGCCTCCACCACCCTTTAATTCCCTGGAAGCAAAGGTGGGCTCTGAGTTAGAGGCTAGTGTAGACTAGAAAGGCAATTCCAGGACAGCCAGGCAGGGTGACAGAGGGAAACCCTGTCTTGTATCCCCACCCTCCAAAGAACAATGTCAGGAGGGAAGCTCACGCAGAGATTGATTGTTCGTTTATTTGAGACAGGCTTTCACTGTGCAGTCTGGGCTGGCCTGGAACTCACAGTGTAGACCAGGCTGCCCTTGAATTCACAGAGATCCATCTGACTCTGCTTCCTGAGTGCCGTAACTACAGGAGTGTACCACTGGAGTCTGGACCAGCGCATGGAGACTTATTATAAATGCTGACCTTTTGAACACAAGGTCCCATGGGCCTGCCCCGGCCCCTTCGTCTCTGATGGCATTGCTGAGCCACTGACTCCGCCACTGCATGCACATAAGTGCTGCCATGACCCTGAGACCTTATGACAAATGCCTGTGCATACGTGCATCACACAGAACATTCCGAACTGCCCCTTTGGTTACTTCCAGCCAAAATCTGTCCTCATAAGTGACCCTGAACCTACTTGCTCTTTCTCTAACCCGATTTTTATCCTTGATTTCTCTCGACGCTCTTTCCTTCCATCTTAGAGCAGGACATTAAATCCTCCCTCACAGCCAGCTTGCTGCTTAATCTAAGATGCTCCACTCAGACCCAGTGGTCTCTACACACAGCATCTGTATCCCTGTCCACACTCCACTGCCCTGCCAGGGTGACCTCCTTAGCTTGGGAAGAGCCCTGTCTACACGCATGCTAAACACCAGACTCACTTGTCTCACCTGCCTCCCTCAGGTGAGGTGACACCTGGGTGAGATCTGTTACTTCCTAGTCTCTCTTGCAGTATGATGTCTCAGCTGCCCACAGAGGAAGTGGCTTGGTAATCTGTGGTTATTGCCTGCTCTCTTTTCCCATTAAAATGTTCTATTTCCCTACCAGACTCTAAACAGCTTGTCATTGAATCTGAGTCTCTAGGCCTTGTTTTGTGTGTTTATGTGCTTTGTGACTGAGTTCAAATGTGTTCCTACACAGCAAAGACGATGTGGGTGGGGCAATCTCAACATAGATGCACCTTACAGTACAAGACAATGGTAAATTAGAAGCCAGCCTGGGCTACATAAGGAGCTGTTGTCTCAATCAATCAATCAAACACTAAACCAAGGGAGATCTCCCTTTGTAAGAATCCCCTAAATGGATAAGTGTGTGGATAAATATCCTTTCCCAGCCTAGGCCAACTTCAACAAACTCCTCTGGGCTTTTCTTTCTTATTGAGGACTTGATTTGGGAGCCTTTGGGTTATTCTCTGCGTTTTCCCATGATGACAAATCAGCTTAGCCCTGGTAGCCCCATTCTTTATTGTCTGATCACCCTGGGTATCTGTGGTAGTTCGAATGAAAATGGCCCCATAGCTCATAGGGAGTGGCTCTATTAGGAGGCGTTGGATTGGATGTTGCCTTGTTGAGGAAGTATGTCACTGATGTTGGGCTTTGAGATTTTAGATGCTCAAACTAGGGCTTGTCTCTCTGCTGTCTGTTGATATGGATAGAACTCTCAGCTACCTCTCCACTACCATGTCTGACTGCACGCCACTGTTGCAGGATATTTGATTGCACAATACTCCAAGACTGTTAATAAAGTTTAACCTTGAATCAGGTTGTTCAGTTAGCAACTAGCTGACCAGAATTAGCCATAGAGATTTTGGAGGACCATGATAAGTATAGAGAGACACAGGAAGAGTAGTAAGGAGGGGCTTAGAAAGTTTCTTGGGTCCTTTAGAATCCAGGAAGGAGAAAGAGTTGAGGTCACTTGGTGCTGGAGAATTGTCTGTATTCTGTCAATCATGATTTAAATAAACACTGATTGGCCATTAGCCAGGATGTATAGGTGGGACAACCAGACAGGAAGTAAAGGCAGAGAAAGGAGAATAGGAGAATTCTGGGAAGCAGGAAGCTTTCTGGGCACTCCTGCCTGGACCACTGAAGAAGCAGGATGTGACCTGCCCCGCTAAGAAAGGTACTGAGCCATGTGGCTAACATAGATAGAGATAATGGGTTAATATAAGCTACAAAAGCTAATGGGAGGCCTGAGCTAATGGGCCAATCAGTTTATAACCTAATGCAGACTCTCTGTGTGATTTTCTCTGGGACTAAACGGTTGGGGAATTGGGCAGGACAGATACCCCGACAAGCCAGGCCTCATGCTACAGTCACTGGTCTATTCTCTGGCGCTTCTCTGCAGAATCAGGTTTGTACTCCCATATTTGACTCCCAAGTTTTTATTAATAATGAAAAATGTAGGTAACCTCTTCCTGCCACCATGCTTCCTGCCATGATGATAATGGACTAAACCTCTGAACTCTAAGTCAGCCCCAGTTAAATGTTTTCATTGATAGGGGTTGTCTCTTCACAGCAACAGAAACCCTAACTAAGAGAGCATCCGAGGAGACATGGTCCTCCCCCTGCAGCACAGCCCAGGTATGATCTGCTTACCCAGCCTGTCTTTTTTTAAACTCCTGTTCCACAGAGTTAGCCACATCCCCTTGCCTCTCAAGCCTCATCTTGATCACCGCCCCCACCATGGACCTCTACTCTGCTCCTTAGGTACAGATCTCTAATGGTTCTCTGAAACATTTATCTGCCAAACGCGGCAGGCACACCTTTAGTCCAGCTGCTTGGGAGGTAGAGTTGGACAGATCTCTGTGGGTTTGAGGCAGGTGTGGTCTCCACACTGGGTTCCAGGCCAGCCAGGACTGCACAGTGTGATCGTGCCTCAAAAAGGAATTTCCAGTACTCGAAATGTTTTGTTCACTGGGGGCTGGGGAGTCCAAGATCAAGGGCGCAGCAGATGCGCTATCTGTTGAGAAAATGCGTAAATGTTGGTGATTTCAGGCTGTGTCCTCGTGTGGAAAGGAGAGCCTGAGGTCCCTTGAGGCTGGCTTGCTTGTTTCTATAGAAATTGCACAAAAGAGAGGTTTTCTTGCAACATCTTTGTGCATTTTTGTACCTTGCTCATATTGTCCTTTATGTGTAGGAGGTTGGCTGTACGTTTTCTATTTTTTTCTGTACTCCTATCCTCTTTACTCACGCCCCCCCCCCACATTTCCTTGCTGCCCTGCTTCTGTCCCTGTTGCAAACCCTACTGCCCAGGGTCCCCACACCCATCACAATACTGCAATCATGCCTGCCTTATTCTGCTTGAGTAAGTGAATGCTGTGTTTTCTCCCTTTCAATGGAAGTATGTATAATGTATTAAAACCCAACACGGAACAGACAGGTTTTGCTCACAGTTCACTGCAATTCTCGAGCGCTTGTGCCCAAGTACACAAACAAAGGGAAGGAAAAGAACCACAGAAACAACGAAGACAGAGCCTACGTTTGGCTGGAAGCCACCGCTGTTCACCGCAAGTCAGACGTTTCAACATGGGATTTAAAGCCCAAGTCAAGCAATCTACTTGGTTGGGCTGGGAGGAAGCTGAGGGAAAGCCTGGGGGGGGGGGTTCTTGATCCCACCAACGCTCTTTCTTTTGGATTCTAGCGACTGTAGTCAAGAGTCTCACCAGTCAGAATAAGCAATGCCTGTTATTCCTCTGGGGCTTGGTTTATAGGAAAAGCACCCAGACCACTGTACTCAGAGAGGGTGACAAGCTGTGTGAGAACCTGTGAGGGCAGGCACACCCACCCACGTAAACAAAGCCCAGGTAGGGAAAGCAGTCATTTCATTCTACCGTGCGTTCTTCATAAATATCTTGACTTTCCAGGCAGTGTGCTCAGAATCACATCAAAAAAAAAAAAAAAAAAAAAAAAAAAGAGCGTGCAGTTGCTAAGTAATGGGGTTCCTGAAATCGAGCTGCCAGGATGGGAAGACTCTGCTGCCATGACTCTATGCTTCTTGGCAGCGCTGGGCCTTTACGGACTTCACAGGTAAGCTTAGAACACTCAACTTCGACTCCAGATTAGCAATGATTTATCTCTAGCATAATCATGCCACAAACACTGTATTGAGTATATGCAATATATGTGGCATATTTATACCGAAACATTGTGTTATTTATCTGAAAGTCAAATTAATGAGGAATCCTGCAGTTTTGTTGGCTAACTTTCCCAACGTGAACTGCCTGTCTTTCCTGTTTTCTTCTGTCAAAGCAGTCCTTGCTGTGCTTGTGGACAACTGGGACTCGTTGACAGTCACAGTGATGTAGCTGTGGCACATCTTGTGGGTGTGCAAGCTGGCAACTTCACTGTGGAATACTGGTAGACACTCTGGCCAGCCCCAAACCAGCCTTTCCTGCAGCTAGTCTGAACAGCAGGTTGTCCAACTTAGATCGCTTCCCCCTGAGCAGATGAGACATTGGATGTCTCAACCTAGTTGTATATTTTCTTGCTGAGGGTGAAGTTGAGCACTTTTGAGATGACCCCCATAGTCTCAGGCATGTGAACATTTGGTCCACAGTTATTGGTCTTGCCTGGTGGTGAGGGAGAATTGTCTGTATTCTGTCAATTATATTTTAAATAAACGCTGATTAGCCAGTAGCCAGGCAGGAAGTATAGGCAGGAAAACCAGACAGGAAGTAGAGATGGGGCAATGAGAACAGGAGTATTCTGGGAAGAAGGAAGGTCTTTCCGCAGTCCTGCCCAGACCACGGAAGAAGCAGGATGTGACCTGCCCCGCTGATAAAGGTACTGAGCCATGTGGCTAACATAGATAAGAATAATGGGTTAATATAAGCTACAAGAGCTAATAAGAAGGCTGAGCTAATGGGCCAATCAGTTTATAATCTTCTGGAGACCTCTGTGTGATTTTCTTTGGGGCTAAATGGCTGTGGGAACTGGGCAGGACAGAAACCCTGACAAGCAGCCCCTCATGTTACATACAGCCTGGGAAGTCTTAAGTGGGGTGGCCCTGCTGGACGAAGTGTGTCACGGGAGATGGACCTTGGGAGTTTGAAGACTTGCCCCATTCGCAGTTCACTCTCTCTGCTGTGGTTCAAGGCCTGAGCCCTCGGCTTCTTGTTCCTGCATCTTTGTTCCATCATCATAGACTAATCCTCTGCTGAACAAACCCTCCCTGCTGTAAGTTGCCTTGGTCTTGGGTGAACAGAAGTAACCAATGCAGAAGCTGGTAGCAGGAGTGATACTATTGCTGTGACGACCGCACTGTGATGCTTTTTACTTGGGAGTGTAGAAGACTTTGGGTCTCTGGTCTAGAAAATCAGGGCTTCATGGGACATCCTAGCTGAAGTCTAGGAGACAGGGCCATGACAATTCAGACTGTGGAGACTCAGCTCAAGGGTTTTCAGAGAGAAATAATATTAGCAACTGGGTTAGAGATCCGTTCTGTGGTATTTTTGACAAAGATTACGGCTGCTTTCTACTCATGTCCTATGAACTTAATCTGAAGCTAAATTTAAAAGCAGCATACTAGGAGGAACAGGGGAGATGGCTCAGCACTACTCCCTGCAGAGATTCAAAACTGGATTCAGTTCCCAGCACCTACATGGGAAGTGTAGCTCCAGTTTTAGGGGACTGAACAATCTCCTGTGACCTCCACTGGTAGCAGGAGTACACATATTCACACATACAGGCAAAATATCCATACCTATAGAATAAAATAAACCTTTTCTTGAAAAATTAAAAGTAATGAACTAATTTCTTTCGTGGAAGAGATTCTAACATGCTCTCTTAGTGACTCTGTTATTTGTTTATTAGTAATAACTCTTAACGCAGTTCTCCAATGAAAAAGAGCAACTAGGACAGAAATAAATGAATATCTATATATGTATATATATATAGATATATACAGTTTTGAAAGAAAAGAACACTGGCAAGCTTGGTGTTACAGGGAAGTTTGCATTGGAGACTGTAACTGTGAGAATATTATCACCAATAAACAAAGTACTGATAAGAATAAAGGGAAAGGCACCCTCAGGGGAAGATCCCACCTAGCCAAGCTTCCAGCACCTAAAACAGAGCAAAGGCATTTCCTGCTCCTGAAGAGCAGTGGCAACCCAAAACTGATGCTGACGGGATTCCAAGGAGCCGGGGTTCATCCCAAGTCGGCAGCTGAACTCAGCCGGTTCATCCACATGGTCCTAATTTTAGAATCATAAAAGATAAGCAGTCATGGATTCGTTCTCAATGGCTTCAGAGAGCTCCCGATGACAAGATGTCAGGGGAGTCTGTGTGTGAAGACCCGAGAGAACAGGAGGTCCTGCGAGGCCATAGCATGAAGCCGTGAAAGTGAAACCTGTGTTGCCCAGGGGAGCTGTGGTACATCTGTCAGGAGCTAGCCTAAGGGAGAGAAGAGTGCTGTGGTCAGCAAAGCTGGAATGGCGGAGCCAGCTAAGCCTTTGACACTAGACATGGAGGTGTAGGATTTGGCATCTGACTGCTGGGTTTCAGTCTTGCTTTGGTCCAATACTTCCTCATTATGCCCCCCAGTCCTCCCTTTTGGAACGATAATGTATATTCGGTGCCATTTCATGTTGGAAGTACATAATTTGCTTTTTGGTTTCACCAGGGGTGATAATTAAGAGATGCTTTGAGTTTCAGAAAGGAGTTTGGATTTAAAACCACTGTTGTGGCTGTAAAAGACTGGTTGGTGGCTTTGAAGTTGGAGCACATATTCTGCCCTGTGATATGACCACAGGGACTGTTCTGGTGTCCTCTGTCCCCCTGGCTCTTACACGCTCTCCACCGCTTCTTCCACAGCATCTGACAAGTGACAAACACACTCTGTCATACTTTATGTTGATTTCCTCTTTCTTTCATTATTTAATTGGGTTTTGTTGCCTTTGAGGCATTTGATATAGTCAAGGTCTATATTTCTGTCTTATTGACATTTTACAATACACACACTTTTCATCTTTTTAGACACTGCTTTTCATTATGTATTTTATTTCCTTGTCATTATCACTATACACATGATGGAAAGGAACACGAACCCTGTGGACATTGTCTTGCAAATTCTTGGATATCATTCACCTCCTTCCTCATCCTTTAAATTTTATACATTTATTTTGAGACAGGGTATCTCTATGTATCTCTAACTGGCCTGAAAATTTATATGGATCAGTTTGGCTTAAAAATTATAGAAGCCCACCTGCTCCTACCTCTGGAGGACTGAAGTTAAAGTGTACAACACCATGGCCAGATGTTAAAAACTTTCATGTATTTACTTATTTTAGTGTAAGAGCTTTATCGGGAGAGTAAAAGGCCATGTCGGAGTGGGGGCTTGCGAGAGGCAGACAGACAAGAGGAAGAAGAGAGAAAAGAGACAAAGACTAGAAAGAGGCAAGAGGGATGGAAGGACAAGGTAAAGAGGCAAAGAGCTGTTAACAATTTTAATTTCTACTTCAGTGATCTGATCTCCTCATATATTTTTTATTGCTCTCTCTATTCTCTTATTCCTTGTAAATCTTTTGATTTATCTTTATTTTTGTATGAATTTTTTTTCATTCTTTGTTACCTTTGGGTTTGTCTTGCCATCTCAGACCTGAGGCTCTCTGTTTCTCTTGCTCTTCCCTTTCTTCATAGAGGCCTTTCTCTTATGTCTTACTTTCCTATTGATGTGATTAGGTACCATGACCAAGGTAACTTACAAAAGAAAAAGTTTATTTGAAGCTCACGGTTCTGGGAGGTGAGTCCATGGCCACCATGCGCGGAGCGTGACAACGTGGCATTGGAGTAGTGACTGTGAGCTCACAGTTTGAGACACATGCATGAAGCAGAGAGAGAGCAGGGAATGGTGTGAGTCTTTTGAAACCTCAAAGCCCACCATCTGTGACATACCTCCTTCAACAAAGTCACACCTCCTAATCCTTCCCAAACAGTTCTACCACCTGGGGACCATGTAATCAAATATATGACATATAGGGGCCATTTTCATTCAAACCACCACACCTTATATATTTCAAATAAAGATAGCTTATAAATCAAAAAGAAAAATGGATATCCTAGCAACCAGAAAATGTGAGGAAATATTTCAATAAGAAGAAAAGGTCTGGCAAGGTGGCTTAAGTAAGCAAAGATACTTCTCATCAAGCCTGACCTCCTGAGTTCTGTCCCTGGAACTCACATGGAGAAGTAAAGAAACAGCTCTTGCAAGTTGGCCTCTGACCTCCTGTACTGGCTGGTTTTGTGTACCAACTTGATCCAAGCTAAAATCATCAGAGAAGAAGGAGTCTCAGCTGAGGAAATGCCTCCATGAGATCTAGCTGTAAGGCATTTTCTCAATTAGTGATTGATGGGGGAGGCCTATGGTGGGTGGTGCCACCCCTTGACTGGTGGTCCTAGGTCCTCTAAGAAAGCAGGTTGAGCAAACCGTGTGAAGCAAGCCAGTAAACAGCACCCCTCCATGGCCTCTGCATCAGCTCCTGCCTCCAGGTTTCTGCCCTGTTTGAGTCCTGTCCTGACTTCCTTCAGAGATGAACAGCAATGTGGAAATGCAAGCCAAATAAGCCCCTTCCTTCCCAACTTGCTTTTCGGTCATGGTGTTTCATCGTAACAACAGAAACTCTAACTAAAACACCTCCATGTTCCTCAACAAATAAATGCTTAAAAAAGAAGAGTAAAGAAAAGCATTAAATTATGTTAAGTTCTAATTACTTATACATAGACACAGCACGGTTTCTTCTCCATTCTCTTATCACACAGCACGTTTGTTTAAAACACTGCCTTTGTTAGGATTTCTATTGCTATGAAGAGACACCATGACCACAGAGACTCTTATAAAGGAAGACATTTAATTGGGGTGGCTTACAGTTCAGAGGTGACAGTCTATTATCATCATGGCAGGGAACAGTGGAACTCTGGTAAACATGGTGCTGGAGAGGTAGTTGAGAGTTCTACATCTGGATCAGCAGGCAGCAAAGAGAGTGACTGGACCTGGCTTGAGCATCTGAAACCTCAAAGCCCACCCCTGTGACACACTTCATCCAACAAGGCCACACCTGTTCCAACAAGGCAACACCTCCTTACAGAGCCATTTCCTAAGGGCCCATGGGGGCCATTTTCATTCAAGCCACCAGGAACACCAAAGCTGTATAGAAGCAGGCAGGGGCTCACAGGAGATGCTTTAGGAGATGTGTTGGCATCGCAGCAGCACAGAGCAAGTTGAGGACTAGCTAAGAGCAAAGCCCCATCATCCCACCACCAACAGGTGTGCCACAGGCTTTGAGAACTGATGGTCCTCCCCCCATTCCCTGAATGCCTGGTCTGAGCTGGAGAACAGGACAGTGGTTCTCAACGTGTGGGTTGCGACCCCTTTGGGAGTTGAATGATCTTTTCACAGGGGTCGCATATCAGATAAGCTCCATGTCAGATATTTACATTATGATTCACAACAGTAACAAAATTACAGTTACAGAGTAGCAACTAAATAATTTTATGGCTGGGGTCACAGCATTAGGAAGGTTGAGAACCACTGCTTAGGACCACCTGCATGTTGTATGAGCTCTGGAAAAAAACAGATCCAGAAGTTCATGCTCACTGTTCTGTTTGTTTAGATGAATGAGACTTCGGTGTGTTTTGAAGTGTCTGATGCCTCCATTGCTTAAGTTTGCTGCAGAAAAGGTGGTCGCATGTTGGGAGCTATAGATCCCTGGCCCCTTGACTTTCTTTGCCGGCAGCTGGTCTGAGCATGAGACCCTGATGTCAGGCTGATGAGTCTGCAGCTAAACATCCCAACAGCTGGGCGTGGCTAAAGATCCCTAAATAAGCTGCCCTTGAGCACAATAAAGGAGGCATTTGGCATTCTTGTATCAAGGATGACCCACGTCTGCATCTCTGTCTCTCTCTGTGTCTCTATGTGTTTTTAAGTCTCCAGATTAGTTCCCAGCTAAGTGCAACTGGTCCCGTAGTGACACAGGAGCTACAGGACCATTTCGGGTTTTTACAGTGGCACTCCACAGTGATGGAAAGCCATGCATATGTCTCTACATAAAGTTAACATCTGTGCCTAAACAAACTACACAGCATGTTGGGCCCTCATATGCCAGGAGTCAGAGCTCACTATGCTGGATCCCTGCTTAGTTTCCCTCCTCCTCCTCCTTCTTTTTGTTTTTTTGAGACAGGGTTTCTCTGCAGCTTTGGTGCCTGTCCTGGAACTAGCTCTTGTAGACCAGGCTGGTCTCAAACTCAGAGATCCGTCTGCCTCTGCCTCCCGAGTGCTGGGATTAAAGGTGTGCGCCACCACTGCCCAGCCCTTGCTTAGTTTCTAAGTCCCTGCACGAATGTGGGTGGATGAAATTTGAATGTGGTCATGAATGCTCTTGATTTGAGTACTTATATTTATCAAAACTTAATGACCGGATTAAAAAACAAAACTTTTTCTCATATGAAAGGGAAGAAAGATTAATCATTACTGTTTTTCAGATCTCTTCCCCATTTCCCCCCACAACTAAAGGTGATTTTAGGGCCTAAAACATAAAAGGCACAAACACACAATTACCAGTTTCCATACCCTCTACAAGAAAACGATGGAAAGTAATTTTAACAAAAGGTGTAAACAGTAAACACAGAAACTAAAAGAATAGAAGGGACAACAGCAGACAAAGTCACTGCCATTTTAGTGGCTGCAAGCAAAACAGGAGGAAGGTAGCTGAGTTCATTTCTCGACCTAGAATCAAGAAGTGAGACCATTGGAGCCCCAGGCATGGGAGAAGGTAGCAGGTAGGAATGGTCCGTACGAGATTCAAAGTTTGTATGCAGCATGACCCATCCTTGCTTTCATCTCTACACCAGTGAGCAGGTGGCCCAGCCCTGCAGAGGTCCACGTGGGCAAGGCGAGGCTCTGGACCAAGAACCCAGACTCTGGGATGCCAGGAGCTAAATGTTCTGGGATGGAAATACGGATGAAGTCAGTTAGAACCAAACACTGTTTGCCCATCTCTAAGGTTTTCCCACGCGGCCGCCTTCCATCCCCGCCTGCGTCTTGCACATGCGTGGCCTGGGATCCAGACGAAGCTGAAGGCGCGAAGCATGTGGCCTCTAAGGCCCCGCCCCCTCCTTGGCAGCACCTATGCTCTCGCGAGACTTGGGTGGTGCAGCCCAGGACGGGAAGAGACGTGCTCTGCGGACATGGCCGGCGACAGGTGAGTGGAGCGAGGCCTCGGGAGTTTCTCCGCGTGTTTCGGGAGGAGCGGAAGGAGATGGGGGAGAAGAGGGTGGAGCCGCAGGACTTCCTGAAGAACTTCCGGGAGTACCTGAGCCAGCAGACCCAGCAGGTGACCGAGCTGGCCTGGGACCTGGCCGAGCACGCCCGCGACCCAGGCCTCCCGGGCCTCCCCGGTGATGGCGATGCCCTGGATGGGAGCCCCCCGGTGCTGATGCTGGACGACTTGGGGAGGATCTGGGACGGGAAGCTGCAGTACCCGTACTGCAGCTACTCCAGCGAGCGAGCAGAGCGGCTGTTGGAGCACGCTAGAATCCACGCGGGCGAGAAGCCGCACCGCTGTCACCTCTGCCCCTTCGCCTCGGCTTACGAGCAGTACCTCGAGGCTCACATGCGGTCCCACACCGGAGAGAAGCCGTACAAATGCGAGCTGTGCGCCTACCGCTGCAATTACAGAAGCAATCTGTCCCACCATCAAAGGCGCAGGCATAATTTGTTACCGCTCCCCGGGCCCAGGGCCTCCTTAAGCAGCGTGAAAATGTGGGGGGGCTTGCAGAATAAAAGCAGCGTAGCGGGTGGCAAACGAAGGATGCTCATCGCCCTAGGTCCACCTTCTGGGGTCGTTCGGAAACCAGACTACCTGAGCGATTTTCCCCACAAGATCCCAGATACTCAGAATGACTTCTATGACAGTATGGGTAAACCTTCACTGTGTGGACTGCCGAGGGACCCCGAGGAGCTGTTGCTAGTGGACGATCCCTTGAATCAGATGTCTGCTCTAGCAGGACACTTGTCTAGCTTGCCACCTGAAAACCAAAACCGCGTCTCAGCTGATGTAGACTCAAGCCTCGAAGAAAATCCTTTCATGATCCAACAGCCCTCTGCCCAAGGGAGTGTCCCTCAGAGCTCCCCCATGGTTCTCGAGCCTCGTCCACCATCATTTAGTCAGAGGGACTACAGTCCATTTGCAGGGCCCAGCCAGCCGAGTGGCCACACCACCAGCACCTCCATCCTTGGAAACAGCCAGCCGAGCACTCCGGCCCTGACCTTGCCGGTGGAGGACCCTCAGCTCCTTCACCACTGCCAGCACTGTGACACATATTTTGCAGACAACGTCCTTTACACTATTCATATGGGGTGCCATGGGTACGACAGTCCTTTTCGGTGTAATGTATGTGGATACAATTGTAAAAACAAGTACGATTTTGCCTGTCATTTTGCAAGAGGCCAGCATAACTAGAGCTGAGAACAACCAACCTTATCCTTACCCAGTTTAGCCTTTTTGGGTGATTAGAGTTTGCTTTTGGTTACTCCTGGTAGGGCATTTTCTAATTTAAAGTTTATATTATAAGATACAAATCTGATGGTGGAAATTGCTGCCCCCCCCTGTATTCTCTCTCCCTACTCTGTCCCCCTCCTTTTTTTTTTTAATAAAATTTGATCTGGTCAAGGTTCAATCATAATCTTACCAGGTGTTTAGTTAAATGTTCCTTACTTATGGCCCTTTTGGGTTTAAGAATTATTCATGCTCTTGGTATTTCTAATCTTCATTGCATTTAGTTATTATTTCTGTTGTATTTCAAAACAGTAGGATAATTTTTCTTCTATAAATCTGATACACCATATTTTTGTGCTGATAGTAACTTTGAAGTTGTCATTAGTTGGTGCTATCTAGTTCCTATACTTAAATTGGACTAGCTGTTTCCTTTCACCTGGAAACCGTAAGGTTGTTTTAGTGTAGTAACTGTTTTTTTTTCCTACATAGGGAATATAAAAAAAAATTTTGAAGTTATAAAAATAGGTGAAAGTTCTGAAAAGAAATGAAACATTGGCCCAAGTTTCCTTTAGCTTAAATTGTCTAATATTTATAGTACCTATGGAGTCAATGTCTAATGTAGATATGGTAATAACCCATTGAGCTGCTTATGCTTCAAGTTTATTTTTTAAAACCAGAGGAAAAGGTAGCAAGATATTTTTGTGCAGTTTGTTTCTTTGTGCAATTTAAGTTTTTTAGTTAAATTCTTAATTGAGACATGACTGGTGTTAATTGAGATTGGTAACTGTAGTTAGATTCTGTGTTGCCTAGCTTTTTGATGACAAAAAAAAGAGGTATAATGGAATTCATCCATTTTAAAGTGCAGCCATTCCCTAGCCCCTTCCAAGGCAGGGAGTGACCCCGCCAGTGCCTGCACTGTGCGCGTCAGGCCTTTAGACTGTACATAATATGTTGTCATTGCTGCCATGTTTGCACAACTTTGATATCGCAGCCACGAAAGCTTCATGCAGGCTTCTGGGGAAATCTAATGATCTACTTCCTCTGTCTTACTGAGAATGAAGCACCATTCAGAGGCTTCTACTGAGCAGGCACACAAAGCTGAGCTGACCCACTTCCCGGCTGCTCCTCTCTTGGCCTCTAGGAACGCTCCTAGCAAAACCTGAAGGCATAAGAGGAGCCTCAGCCCTGCAGGGTTCTCCTTCATTGCACTGTGTGGTCACAGAGGGCCCATGGGACCTCTGTTAGTCTTCCTCTACGCAGCCGCCACTCTGGCCGCAGAGGAGACTGCCTAGTGTGGAGACATCAGGTAGGTTCTTCTTTTCTGTAGCAGCCTAGAGCTCATTCCAGGGAGGTACCCACGGAGAAGATGAGCTGGTAGTCCTGCCTCATAATCCACAGTCCACATGTGTGTTGGCACAGCACAGCAGCTGCCTGCTGCCCCATTCCTCTCACCACCCATTAGGTCAGGCTAGGAATGGCTTCTTCTCCACCTCATGTGGACTTCTGGTAGCTCTGATGTCACTGCTGAATGTCCTTTCTGACAGAAGCCTGACCCACAACTGTCCTTAGACTCCGGGGCTCTCACAAAGCCCTCTGATAGGAACTGTGGAGTAAATAGTTACAGGTTTCTTTAGATTTTTTTCTTTGAATTTGTAGCACGTGTTATGCGCTGAATGGCGTCTCACCCAAATTCTTATGTTGACATCCGCTGAGCTTATGAAGACGGCTGTATTTGGACACAAATGAGGTCATGTGGACAGGTTCTAATCTGGTATGATGGACATCCCTACGAGAAGAGGAGATTATACACAGATCTACGCAGATGGTTGGCCACAGAAGACACAGAGAGCCTGGCTAACGCCTGTACACCTGGGACAGAGGCCTTAGAAGGGGCTAGACTGGCCTGCATTTTGTGGTCAGGTTTCCGGTCCCCAGAACTATGAAGAAATATGTTTCTGAGTTAAAGGATCCCAGGTAATAGCAGTGAATTGCTAAGACAGCCCAGCAAGTGGATGAAGTCTCCAGTGTTCTGTTTCTGTTTGGGTTTTATTTGTTTTTGAGTCAGGGTCTCACTCTATGTAACCTTGGCTGGCCTAGAGCTCACCGTACAAACCAGCTTGCCCTGTGATTCATAAAGATCCATTTGTCTTTGTCTGCCTAGTACTGGGATTAAAGACGTGTGCTGTTTTCTTTTTTGAAGGGAGAAAAGTCCTTAAAGAGAGAGTCGTGGAGGAGAAGGAAACGTGTACTCCAGGACCCCATGTTTTCTAGCTGGGTGCAGTGCAAGAGCGATTTCCTGGGTTTCTCCAGTTTTTCACTTATTACTTTTTTTGTTTGTTAGTACTTCCTTTGGAATGTAGCTTGGCATCTACTTTATATTCTCCTAAAGATTGCTACCTACTCATAGTGCTTCCTAAGTTTTCCTTTGCCGCTTTGGTAATTTATTATATGGTAAATGCCAAGATAAACAATTGAGTCAGAGTGAGCGGACTCCCAAGCTGGTGCCGTGTGGTGGAGGGTTTCTTCACCCACGCATCCTCACTCTGGGTCCTCAGCACTGACGTCAGTAAAATGAAGAAAGCAACATTTAGGAAATCGAGTCACATTTAAAGCATCAACATCTTTTATTTTTATGCTTAAATTTATCTACCATAGTAAAAAAAAAAATTAGCCAAAGATTCCACTGTACTACCACTTACGCTTCAGGGTAGAGGACTGGTCCTGCTAACTGTAATGGCCTCTGAAGGCTGATTCCTGCGTAGTCTTTCTACTCTGTGGCTTGGTCGGTCTGTGAGGCCCGCTGCTCCTCCACTCCGACCTCTCTGCCTCCTCACCAGGCAGGGTCCTTAACAGAGTGTGTGCTGATTCACAGACTGGCCGCCAGCCCTGAGTTCACTGCTGCCTGACTTCCCAGCCCCTGGGTATGAAATTGCTCACTGAGCATCCCTACCACATTTCTTCAGTGCCTCAGGCTTCCCCGCCCAGACGATCAAATGGACTGCGTGTACGTTTTCCCAACGCTGTATCTACTCCCTTCCTTCCTCCCTCTTTCCACTCCTCTTTGACTTTTAAGACAAGCCTAAGACTGTAGCCCAGGCTGCCCCGGAACTGAGGGTAATCCTCCTTGTCTCTGGCATGCTGGAATTACAGGCATGAGCCAGCATACTGATTTTCAGAGCCCTCCTCACCCCAGCATGAAGCCCATGCTCTGCTTCCTCCCATCTTGCCACTCACCAAGGCTTAGTCATTCTACTTCTTTCGTACTGAATATTCAGAACACTCAGAAATGTAGTTTGTCTCTCTAGTGCTAAGACATGTAAATCAGAAAAAAAAAACCTGTGAAACATGGCAAAGACACACTCAAAATAGTTGAAAGTCAGAGCAAGTAAACAAATTGTAGGCAGTCGGCTGTAAAGTAGAGCTTGTGCCGGGCAACGCAATTTTTAAAAAAATGCATCTCTTTTAACTCAGTAACCTATCTTTTAGAAATTTTACCTAGAGAAGTAAGGTGAGAAATACAGGTGTTGAAATGTTGGGTTTACTAGGTTTTCATAAACACTAAAAGATTATAAAAAGCATCAATACCAAACAGCCCAAATGAGCGAGTTGCTTAATGCACTATGTTAAATTTGTAAGTTTTGGCACCATTAATGATGATGCAAGGTGTGTGTTTACCAACTGCAGCGAAACCTACTTGTATTTTACATGTAGAGAAAGGTTGTGAAACAGTGTATAGCTGATGAGCACACTTGATATAAATATGCCCATACGGGCAAGTCTCAACAGGAAACAAGACTAGCTGGGGAATGGAGGTGATCCCGCAGAGGATGAATCCTCTTCATGCGTCTTCTGTACCTGCTCATTCTTTCCCTAACAAGCACTGGGGTCTTTGTCAGTCCTGAGCTCTTTCCTGTAGTTCTGGAGACTGAACCTAGGGCCCTGAAAGTGCTGGGCTATTGCTGCACTCCAAAGTTGCACACCAATACTGGAATTTAAAATACATACATACACACACACACACACACACACACACACACACACACACACACATTGCATATATGTGTGCCCAAGTGTGTGTATGTGTACCACATTTCAGAAGAGGTATTCAGAACTGGAGTTACAGATGGTTAGGAGCCATCATGTGGATGCTGGGAACTGATCCCAGGTCTTTGGCAAGAGCAGTCAGCTCTTCAAATGCTGAGCTGTCTCTACAGCCCCAACCCTGGGATTTTTACTTACCAGGTATAATTTCCCATTCCCGAAGGCTTCAGGGACTGTGTAGACCGCTTCCTTCCCTTGCTGTGAATCTTGTACAAAACCGTTCGCTCACAGTCTCTTGTGCACAGGTTGGAGCGGTACCACACAGCTCTAGGTGAAGCTGGCTCTTCCATGTGGAGGTCCTGAGGTTCCACCCTGTGGCTTCCCGGGAATCAGCTCTTACACTAAAAACTAGGGCAGTGTCGTAGAGGTAGGCATCTGTCTCCTTCCTGCCCAAAGCTCTGTGTCTCCTGATCTGTCCCCATCTTGCTGCTATGTGGGTTCTCGTTAGTTTACTCAGCAGCTGCCCTCGGTAGGACGCCACCGGGTGCCTGACTCAGAGCTTCAGGCAGCCTCCAAGTGATGCTGTCCTTAGCTCCTGCGGTTCAGCGCTTGACTCTGTCTTCTTGACAGCCCTCCTGCTAAGCCTCTTTGGGCTCTTCTGCCGCTGGAACTCTTGAGTCCTTCCAAGCAAGTACCAGAATAGGTAACAGTTTATTAAACATTGATTGAGAGGCAGGAAGGAGCCAGGGAGAAAATATCCCCTTACGCGCACACCGCACTGTGTTTCCTCCTGGTTGGCCGTTCTTCCCGATGTTCCCACCATCTCCCAATAGCACCACCAACAGGGTGCCAGTCTTTCAACACATGAACATATGGAGGTCTAAATCATGACAAAATCATGTCAAAAGTACAATGACATTGATGCCTTAGAGGTCCTCATGTGCGGCTTTGCCTGTGTCCACAGTTACGAACATGTTTCTGAATGTAGTGTGACCCCCTCTCCATGCTTTCCTAAATGTTCCCCCACGTTTGCATGTCATCCCACAAACCACACATTCTTATTTGGCTCAACAAAATACGCTATTTTTGTGTCTATTCAAGGACTAGTTTTTCCTGAGTAGGGAAGTTTTGAGATTTGGTTGTGTTGATGTATATGGCTGTATCATGCTTAGTATACAGGCCAGCATCATTTGAATAGGCCTGCGTTATTTCTAATTTCACCATTGAAGAACATTTGTTTTATTTTTAGATTTTTACACTTTTTATGTTAGTGAAGGTGATTTATTTATGTGCGTGCATATACACATATCAGTGTGTGTGTGTGTGTGTGTTTAAGTCAGAGAACAACATCTGGAATGCTCTCTACCTGGTACGGCATGGCGGTCGCCCACATGAACTCGCAGCAGCTGAGCACCTGTGCCAGACCTGCACAGGATTGGGTCCATCCCATCCCATTATGGAGGACTGAAGGGATTCATGAGGCCTCACCTCTCCTTGAGGATTAGACAATTAGCAGTGCTGGGGGAGGGGCTCACTAGCTCCCCGTCCTCTCTGAGGATCCTTAGGCTAGGTAATGACTGGGGGAAGGAGAGATGACCCATGCTGCTGGAGATAACCTCACCAGTGCTCATGGACACCATCTTAACACTCACTGGGTCACGAAGGAAGGAAGCGAGGGAAGAAGGGAGTAGGAGTGAGGTATGCAAACAGCAGGACCAGCTGGTAAGAGGGTCACATTGCTGCCTTCGGGCAGAAGAGGACAGTGCAGGCAGGCTAGTTCTCAGCCCACTTGCTCTGTCTGCCCTGCACAAGCTCCCCTCCCCGGGGACGGTCCCAATCACAGTTCAGAGGGATCTTCCCACATCAGTGAACTTACTTTACACAAGACAATCCCTTTTTAGGAGTTCAAGAGGCTAACCTCAGTCTAGACAACCCCTCACAGGGATGCCTAAGTGCCAATTGACAACACTTGACCATCACAATCTTTGTGTCTTATTTAAAGAACATTTTCTAACCTCAAGGTCATGAACAACTTTCATATTTTGAAATCTTGCTTTTCACATTAAAGCTTTAATTTACCAAGTAAATATAAGCAGGGAATGATAGATGAATTAAGATGATAAAGGTTGATTTCAGAAGTGTGGTTGCATGTATTTAAGTTACCAAGGCCTCAAGTCAATCAGTGACTTGACTGTACACTTGGGAAACTCGAGGACTTAGATAGTCATTCTGTTTTTCAATCCTTTTAATTCGGTGGTGTTTTCTTATATTTCCAGTTTCCTTTTTTGTTTTGTTTTGTTTTTCCTGAGAAGATCCCTTTCTTCATAGCCTTGGCTGTCCTGGAAGCTGGAACTCACTCTGTAGACCAGGCTGGCCTCAAACTCACAGTGATCCTGCTGCCTCTGCCTCCTAAGTGCTGAGATAAAAGGTGCCTGACATCAACCTTTATTCAAAGCTCTCCTCATGAGTCACCTTTTACTGCCAATGGGCTCTTGTCTGTAGAGGCTCTGCCAGCGGTAAACTGTCGGGCTTTGCCTAGAAATATTTTTATTTTTGTTTTTGTTCTTGAAAGGTATTTGTAGGTTGATAGTTATTGTTGTTATTG
The DNA here is from genome assembly GCA_004026605.1 of Ondatra zibethicus. Classification (NCBI taxonomy): domain Eukaryota; kingdom Metazoa; phylum Chordata; class Mammalia; order Rodentia; family Cricetidae; genus Ondatra; species Ondatra zibethicus. The sequence goes on along the minus strand of PVIU01000428.1, from coordinate 239,167 downwards.
TTTAAATATTTTTATTCTGCCACCTGGACTCCGTTGTTGTTATGGAGAAATCTCCTGAAACTGTAAGAGCCACTGCCTGCACGGGGTATCAACAAGACTTCACAGGGTTCCTTCCCAAACCTGTTCGAACTAACGATTGAGTTCTCTAAAGTTTTTGTAAACAAACACGCTCAAATCATTGTAAATTCCACACAACAACAATGAATAACCAGAAAGAGAATTCAAGAAAAAATTCCATTCACAATAATATATTTAAAAGTTGTAGAAATAAATTTAACCAAGAAAACAAGAGTGTCTTTCCCAGGGCTGGGGTTGGTCTATGGCCTTGCATGTTTGAAGCCAGGGCTCCACCACCCAAGTGAGATACATGCCTGGCTCAGATAAAGGCTTGATGAGAAACCTAAAACCTGAAGACAGAAACTTAATAAGTCACAAATAAATGAGTTAAAAAATGGATTAGAATTGAACTGATGTCTATACTACCCAAAAGGATCCATAGATTCAAATCTATAATTTTAAATTTTATTTGATTACTTTGTGTGTATAAGTGTTTAGCATGCACGGATGTTTGTGTACATATGCATGTCTGGTACCTAAGGAGACGGGGAGCCTCCATGTGTGTGCTGGGAATAGAACCTGGGACCTTTGCAGGAACAAGTACGCTTAACAACTGAGCCAACTCCCCAGCCCTCAAGCAATCTTTATTAAATTTTTTCTCTCTGTCTCTCCTTTTTTTTGAAACAGGGTATCTCTGGGTAGCCCTAGACGGCTGGGAACTCACCATGTAGACCAGGATGGCCTCAAATTCATAGAGATCTGCTTGCCTCAGCCTCCAAGTTCTGGAACTAAACGCCCGGAATACAGTCAACTAATTTACAAAAAACACCCGGGCAGAGACAGTGGGGTGAATTCTCTCCAGTGAACACCACTAAACGCCCGGAATACAGTCAAATAATTTACAAAAAACACCCGGGCAGAGACAGTGGGGTGAATTCTCTCCAGTGAACACCACTAAACGCCCGGAATACAGTCAACTAATTTACAAAAAACACCCGGGCAGAGTCAGTGGGGTGAATTCTCTCCAGTGAACACCACTACAGTCAACTAATTTACAAAAAACACCCGGGCAGAGACAGTGGGGTGAATTCTCTCCAGTGAACACCACTAAACGCCCAGAATACAGTCAAATAATTTACAAAAAACACCCGGGCAGAGACAGTGGGGTGAATTCTCTCCAGTGAACACCACTAAACGCCCGGAATACAGTCAACTAATTTACAAAAAACACCCGGGCAGAGACAGTGGGGTGAATTCTCTCCAGTGAACACCACTAAACGCCTGGAGTACAGTCAACTAATTTACAAAAAACACCCGGGCAGAGTCAGTGGATGAATTCTCTCCAGTGAATGCCACTAAGAAAGCGTAATAGCCACATGCAGAAGAACAAACTTGGACATCTTCTGATACTGTGTAAAAACTCCAAATATCACAGCGGATAAAGTCAAAATGTATGAGCTGAAATCCTATTAAAATCTAATTTATGAAAGATGCTTTTTGACATTGGTCTGGGCAATCATTCCTTAAACTATTTATTTATTTTTATCTTATGTGCATATATGTCTATGTGAGAGTGCCCGATCCCTTGGGATGGGAGTTACAGACAGTCGTGAGCTGTGATGCGGGTGCTGGGAATTGAACCCAGGTCCTCTGGAAGAGCAGCCAGACCTCTTAACCACTGAGCCATCTCTCCAGGCCCTGGGAAATCTTGTTTTTTTTTGGGGGGGGGTGGAATATGAGCCCACAAATACAAACTCAGAACAAGCATAGACAAATGGGATTGCATCAAACTAAAATTCTCCCCCTCAAGAGGCCATTGGTCATGGTATCTATCACAGCATTGGAAAACTAGCTAGAAACCCCCCTTGTTTCCTTAAAGCCCCATCTACTGTTGATTCTAATATAAAAAGGAATTTTGCCACTGGTGCATGAATAGGTTGATGCACTCGGTGCCAACTGGATCCTCAGCCAAAGGAAGGTGCTAAGGTCCTAGCTGTCAGGACAGTCTCTTCTGGTGAAAACAGTAGACTTAGAGTGTGACATGTGACTTCAGCGGAACCAGCCACACACAACGGAACTTCTCCGTAAGCTCTTCCCATCATCTTGCACGGATCAGCTCTTATCATTTGCTCCTGTGCGTCCTCTAGCACACACAGACCCAGTTCATGTAGAACTGACTTCAGGTTCCTTACAGGGAGTGAAGTACAATAGAAAAGACCAATAGTTAGATACTTATTTATTGATTTATGATTTACCTAAAGCACTGCTTGTACTGCCTATTTGCTGATGACTTCACTTGCTACTGGAGCAGAATGAGCTGGAGAGACAGCTGAACAGTGGGGTCGTGGCCCTTCACCTGCTGACTGCCACCTCCACTTCTGTAAAATCTTGCTTGCTTGTCCGTCCCACCTTGTGGTTTTGGATTATAAAACGAGAACACAAACTCATTTTGTTTTTCATGAGCGACCCAGGATGGAAGCCTTTCAAGAGCTAACGTGGCTTTGGTCCATAACACCTCCCTTCCACGCTCAGTGCTGTAGGAGGACTTATTTCACAGAGAATCTTGCAACAGCGGTACTTTCGCACACGAGCCCTGATAGCTTTGAGAGACGGGAGACTGCATTTCTCCTTCCTCTCTGTTAGTGTGTGCAGGCGGAGCTTGGCACCTGACCTGTGACCTCACGGCTTTCCTGTGATGTTTTCATTACCCTTAGATTGCAGTTAGCTATACATCCCAAAGGCTCCGTCTGTGTCCTCAAAGGAGGGATAAAAAGCAAGTTCTACACCCAGATGGCAGAAAGATGCTGCCCTAATGCTAATCACCTCGTTTGTTTTCTGCATCTCATGAGAACATCTTCATAAGCCTAAGGCAGCCTTCCAGTTCTGTTGAGGACTGCCGAGGGAGCCGAGGACAGCACCACTGGGATGAAGGGAAGGGAAACCCTGCTTTCCATTCGGTACTTAGGCAGTACTTACTGATACCCGCTGTTTTGTATAATTTCCAGTATGTCTAAAGTAGAGAAAATAGGGATGAGTTTTTTTGTATCCATTACCCAGCTTTACAATTATAATGACCAATCTGTTTTTGTTTGTAATCACGTCCACTCCTCTTTCTCCTTCTAACTAGATTGCACCGAAGTAAATTTCAGAAGTCTTTCTTTCTTTCTTTCTTTCTTTCTTTCTTTCTTTCTTTCTTTCTTTCTTTCTTTCTTTCCTTCCTTCCTTCCTTCCTTCCTTCCTTCCTTCTTTCTTTCTTCCTTTCTTTTTTTACTTATTTGGAACAGAGCCTCTCCAGGTAGCCCTGGCTCTCCTGGAACTCATGATGTAGACAAGGAAGGCTGTCTTCCAACCCACAGAACTCTGGCTTCTGTGTCTGCCACCACGCCTGGGCCCAGGAGACTTCTCTGGACCTCTCAACTCTAGTTTCTGGGACATTTCTGTATGATTCTGTATGATCATTTCTACTATTAACTATTTCTCCTTAGTTTCCGATATGATGGCAAACAGGACTAGCATCAGAACTTTGATGGGTCTCTACCTCCTCCTTCACCCATTGGTTACTTGTTCAGTCAGGGCTTCTCTCCAGGATGGGGCCATAAACTCAAGGTAAAGTCTCTTCTACTGTAGCCCTCCATAGTATACACTCCAGTCCAGTCCATCCCTTTCCTTTCCTTTTTTTTTCTAAGACAGGATCTCACATATCTATCCTAGGTGGCTTCAGGCTCCCTGTGTAGTGTCTGACCCTCCTGCTTGTGTCTCTCGAGTGATAGGATTACAGAAACATGCCACCATGCAAGATTTTATTATTGATTGCTTTTGTAGACTAAAATTTGGGCACAGCTTCCAGGGGGCTTTGTTGGCTCTCTTTCCCACCATAAGAGTGAACCCCACACTGTAAAGCTCAACTTAAACTTCAGTTGACATCATTGTCACCCTAGAGTCCTTCCCCCATCACCCGGCACTTCTGCCTGCCTAAGTGCTTTAGCTAGTGAGGCCATCCATCTCTGAGAAGCATAAGTTCATGGCCACATCGCTCTTCTTATGCCATGGCTGCTGGACTTACCTATGCCAGTTCAGTTTGTGAGTAAGAGACATCCTAGTGGATTTCCTGGGCACCAAACGTAGTCTTCTTTGCCCCACTGTGTAAAAGCAAATGTACCTTCTCTCAGTATTCTACCTCAACAGCCCTACCAGGATGCTAACTTCCTTTGCTGCCCAATGGGAACCTGCCGTAAGAAGACCAAAGTGCCTACGCAGATGCCATCGCCTGAAATCCTCTGTGTCTTACGGGGACTCCTTCCTAAAAACATTCCAACAATTATCAGGGCGTCTGAGTCCATATGGTCCAGCATTATCATGATGGGCACCTCAAGTTATTTCAGAGTTCAGTGGGCACGAATAACTGGAGCAACTCCTTTGGCATTTTGTCTCTGTACTCCAGTATATCTTGATTTTGAGTGTAAACTGCAGCCTGGAAAATGTCACCTGATATAGTACTTACCCCCTGCTAGGATCTGAGTTTCACCCACCCAAGTTCTTTCTGACAGGCTGTCAGTTTCTAGAAATGTGACGAACCCAGTGGGTCCCACGATCTTGTGGTCATTGCCACACTTACTTCAGGGGGTGTATATTATTTTGTGTCCATGGGCCAGATACTGTGCTGGTCTCTGGATATTTACAACGCTGCAGAGCCTGTGAGGAAGAGATGTGAACACGTGAGGCTGTGTATTAAGCCCGGTGTCTCCCAGGATATGGTTACAGGTTGGGTACACACAGTCATCTTGGCGCCGGCAGACTAACTGAGAGGGCTTCAGGCTTGGTCTCTGTTGCTCACAGCCTGGTCACACGCAGCAGAAACTGTGTCAGTGTGAGAAACCAGGAAGCCATGCTTTAGCGTGATGTAGTCTTTTCCCATCTCTGGTACCACATGCCCACTTGTACCAGAATTGGAGCAGCCAGTCACAGGAAGTAGCGGATGTTGATTATCTGGGCCAGTTCGTTTCCATAGTGATGCTCTTCTATGGGTATCTACATGTGGCATGGAATCTCAACACTTTGTACACATACATGCCTATGTGCAATCCACATGCCTCAACATCTGTGAATGATCTTTCAATCTTTCTCTTCCTAGATCCCTGGACAACCCACTGACCTGTCCACTAGTGCCCTTGAATCCATTCACCTTCTTACTGTGTTTCATTTTCTCAACAAAGAGCCTAAAGGGATGAGAAGGTAAGCCATTTAAAGCTCTGCCCACTGAGAGAATTCCTCTTTCATGCTCTTTTGGGTCCTATCCTAGTGCATCTGAAGTCAATAGCTGTTTGTTTTATCTTTTATCCCATACTGACCAGCACTTCTCTCCTGTTAGATTGTTGTAAGGCTCCCATGCATGAAACCATAAAAATGGTTCAAGTGAGGCTGGAGGAATAGCTCAACAGTTAAGAACACTGGCTGCTCTTCCAGAGGACCCGGGTTCAATTCCCAGACCCACATGTAGGCTCACAACTGTTTGTAAAGGTAGTTCTGGGGGAATCTGACACCTTCATACCAACACATCAGTGCACATAAAATAAAAGTTAAAAAAAAAAGGGTTCAAGGATGGGCAATGTACTGGTCTGTGCCACCTGACTTTGTATCTTGCTGTGATCATCAGCCCTGTTTATCATGACTGGAAATGAACCACTTCCATCTTCCTTTGGATTTTGTTTGGGACAATTGGTAGTTCTGGATAGAAGGTAGTTGAGGTACCATAGTCCAGTCCTTTACCTCTGGCACAGACTAGTACCTCCCCAAGTGGTGTTCTCCAAATGGAACATAATTCTCCTGGTGGTGAGCATTATTTTTCTCTGTAATTCTAAGGGTTTATAATGAGTAACAAATACTGAGGCCTGAAGCCAATTACTCATGGCATTCTTTCCCATAATAGAGACTTCAGACATCATAGGGTCTATAAGACATACAGCCTGAAGCATAAAATCTATTATATAACTCAGACATGGTTCACGGTTATTTCTTCATCTAATTGCTATTCAAGCTGACAGGCCTTTGGTGTCATACACTTAGTGGGTTAGCACATGTATCTCAAGGGTGAAATATACTGCCTTCAGCATCTGAAGAGGCTGTCATTGGGATTTTTTGCATGTATATGTGCTGGTATGCATGTATGTAGGCACATGTGTATATATGGGTGTGTGTGCACATGTGTGCATGTGTGATGTGGGAACCAGAGGTCAAAACTGGGGCTCTCCACCTTATCCTCTGAGACAGGGTCTCCCACTTGGGTCCAGTGCTTGCTGATTGTGTTTCCCAGCTGGCCATCTTGATCCCGGGATGCCCTGTTTGTGTTTCCTTAGTGCTAGAGTTACATGTGGACCATAATGCCCACCCCACCTCTACGTGGGTGGTGGGCTTACAAATTCCTCACATTTGCTGCAAGCCCTTTCCCTGCTGAGCTATCTCCCAAGCCATGTGCTTTCTTCTTATAGGAATATAGACAATGATAATTTGCCCCTTACTTTGGAAAAAAAATAAACGACCTATCTTCTCTGGGTCACTGATTCTCAAAAGTCTTCACTTAAAAAGAAAAGATGAGACTAGAAAAAGAATTTTCTAAGATGCAGAATTTGATTAGTTTTCTAAGATGCCAGTGAGATTCCTTTGGGTAGTTTTTATGTGAGCAGTTGCGCAGGTGTATGGACATGATGGAATGTAACAGTGAAATTATTTATTTTGTATAATTAATATAATTAAAAATACCACAGGACACACACATAAAGTCCTCTCTGCCATAGCAGGTCTCTGGGTCTTGCTGTTTATTGAAAACGCTCAGAAGTGCACACATTTCATGTAGCCTCTTGTGTCCTCCCCTGCTTTCCCCTCTTCTGTGACTAATACGACATTATTGCTATGGTGGACCAATGTGATGCGTTGACCATTTGTATTGTACTGTGAACAATGGGATTGTGAACTCCAGTCCAGGACAGGCAGGAAACACTTTGTCCTATGTGAATGTGACCCAGTTTTGATTCCTGATGTGCTCTGTCTGGTAAAGTTATCGTGCTTGGCACAACATCTTCAACTAGAGTTACCGTGTGCCTGAGTTTTATGTAGTCCAGTGTTCTCCTTTAACATCCGCCTGACTTTTGTCGAGTCTAAAGTGTTAAATTCAGTGAGAAAGGGTGGACCATCAGCCCCATATCCTTTAGGTGTTTAAAGATGGCGCCGATCTCAGCCCCTCCCCAAGTGTGTTACCCCTCATATGCACACTCAGGTACTTTAGTCTAGACAGTTCTTCGCAGATGTGCCTGGAGGATTGAGCTGGCAGTTAAACTAACCATCACAGCATCTCTTCCGATTGTGCATTTTGGAGACAGGACAATGAGGTCTGGGTGAGACCGTGGACCCAGGTCACATCTGTATCCTGATGAGGGGCCAGGGACCCAGTGGTTCCCTGGTTATATAAACCCCATTCCATAAGGGAATTCTATCAGCCTGGAGTTCTCTGGGTATGAATGGCAAACCAGATCACGCATCTAGCATTTCTAAAAATGTTAGCAAATTCTGCATTTTCAGCCTGTAGTTGCCTAGATAAATGACCACAGGTCTTGTGAAAAGGAATTCCAGCATCATTACTGTACACCCTTGCTGAGGACCTGACCTCTCTTTTAATTAGTGACTTTCTGGGTCAGAACACTGTCTCAGGCAACAAGATTTATCTCATTTCCTCTCCTGCCATCTATCACAACAGTCCTGGCATTTCACCTTGGAGTGAGCTGTAATTCTCTCTGAAGTTCTCAGAGTCGTTCTACGGCCGTGCTAAAGGCATCCCCTTGAGCCCCTTCCAGGATGATAAGTCATCTCTCACATCAGGCTGCCCCATGGAAACATATCCACCCTTCTCAGATTTTATGCTTCATCCAGTCCTACTGTATGAGCCATCTCGGTTTGGATGGCACGCGTTAGCCTGGTCCTATAATCTCAAAGAAGCGTCATGCCTTTCTTATTCTCTGTTCCCAGAGCATCCCCCTGACAATATGAGTCTTACGTGACTGTAGTTCTCTGAGAAGAGTGGTCGGTAATGTCGATCAAGGGGTGAGCTGTGTTGTCCTGCAATGTCGATGCTCAAACATAGTATAGTATTCAAACTGTGGGCAGAGCCACTGTGAGGGTCCCGAAGCCCCCAGATGAGCTTTCAAAGGTGTGTGACCATTGGTTCTGATGTTTGTCCTCCAGTGAGTTGAAAGGCACCATTCATCCCACCTGGACCTGTTATGCCCAAATCCGTGGGTCCCCACAAAAGCCAACAAAGGAGACCGAATGTCCCGTATGTAAAAGCAAAGAGCCTTTATTTTAACCAAGTTTGCAAACTCGGTCTCCCCGCATGTCTAACGTATTGGAATATCCGGAGAGCCCCGAGCTCAATTAGAATTGGGTTTTTATAGTAGTAAAGGTGGGGGTGAGGGGTTTCTGAGGTTTTAAGACCCCTGATTGGTTGACATTTGTCTAGGGTTTCCTGGTGACTGTGAGCTGGCAGGTATTTCTATCTACAGTGCTTGGAATGCCAGGAATTTCCTTTGAATGGTCTGCTCTTGGGTGGGGGTCAGGTGATCTCAGCTTGTGGTTTCTCCTGCAGCCCTGTCAAATCTTGCCAAGACATGGTAAGAAGGTTTTGAAAAATTTCTTTACTTTGAAAATAGTCTGTCAGTTATTCTAGGCCTTAGCCAAAGTTGGTTGCCTCAATGTTGCAAATGAGACTTTGGGTGATTGTCCAGGTAGCCAGTTGTCTCTGTCATTTGTTGCACGTTTTGGAAGTTGCTTGATTGCACTTCCTACTCACTCAAGTAACATTATTTCCCTTCTCGGATCTCCGATGGAGTTGAAGATTAAATAAGTGTAGTTATTTTCCTCTCATGACTTGGCCAAGTTATTTATTATACAAGACTTAAGCTAGTTAAAATAGGATATTTGTTCTTATTGTATATGATTTTGTATTAGGCTCAGAACTTTCTTATTTAAAGAAAAGGGGGAGGTGCTGTAGGAAGTTTTACAGCTTGTATTAGCCCGCCTACTGGGGCGTGGCCTCTCTTACTATTTATGGGGAAGCCGAGTGTGTGTGCCCCTTCGCTCTTGTTCCCCTGGCTCCGTGCCCTGTCGGCTGCTCCTTTGGGTCGTGTGATTCAACTGGTCAAGCAGAGAATTCTGATTTGTGAGTTTACCCTTTAATAAATACCTATTTCTTATTTCTGAGCTAGCGTGGGATTTCTTTTAAGCATCTGACTGCCTTAACTCACGGAACACCTGGTACACCTGGCGCTCAATGTGGGGCTTCGTCTCAGGATAAACAATTGAAACCCCAGCCTCTATTGAAATTCATTGATGGCCAGAGTCCTAGGTGATAATGGTTGGAGGAAGTAAAGACTTAGATTATCATGGCTGGCCCTCACAGACCCTTGACATTGCTGTAGCAGGTTGGCTAGGGCTGACAACTGAACTTTCTTGGGAAAGCCGCTATTCTTATAAAACTGTGTCCTGAACTTTACCTGCGGCATCTCTACCCTCTTGCTCCTGGAGACAATGAGTCTCATAGGTGCCTCAGGAAGAGGCTCTGACTTCCACACTTAGCTTTCAATGGATGATTCATAGGCCAGGGCCTCACATTGTCTTTCTCTAATGTATCAATAACTCAGCTGAGAGCCATCAAATTCCATTGTCCTCATAATTGGTGCCTTTTCTGAATTTCTGAAAAACCTGAAATGTTACATCCACAGGGCATCTCTTCCCCTTACATACCCTCTGAGCTTATCACCAGTGAAAGGTATTACCATGGTACATCTCCTGCACACTGGGGTGATCATGACACATCTCCTGCATCCTGGGATGACCATGGCATGTCTCCTGCATACTGGGGTGACCATGGCATGTCTCCTGCACACTGGGGTGACCATGGCATGTCTCCTGCACACTGGGGTGACCATGGCATGTCTCCTGTACACTGGGATCACCATGACACGTCTTCTGCATGCTAGGATCACCATGGCACGTCTCCTGCATGCTGGGGTCACCATGGCACGTCTCCTGCATGCTGGGATCACCATGGCATGTCTCCTGCACACTGGGGTGACCATGGCACATCTCCTGCATGCTGGGGTGACCATGGCATGTCTCCTGCATGCTGGGGTGACCATGGCACGTCTACTGCACACTGGGATCACCATGGCATGTCTCCTGCACACTGACTTGACCATGGCATGTCTCCTGCACGCTGGGACGATCATGGCACGTCTCCTGAACACACTGGGGTGACCAGTGCTTCACCTGCTGCAGGACTGGCATTAACTTTTAGCCCCATAATCCATCCATGTTGTGATCTAGTTCCTCCCTTTGTCCTGGGACCACTGCTATGAGGTCTGTTACTCTGGAAAGCAAGAGTCTGAGGTACAAATTCACATGGGGTTTCTGGGGAGTGACCACGGCATCTCTACAAACAATGGACTAAACTGATGTCAGAATTCTCTGTCCTGGAGTCACGTGAGATGCTTTCTTGCTCCTCAGGTTTGTCAGTGTAGGTGGTCAGCCTTCATTCTGCTTCTTCCTGCTTCCCTCCTTCTTTCCTCCTGGGCTGTACCAATATCGCCTGTGAACCAAAGTGACAAAAGCCTTGCTGCCCTCAACAGACTCATTCTTGTTGGCGTCTGAGTCCACGTCACCAGTGACTTTTGCCACTATTTCTAGGGAATAGGGCATGGATGAAATTCCTGGGTGAAGAGTTCTATTGCTGGTGGAGTCTGAGCAGGGTCGTCCAGTGCTGCCCATCACCCGGGGCTGCCACTGGGGTTTGTGGACACACACACACACACACACACACACACACACACACACACACACACACACACACACACACACCACAGTCTTGTCCCCACAATTATGAGGGAATGCATGTTACAAGAGAGGTTTTTATTAACTAGGCAAACAAGGCATGTGTGGGCAATATTGGGTTACATGTTGAAGGTGATTATTTCTCTGAAATCTCTCTTTTGTAGCAGGGAGTATAGCATGTGCTTAATGTGCATGAGACCCTTGGGTAGTACCCTACAAAGCTACATACACAGACACACAGATTCACAGACACCCCATGCCCCAGATCCAACAGACCACACCACACATAGACACAAATGCCATACATAGTCATATATGGCACACACGCCACACACACCACACATAGATACCACACACAGACATACCACACATTGATACACATGCCATACACAGTCATATATGCCATACATGTCACACACACCACACACGCCATACACACCACACATAGACACACACCACATGTAGACACACTGCATACAGACACACATGCCATATACAGTCCTATATGCCACACACACCACACATGCCATACACACAACACATAGACACACACCACACACAAATACACATGCCATACACAGTCATATACAGCACACATGCCACACATAGACACACACCACACACAGACATACCACACACAGTCACACATGCCATACAGAGACATATATAGCACACATGCCATACACACCACACATGCGATACACACTACACATAGACACATGCCACACACAGACACACCACATACAGACATGTAACATGAGGGTCTGCTTGTGGGGGTTTCTGTCTTGTCCAGTTCCCCCAGCCATTTAGTCCCAGAGAAAATCACACAGAGAGTCTGCATTAGGTTATAAACTGATTGGCCCATTAGCTCAGGCTTCTTATTAGCTCTTGTATCTTATACAAGATATGTGTATGTTAGCCACATGGCTCAGTACCTTTCTCAGCGGGGCAGGGTCACATCCTACTTCTTCGGTGGTCTGGACAGGAATGCCGAGAGAACTTCCTGCTTCCCAGAATTCTCCTATTCTCCTTGCTCCACCTTTACTTCCTGTCTGGTTGTCCCACCTATACATTCTGACTAGTGGCCAATCAGTGTTTATTTAAATCATGATTGACAAAATACAGACAATTCTCCCGTACTACAGACACACATGCCACATATAGTCATATCCACCACACACATTACACATAGACACACACCACATGCAGACATACCACACACAGACACACATGCCATACACAGTCATATACGCCACACTCGCCACACACACCACACATGCCATACACACCATACATAGATATATGCCACACGCAGACACATGTGCCTTACACAGTCATATACAGCACACACACCACACACACCACACACGCCACACACACCACATGCAGACCCACCACACACAGACACACACGCCACACACAATCATATACATCACACACGTCAAACTCACCTTGACTTCAGTACTTGAGGATTTTTCATCCCTGAGAGACGAGGGAAGAGCAGAAGGCAGCCCTTGCTCATCTCAGGAAGAGGGAGCTCCACATCTCACTACGGCAGGCCTCCACGTCGCTGTGACCTCCCTACCAAACAACTGTGTCGTCATCAGGTTGAACTCTTTAAAGAACTCCAGTGTCCAGCAAAATTCTCCTGCCTTCGTCATTCCTGTGGGCTGTATTGTTCCTCTCTCCCTAATCTCCCAGCCTGGGTCACTGATATTAGCCTTAGCTCCCCCTAGCGACGAGAAAGGCAAAACCTGTTCTGACACAAAGGGTCACAAAAGCTGTTTCTCAAACACAGCTGAAAAGATACAACTTCAGGGAGAGACAACAAAGACTAAATTAGTCGGAGGAGGCTAAACTATTGTTTAAACGGCTACAGAATGTCCATCCAGAAACTACGAGGTATTTTTCTATTATTATGGACAAAAATATAATTGACGAAGAAACAAAATGATTCTCATTGTATTTGAGTTGGGATATAAGCAAAGCCGGATGCTATAAAACACACTGGTCACAGTAACTGACCTTTTGAGTGAAATCCACAAATCTATCTGGTATATCAGAGGTTTATAGCGATCTCTTCAAAGAGTGGGGTGAGCTGTTACGATGCGAAAAAGACTTGTAAGCTCTTCCTACAACTAAAATTTCATGTGGCCCTGGGCTAATAGACAAAATGATAGGCAGATGGCCTTAGTCAATTAATTATACATCTTTCTCTACAAGCTGAATTCCAAGCCATTGGGGAAGGGCGCAAACAGTGTTGTGAAGAGCAAGACAGGGGGGCACAGTCAAGAGTGTACAAGCAGTGAACTCACCCAGCCGTTTTCACACTTAGCCTTGTGAGTCCACAGGGAGATTTCTCTCCTGGGAGTCAGGGGCTGAAACACGCTTTCTTTATAAATATTTTCTGTAGTTAATGGTGACGTATTAGGTCCTCCCAACACCATCATGGACAAGAGCTTGCTTACATGAATGGCAAGGCAGAGACAAGTGGAAGAGCTTGCCTGGCTTGCACTGTGGCCACGTGTGAACCCTGGCACATGAGTGCATTCACACGTGCACCTCAATGGCCCTTCTTGTGCAGAGAGTGTGCACCAAGGTGAAGTCACAAGCTACCAGGACAGGTCACGCACACTCGGGATCCTCCATGACCAGACAGACAACGCTAATGGGTTTTATTGCTCTATGATCCGTAAGAGGACAGTCGTATCTAAGTTAAGAATCTTAACTTGGCAGAGCTGGAGAGATGGCTCAGCAGTTAAGAACACCGACTGCTCTTTCAGGGGAACTGGGTTCAATTCCCAGCACCCACCCACATGGTAGCTCACAACTGTCTGTAACTCCAGGATCCAATACCTTCCCACAGACATACATACGGGCAAAAGACTAATAAAATAAAAATAATAAATTTAATTAATAATCTTAACTTGATTGCATAGCTTCATCTTATCTCTCAGAGATCAAAGTTCAATTCTGTGCTGGTGAGGTGGCATCCGGATGGCCCCAGTTTCCCTGGGTTGTGTGGCAAAGATGAGGCTATTATTTACTGACTTAATGGGTGTCCATTTCACCATTTTCTGCACAACAAAGACCAAAGATAGGTAGATTTCTTTCAAGAGTCTCTCTCTTCTTGTGTGGCTTGAGTGTCTCAAAACTATCAACTAAAAATTGTCCACAGAGGTAGCTGCAAGTAGATCTCAGGTTGCACAGCCTTGGTTCTTGCCATCAGTGCCCCATGCATTGTTCTGATGCTGACTGAAGATGATGAAAAAGAAAAAGGAAAGTCATCGCCAGGACTGAAACCCACACTCATGTTGCAGGGAGGCTACTTGTTGCTACCCGGCTGCCCAGCCAGCTTAGACCCAAAATAATCACACAGAAACTGTATTAATTAAATCACTGCTTGGCTCAGTAGCTCTAACTTCTTATTGGCTAACTCTTATATTAATTTAATCCATTTCTGTTAATCTGTATATCACCACAAGGTTGTGGCCTACCAGTGAAGTTTCAGCACGTCTATCTCCAGTGGCCACTCCATGAAATCTCCTAACTCTGCCTTCCTCCTCCCATGCTATAGGCCAAGCAGTTTTCTTTATTCATTAACCAATAAGGTCAGCATATAGAAGGACCTCCCACGCCACACTCATGTTTGTGAATGTACACAGTCAAGGCATTAGAGCATCTACTGATGTGTTTTTTTTTCATATTCCCCAATCCCCAAATGTGTCAATATTTAAGATGCTAGCATAGACTTCTGTGGCTAAAGCTGTTACCAAAGGATAGACAACGACTCAGCTCTGGATCAACCTGTAAGTGTCTGGCTTTTTAACAACCAACAACCGCAACGACTTGCTGAAACCTAGGCTGTTCTGTTAGCTGGAGTTTCTTAGAGTATTTTGGAAAAGGAACTCGGTTATCACATAGAAAAAAATCAAATGTAGGGTTGATTTCCAAGGGTAGTGGTACTCTTGAGTGATTCCAGCTCCTCAGCTAAGATTTTAACTAAAGCACATACAGTAAGACACCAAACCCTTCACCTCTTGTTGCTAGTTCATCTACAGTGTCATCCTCTTGAAAGAGGTGACTGGGGGCATCCTTGGAAAGGTTCTAAGTCGAGTCTAGGGACTGTGTGCTTTCATACAGAAAACATTTTTTTGCTTGTAGAGCCAGATGGAAGGCAGGCATGCTGTACTTCATGTCAGAAGTTGCTCCTGGCAAAGTTTTCCCTGGATCCTCTGGCTAAAATGAATATTCTGGAAAAGACAACTGCAGAGCAAAGAAGTGGGTTTGTATCACAGCTGTCTCCAAGTTTAAGGATGGTTTGAAGAAATGTGAGAGCTGAGAATTAAATCTAAAATCGTAGCATGGACAGGACCTTATTGTACAGCTGCATCTTGAAGGATGTGGTGGCAATCTGCTCATCTGACAGAAGCTCTTATAGCACATACCATGGCATGCAAACGGTGCCCAGTCATGTGTGTGCCTAAGCACATACCACAGCATGCAAACTGTGCCCAGTCATGTGTGTGCCTAAGCACATACCACAGCATGCAAACTGTGCCCAGTCATGTGTGTGCCTAAGCACATACCACAGCATACAAACTGTGCCCAGTCATATGTGTGCCTAAGCACATACCATGGCATGCAAACTGTGCCCAGTCATATGTGTGCCTAAGTATATATCATGGCATACAAACTGTGTCCAGTCACGTGTGTGCTTAAGCACATACCATGACATGCAAACTGTACCCAGTTATGTGTATACCTAAGTACATATCACAACATCCAAACTGTGCCCAGTCACGTGTGTGCTTAAGCACATACCACAGCATACAAACTGTGCCCAGTCATGTGTGTGCCTAAGTACATATCACAACATCCAAACTGTGCCCAGTCACGTGCATGCCTAAGTACATATCACGGCATACAAACTGTGCCCAGGCATGTGTGTGCTTAAGCACATACCACAGCATACAAACTGTACCCAGTCATGTGTGTGCCTAAGCACATACCACGGTATGCAAACTATGCACAATCACATGTGTGCCGAAGCACATACAATGACATGCAAACTGCACACAGTCACGTGTGTGCCTAAGCACATTTGCTCAGCACTCACAGTTGTGCATCTTCATGTAACGGTTCCACCAGTGTACAGCAAGTGGCAGCTAAGATCAGCACTGGGAAGAGAAACCTATGTGAACTACTCAGAATGGCATTGCACTCCTGGAACTGGTCCTTCACATCCAGTGTTCATGTTCAAAACATGGACAGCATTTCTATTCAGAACTACTTCGAGACTCAGGCAAAACCTGGATATTTGTGGAACACTTTGTCATATAAAAGAGGTCCCTGTGTTGACCCGCATGGGGAGACTGTAAATCAGTGGTTCCTTCTAAGGTATGTTATGCTTGATTATATTAATGTTCCACGATATTTCACCCTTCCCTCATAGTTTTGGGGGTTTATGAAGCAACACTCTCTAGAGTTCATTGCAAATGGAAAGCTGGCACAGAAACTTTCTATCCAATTATTCCTGCATACATTTGGTAACAAATCTTTTTATTTTTTGGCTTTTTTTTTTACAGGAGGCGATAAAAATAGGAAATTTCAGGTTTCAGATGTTTTATTGCATTCTTGTAGCAGAATAACAGCTTCATTATAAATAATCCCGCAATACAATGTGGACGTGGTGAGGTGCTCGAAGCGCTCAAGCAAAGCACTTTCTCTTGCAAAGTGTCCTGTGCAGGGAAGCAGTGCTGGTCTGTAGTTTATATTACACTCGATCGCTGAGCTTTTGTGCAGTATTGGGTTATGGCTCCCAAATGCATGATCATAAGGGTAAAAGAGGCTGCCAATGGTACTGCAGTGGAGGAGGGAGGCTCAGGACACTTCCTAGCTGTGATGTCCATGCAAGGTGCTGAAGTCAGCTTCCCTCAGCTGTGGGAAGGGTGGAAGCAGACTCTAGGGATGAGCTCCTCTCTGCAGCGCCCTGTTTGGTTGCTGGAAGGCGAGGGGAAAGGCGACCGACCCTTTCTCCTCAGAATCTGGAAAACGACTTTTACAGACCATGAGCCTGAGAGGGTGGGAAGGAACCTAAAAAGGCATCTGGTCCAGAAGGGTTTTTGTTCGTCCACTCCCCTTTCCAACACCCCAACTCTCAAACAATGCTCGAGTGTCTCCCACAGTGGGAACCTCTGTCTCCAGAGGCAGGGCCTTCTGTCTGGGAACAGCCCCAGCGTTGGAATTCTTCCCAATGCGGGGCTGAGATCTGTCTTCGTTCAGGTTCCACCCATTGTTCATGGTTCCTGCCTCAGATTCACAAGAGCGAGCGCTTCCTCCACTCTCAGAAGGCAGCAGGTGGAGGAGGAGGAAGGAGCTGTGTCTCTCTGCCTCTTGGTCTCTCCTCTGTTGTGAAATGGTGATGATGGGCAGGGCTTTAGGGTGTTAGGAAAGTGTGATCCTGGCTCCAGAGCCTCTCCTGGCAAAGAGCAAAAGCCAGTAGCAGAGGATCGTCTGTGTCCTTAGAGTCTACATCCATGTACTCATCCGTTCATGTCTGCTGGAGTTCGGGACTCTCCGCTTCTTTCTTTCTCGTTAGCCTTGTCCTGCCCACACATTGCCTGTTCTTTCTTAGAGGTGTTGCCTGCTGCAGAATGTGGGGAACTCTGCCTGGAACTAGTCACCAAGCAGCTTGGTCCTTGGAGTTGTTCTCTGAGAAGGCATCAAATGCGGAGCAGCTGTGTGCGAGGGGATCACAGGGATGTCATCAAGTAAAAGAATGTGGAGTTTTCAAACTCTCCACTGTTGGAGAGCAGCTCACTGATTTTGTCAGTCCTTACAGCTGACACTTGTCTATTCCCTATGCTACCCGAGTGATCTGATGTCTGTTTTCCCAGCAAGGAGACGGAACTTTGAGAACGTAAGAAACCCACTTACATAAGGATGCTAGTTCCTGCTCTCTGCCTGCTGTTAGTCCACTTTCATTCACTGAGGTGGATGTTCTTGGCCCCCTTGACTTTCCAGTGCCTTATTCCAGTCTTCTTCTGTCTTAATTCGTATTTTATTGCTGTGGAGAGACTCCTTGACCACGGCAACTCTTATAAAAGAAAGCATAAATTGGAGTTGACTTCCAAGTTCAGAGGTCCAGTCGATTATCATGGCAGGAAGCCCAGCAGCAGAGAGAGAGGGAACTGAGCTCTATGTCAGGATTGGCAGGCACCAGGAAGAGAGGGAGAGACGCTGAGTCAACCTTGGGCTTTTGAAACCCCAAAGCCCATCCCAGTGTCACAGTTCCTCCAACACGGCCACACCTCCTAATAGTGACCAATGCTTCAAATCTGTGAGCCTATTGGGTCTATTCCTATCCAAACCACCAGACCTTGTTCTCTTTTCCAAGTATGACAGAAAGCCGCAGGGATGAGGGTGGCAGCTTTTCAGTCTCCTTAGCAAAATGCTGGGAGACTTCTGATAACCTGCAAGGGATTGAGATCCTCTTAGTTTCTATTATTTTAAGTCTTTGTGATAACGAGAGTGAACCTAGCATACACTCTAGCCAAGTGCCCTATGCCTGAGATATGTCCCTATCCTGCTTTTCCCTTTTGATTTTTGGGACAGGGTCTTTTGAAGTTGCCTGTGCTCACCTAGAACTCACTCCATGAAGCAGACAAGACTTGAACCTCTGATTTCCCTGCCTCAGCTTCCTATGTAACAGAGAGGTCAGGCCTGCACGGGTTAAGTACCATCACCACTTAAAACTGAATGGGAAACAACTGTGCATAGTTGACATTTCCCTTTGGGATGCCAGCCAGCTCCCAAATAGACACACAGAAACTTCTTATTAATTATGAAAGCTCAACCTTTAACTTATGCTTGTCCTGCTCTGGGTAACGCTTTTGTGCCCTGTAAAGATTTGTCACTGGCGTTAGATTAATAAAACGCTGATTGGCCAGTAGCCAGGCAGGAAGTATAGTCGGGGGAACCAGAGTAGGGGAATTCTGAGAAGAGGAAAGACAGAGATGCAGTCACCAGCCAGACACAAAGGAAGCAAGATGAGAATGACTCACTGATAAAAGGTACCAAGCCATGTGGCTAAACATAGATAAGAATTATGGGTTAGTTTAAGTTGTAAGAGCTAGTTAATAAGACTGAGCTAATAGGCCAAACGGTTTGTAATTAATATAAGCCTCTGTGTGTTTCTTTGTGACTGAGAAGCTGTGGGACCGGGTGGGATAGAAATACCATTTTACAAATGGCTCCCAAATGTTTGGCAAGAATTTCCATGTAAAGCCTGAGAAAGCTTTAAAACTAAAAGATTCTAGACAGACAAGAACGAAGTCAAGCACAGCTTCTGTGTAACTGTCTTTACTCTGGTAGGCTCTGTTTGCTGGCGGCAAGCAGAGGCGTGGATCCTTTAAGAAAGGATTCCTGACTCAGCGTTAGCAGCAAAAACTGTTGGCAGCTCTTTTAAGAAGCCCTGCCACAAAACACTTAAATGGTGTTCATGAGCAGCCAGCAGCATGCTTTTTGGTTGTGGCATGGACCTAAAAACTCCACAGATTTGTGGCAAAAAACGTGTCTCCTGCCAGTACCTCCTCCATGAAGTTAGACTCACAGGAAGCCAAGGAATGGGGTGGAGGCAGCCACCAAAGCCACAACTTTAATCCTAGCCATAGTGCTTAGCAGATTTAAGACTCATGTTGTCAGAAAAAGATAGAGATATACAGTAAAGACAGATTCAGATGATCAAAAAAAAAAAACCTTAAGCAGTTTACAGTGTGTTTAAAAATATATGTAGTGTTGGGAGAGAAAAGTAAAGGGATACAGAAAGACCTTTAAAAAAATAGAGTAGTTGGGTGTGGTGGCACACGCTTTTAATCCCAGCACTTGAGAAGCAGAGGCAGGCATATTTCTGTGAGTTCAAGGCCAGCCTGGTCTACAGAGTAAGTTCCAGAACAGCCAAAGATACACAGAGAAGCTCTGTCTTAAAAAAACTAAAACTAAAAAATAAAAATAAAAGAAATAGAGTAAAAAAAGTCACATAAAGATGGAAAATACACAGAGATTCTGGTTACTGTATGTTATTGCGTTGTCTTTGAATTGTTTGACTGCTGATGGAGGAGCAACAGTTGCTAGAAGACATGATTATAAATGCTGCTGGATTAACCCAACCTATATATTTTGAAAAATATAACTGAAAAACTTAAACAGGGACACTCTGAAAGAATGATTAAAATGGGTCACCCAGCTTCATTGGTGTCTGGTCCCCTTGCTCAGAAAAAACACAACTTTTAAAAGTAACATATATATCTGCATTAACACAAATATGAACTGTGCATTGTATGTAAGCCAGCCAAAGATGATTTTTTTTTTTTGCTTTATGTTTGAACAGGTAAAAGACATTTGCCAACTTTGTAAGTTTGTTTGGACTTTAAAATTTAAGTCAAAAGATATGTTACTTTGGAGAAGAGGTTTTGCTTTTGTTTATATAGGAAATGAGAGGCTGTGGATTCATTCTGGGTTAAGAAAAATAAGGTTTGACCAAGGAAGAACCCCTAAAAAATCTCTGATAGGAGCAGACGGCCCAGATGAGTCAATGTTTCAGGGCACCTCTGTTGCAGTTTCCTCTGAGTTCTACATCCAAAAGAGCTTCCAGAATGTTGGCTGAGATGATACGGCCTTACAGAATACTTCAGTCAGGACCTGACCACAATCCTAAATTTTCTTTGGGTCCCTATAAGATTGTCATCACTCCCAGTCAGCAGGAAGTGACCAAGAGTTGCATTTAACCACCTCAGCTCTAGGAAGTTGGTGCCCATACTGTGACATCTTAGTCACAGGCAATAGGAAGTCAACTGGCTTTCACATTGAGAGAAGCTCGAGAAAAAGACCTCAAAGCCTCCACAGTGAAACACTTCCAACAGAAGGTGTGGTCCAGATTAAAGGTGTGTCCTCCAGCCTCAAGGTCTGGATTAAAGGTGCATCACTCAGTCTCCTCCAACAAGACCACACCTCCTCATAGTCCCTATGAGTTTATGGGGGCCAAATATATTCAAACTACCTCAACTTCTTTACATAATTAAACAAATGTATCACACTTTACATAGTTAAACAAATACAACACTTCTTTAAGTAGTTAAACAATGTAGCAAATCTTTGCATAGTTAAACAAATATTCTGCACCAACTGTGTTAGTTACAGCCCTAGTCAGGGGTCTCCAAAAAAAAAAAAATGAAAACAATCTATGTTTTAACACATGTGAAGGAGGATTGGATGGACATTGGTTCATGTGATTATGGACACTGGGAAATCCCCTGCCCACTATGTGTAACCTGAAAAACAGTGAAATCTGGTGGTGTGATCTATGCCACTTCTGAATGCTTGACAACAAGTTAGCCGTCACACAAGGGTGTGAATCCCAGTCCAAGTGGGGAGTGAGATGAGATGCCTCAACTGAAAGTGAGAGAGAGGCAGAAAGGGCTAAGTCTCCCTTTCCTCAGCCCCTCTCTCTCCAGATCCCCCAATAATTAGGTGGTGTTAGGGTCGCTGTATTACTAAGCTCTTGGGTTCAAATGTCAACCAACTCTGGAAATAGCTCGGCCACATCCAGGAAGTGCATTATGGGCCCCCTATAACCAGTCAAGACAACACCAAGTAGAATCATTGGCCCCAGTTATTTTCAAGGTGACTCCAAGTGTGAGGCCCGTTCAAGCAACGTAGACATCAGGAATGAAAAGGACTTGGAGAGGAGGCGAACCAGTGCTCCAAGGCTGGTTTGATCCGCCCTTCTCTGGAGAAGTGATGAACCCCCAGTGGTTCTTCTCTGCTCATTTTTGCCGTGTCCACTCACTGCATGGAGAGGCAGATGTGAACTTCCAAACACAAGGCCATCTTAAAGCAGGGCACAGCTGTCCTACATAGCTTGTCCCTAGAGAACGTCTTCCTCCGTGCACCACCCCATTTCTGCTGTGCACAGATCTCACTGTTCACATCCGCTTCTCCTGAACATTCTTTTAGAGATGTGGATTCCCAACACCCAGAGCGGTCGTTTACAAGACGAACAGAATTGCCGTTCCTTTGTTAAAACTACTATGCTACCAGTATCTCTGGAGTCTTTTAACTTTGCTCCAAATGGAGACTTTTTCATATCATTTGAGAAACATTAAAATTTAAGAATACAATAGAATCTCAGTCCATGCTTAAACATTTAATAACATATACAAGGCAAGTGGTTATGAAAGACAAGATGTGCCTGTGGCCACTGCTCCATATAAAAAGACTGTAAAGCAATAAGCTCTGAACATTAGTGAGGCAGGCAGGATGGAGACTGTCCAGCTCCTAATAAAATCTCCTCTTTCTTCATGTTGCTTCTTTTTCAGGGCATACAGAAACAAGCATGATAATATATTTTGCCTATAGGTGCCAAAACTTGTATTGTTCCCTTTCAGACACTTTCCTTTGCTGTGTTTAGGAACAAATGTCTGGGAATATGAGGGAGAGAGAAAAAGACTGGATTGACAAATGGTTTCATGGGACCTGAAATAATTTCATGAAGCTACCCAAAGCTTTTTCTTGTGTCCGAATAGGGGCCTGTGCTTTTATCTTTTCCAGCCAGGTGCTCTGGTCCTGGACTGTTCTGGTATCCGTTAGCATGTGGACAGTAAAAGACTGGCATCTTCCGTGGGGATGCCAAAGGGGTTACAGAGATGTGAGCCCACATGGGGAAACCCCAAGGGATAGTGCCAGAGTCCAGTACTAATAAGTCAACGTTACTGTCTCTTGATCTGAAGGTACTGGAGGGGTGATGGCTGATGTATATGGGTGGTTCTTGAGGCCTGGGGAGTCTCTGTAGAGAGGATCAGAAATCTCCCAAAGGAGGAGCCCAGCCAGCTTCAGGTAACCTTGTAGGAGAGAGCAAGGGTGCAGGAGAGCAAGAGAGATTCCATACCTTCTCCCATCTCTGCCAGGGCCCCTCTTTGACCTAATGTGAGTAACCTAAGTAAGTTGCTACTTAGAGAACAAAGGAAGCAGCTTTCTTTAGCAGAGTTTGGGTGACGGTGAGTGGTGGGCTTGGAAGGGCAACTAAACTGCCTGGAACCATCTGATGATCTGTAAATATCAAGGCAGGTAGAAGCAGGTGCACCCTGTTGAGGGATATGAAGTGTGGGAGTTAGGGATTATGCTGTAGTGGATTCATAGTCATGATATTTTTCTTCTTTGGATCATGATTTAAAACACTCTACAGATAAAAATCATTACTTATTCACTATTCAGTGTGTGTGTGTGTCTGAGAGAGAGAGAGAGAGGGAGGGAGGGGAAGAGAGAGAGAGAAAGAGAGAGAGGGAGGGAGGGGAAGAGAGAGGGAGAGGGAGAGAGAGAGAAAGAGAGGGAGGGGGGAAGAGAGAGAGGGAGAGAGAGAAAAAGAGAGAGGGAAAGAGACGGAGGGAGCAAGAGAGTCAGGGAGAGAGAGACAGAGGGAGTGAGAGAATCAGAGAGAGACAGAAGGAGAGAGAGAGACAGGGAGAGAGAGGCAGAGGGAGAGAGCGCATGTCTGAGAGTGTCAAGGGGGTGGCGAAGGGGAGGGAGGGAGGGAAAGGCAGCAAGAGCTTCTGTCTGAGCCTCTACATTTTACCCTGGAAACTTGGCCATGGCCGAGGGTGCGGCAGGCCTAATGTTCCCTTTCCTTACGTGGGACAGGAGACAATGAGATGCGTTCAGGGAAGTTTCCTGGAACTGGGCTGGTGGGTTCCCACACATGGTGTGATTTAAAGCTGAAGTCAGACTTTGGAACTGCTTTGGGGACGGTTGTCATTGTTCAGTCCATGCCTTTCTAGTTAGACCCTAGAGGGTGGAGAACAGGGTCCACCCTGGAGGAAATGGTTGTGGCTCCTCACTATGAGTTAGTTCAGGGCTGAGAGGGACCTCAACGCGAAGCTGGGAGAGAGTGAAGTCTGGAGTCTGAGGTTTGCAGCTAATTAAGTTTGGTTGATGGAGACAGGTGTGGTCTCCCCTGAGCACTCTCTGGACAGGGCATCCCATCTTGTAGCATATTTGTCTACACTCAGTGATGAGATAAACTGCCCAGAAAACACTGGGGAAAGTGTCTGACACTTAACCATTTGTAAATCATTCACACAGTTATCATTCAAGGAATATTTTGTAGTACTATTTCATTTGTATTTTAATAAATAAAGCTTGTCTGAAGATCAGAGAGTAAAATAGCCACACTGGCCAGTCTTACAGACTAGGTAGTGATGACACACACCTTTAATCCCAGTAGCCACGCTAGTTTGGCATAGAAACTGGGCGGTAGTAGTGCATGCCTTTAATCCTAGCACTAGAGAGGATTATAAAACAGGAGGAGACAACTCTCAGACACAGCCTCATTCTGAGATTCTTGGAGGTAGGATTGCCATTTCAGACTGAGGTAGAGGTAAGAGCCAGTGGCTGGCTGCTTTGCTTTTCTGACGTTCAGGTTGAACCCCAATATCGGTATCTGGGTTTTTAGTAATCATGCTACAATATTTATTTATTTGTTTTGTTTGTTTGTTCATGTGTTTATTTATTTTTGAGGCAGTATCTTTCTCTACATATCTCTGGTGTCTTGGAACTCACTCTGGAGACTAGGCTGGCCTGGAAAACTGAATGTTGGGATTAAAGGCCTGCACCTCCACATCTGGCTAAGGAATATTTACTGACTCATGTTCCGGGGACTGGGATGATGGCTCCACGGTAAAGCATTTGCTGTGCAAATGAGAGACTCTGAGCTTGGAGCCTCAGAACTCACTGAAGTTGTTCTTGATAGCATGCTGCTGTAATATCAGTACAGCTATGGTAAGAGGGGGGGCAGAGACAGAAGACTCCCCAGAACCCCAGGCCAGCTAACCTGGGAATACAGAGGTGAAGGAAAGAGTCAGCTCTCTTCTCAAACTCAGTAAAGGAAGACTGAGACCCAAGCTTGATCTATAGTATCCACAGGTGCTAAGCACATGCTTGACCACACTGATGTGTATGAACACACACACACACATGCACACACACATGCACACACACATGCTTGACCACACTGATGTGTATGAACACACACACACATGCTTGCCCACACTGATGTGCATGAACACACACACATGCACACACATGTACGCACATGCACGCACACACACATGCTTGCCCACACTGACGTGCATGAACACACACACACATACACACACAGGCACACACATGCATGCATGCACACACACGCGTGCTTGCCCATACTGATGTGCATGAACACACACAGACACATGCATGCACACACACGCATGCATGCGCACACGCACGCACTTGCCCACACTGATGTGCATGAACACACACACATACACACATGCATGCACACACACACCCATGCATGCTCACACACACTAAAAACAATTGCCTGTGCAAGGCATATTAGTCCAGAGACTCACAAAGATCTTTGTAGATTAGACCTTTATTCACATCCAACACTTCCTCTACGTGAAGTCTGTTCCTTGTCAGTTAGAAGCTGTATATGGACTTTGCTGGTCGTGCTCAAGGGTCCTGGGACTGAAAAGAGAAGTATGTGTCTAGTGAAATGGTTCGCACACTCTGGACTGCTCCTACTGTAACAGACCCTGAGACCTTAAAGGACACCAGGCTAGAGGCATTGTTCTGACCTTAGCAACCAACACTGATGGCTGTCAAAATGGGAACAAAGACCAAAGCCATCCAAGACCCGGTGTGTAGTTCCAGGACCCAGGAAAGCTCCTAAATGTACTAACCTTGCTTTTTTGCTTCCACGGTTTCGCATCTCAGTGTTCTTGACAACTGAGGCGCCAACCAGGATGTGGTTTTTATGCCTAAAGACAGCAAGAACGGAGGCTCAAGACCGTATGATTTGGGCAAGTTTCCCACGCAGTCACCAGCCAGCAATACAGACTTTCTATTCGGCTTTAAGAGTGTCGGGTGGGCATGCAGCTCTAATTCTGGTAGCATGCATGGCTCAACACTCCTGAACTGGGGGTGGGAGTCTGAGTGCCTGGCCCCTTTCACCAATGTCATGGAAGCAAAGTCTGACTCATGGTGGAACTGGGCTTGGGAGTGAAGCAAGGGTAGCCTTCATCACTTTGAAGCAGGATGGAGTGAAAACTGGGAGTTGGTTTAAATATGGAAGCTTCATAGAGGCTTAAAAGGTATTTCTATATCTTTGGGGTAGGGGCAGATGCCATCCTAACAAGGCCTAAGACTCTTGATTTCATTTAAACATGAGAAACTTTTCATAGCTCCCTGACAGGTGGCTATGATTCACCCCAACACTTGCTTTAACATTTTAAAAAATATTTATTTATATTTTATGTGTATAAATGTTTTCCTTGTGGGTATATCTACATATATACCATATGGAACCCTGGTGTCATTTGACAGTGGAAGAGGGCCCCAGATGCCCTGGTGCTAAAGTCATAGATCATTGTGAGCTGCCATGTGGATGTTGGGAACCAAACCTGAGACCTGAACCAGAGTACTGTAAAAGCACCATCTGCTCTTAACTGCAGAGCCATGACTCCAGCCCACAGCATTTGGTTTGGGCATGGCATCCATCGAGGGTCAAATGTTACAAACGTTGTGATTTGCAGGTCTGGATCTCTGGGTTCAGATCTCATATCTTTGCATTGTATTAACTGATTGCAAGGGAGAAAACTGAAACAGTCAGACAAAAGGCCGACACAGAAACCCAGCAAATTTCTCTCACCATCTAGTTCCAAAACAGAACATGAAGGAGGCCCCAGCCTTGCTGTGGATGCCACACCAGGTTCTCACACTCTGTCTCTTGCTGAGAATCCTGTGGGTACCATGCCTCATATTACATGTTGGAGAGAGTGGCCAAAAAGATAATAGTGGCACCAGAGAGTAACAGAGAGGGAAACTGAGTATAATACCAATGGGGGTGTTTCCAGGATCAGACACAGGGGCCAGCAAGTGAACAGCAAGAGAAATCTTCATCAGGAAAGTCCAGCAAGAAGTGTGGCCAGAGCAAGAGAGAAGAGCAGGGCAGAGAACTCCAGGAAGGGGAGGTCGTGTTTAAAGGTTCCTGCCTTTACTCAGTGCCAAGGAGGGCTGAGTGAGCAGAGTCCTTCATGGTATGCCAAAGCCTACCTTGTGCAGGTAGCAAAACAGTTGTCTCGGGAGCATGGGAAATGACTGACTACAGAACACAGCACAGAGAAATCTTTACTTTGGGGAAAACTACAGAATTCTAACCCTGTCCAGCATATGACTGGTGTGAAGTCACACACGTCACGCTGAAACTGATGTTCGCCAAGCTTGGCATGGAAATCCTAGGAAGCATTTTTCTGTGTTCCTATTTCATATGATGGTGGTTTTCTGATAAGTAAAACTATTTGTATAATTTTAATAATGGTAAAGAAAAATGAAATTTAAGATGTCAATGAAAAAAAAACCCTGAAAAATGTTGCTTGTTGCAATTTCAAGTCTGTTGTATAATTTAATGAAAGTCTACGGAGAATGAAATTATTAATAAAACAATAACAGACAAATTACAAATTTTCCATTGTGGTGCTCAGATGACCTAGTTTATCCCCAGGAGGGGATCTGCTCTGCATAAAATAAGCCATATTGCATTTCAACTTCACTGGTAAATACTATTTTAAGAAGGTGATCAGCAGAAGAATGCAAACTTTAGAGTATGTTTTTAAATTTGACATTTCCCCAGAATATTTATGAAATCTTGGTACTTGAAATCCATGCTACAGGAAATGATTAAATTATCATAGTCTTCTAATGCAATAACATACAGTTCTACAATTGCTTCAGGAATGGTTCACTAAGATAGCTGTACAACCAAGCTTGCTTCCTAATGCACATCTCTCCTCCAGTGTATCCTTTATGTGAGAGTAAAGTCATCAGAAGAGACTTAAAACATGCCATTGTTTTACCTGGTCACCTCCCAGGACTTCATCCCCAGCCCTCACCAGTCCAGGTGAGCACACATGATCTACCCAGTCACCCCAGCCAGATGCCTGGGAGCACCTTCTGCCTTTGCATGTGTTGGCCCGCTGGTTTCCTTGGGCTTGAAGGACCAGGTCCTATCTCTCTAGGACCTTGGCTGGACTCCTCTTAGAATATGCACACCTCTGCTTCTTCTTCCCATGAGTGCTCTGCCTATGAAGAAAGGGTCTCAGAATCAGTGTGCAGGTTGCTGTTTGCTGGCATCAACACTGCTAGTTTTCAATGATCTCAGTCAGTCTGTGTTCAACCTAGGGAGCTGAGCTAACTAGTTGCCTCTGACTGCCATGCACCTTGACATTGGCACTGTCCCTATCTTTGAACATTGCATTTGGATTGGCCCCAATCAAGTCCTTGCACTCTTTCAAAGCTGAATGTAGCAGCCAGGAGGTGGTGGCACACGCCTTTAATCCCAGCACTCAGGAGGCAGAGGTAGGTGGATCTCTGTGAGTTCGAGCCAGCCTGGTCTGCAAGAGCTAGTTCTAGGACAGGTTCCAAAGCTACAGAGAAACCCTGTCTCAGTAAATAAAAACAAAACAAACAGAAAACCTGAACATAGCAACAGGTGTTCTGTCAAGCTCACAGTAGTTTTGAGGACATAAGAAGACAGATACAAATCACTTGATTTGTATCTTTTTGGGCACAGACATTGGCCCAGGTCAACCTTGAAATTTTGCTACATATCTAGGTCCTATAGTTTGGGCAGCTTGAAGCCTGACAGTTGTTGGGGGGGGTGCTCGTTTGTTCCTGGCTGCCTGTACCCTAAATAAACACACAGAAACTATATTAATTGCAATACTGCTTGGCCATTAACTTAAGCACATTTCTAGTTAGCTCTTACATCTTAAATTAACCCATTTCTATTAATCTGTGCATCACCACAAGGTCGTGGCTTACCCACAAGGTTAAGCATCTTTCTCCTCCAGTGGCTACAAGGTATCTCACCAACTCTGCCTTCTTTCTCCCAACATTGAGGTTTCCTGCCTAGCTCTAATCTGCCCTATCATCACAGGCCAAAGCAGCTTCTTCATTCATTTACCAATAAAAGCAACACATATACAGAAGGACTTCCCACACCAGACAGTCCTGCCCCTAGACATGTAGTACCTTGTTGCATCAAGGTTGGCTCCTGAGAAATGCCTCTGGTCCCAGTAATGGTGAAGTGGAGGGTCTCGTCATTTGAAAACATTGCGAGAAGCTGAGGGGAGGGTCCTGGAGCTGCCCATGAGGGTGAGTATCAGCACAGCCTAGGAACTGATGTGCAGTGGGAGAATAGCTAAATATAGGAGCAGGTCTGAAGCCCTGCCGTAAACTCTGCTCCCCTTGGAGGCTCTTAGCCTCTTCATTGCCCAATGAGAAAGCATGTATATTTATGCTCATCAGAAAAGCAAAGAGGCAGCTTCAAAGGCTGAGGTATTTGCAAAAGCCACACAGATTTAACTGGAACTGGTAATTGACTGTGGTGTTTGTGCTCAAATCTACTGGAGCCGTTCCTAACCTGCTGGTTTGGTACTAGCCTTCATCTACATGGAATCGGAGCAGAGCAGCAGTGGAGGTGTGCCTTGTGATCCAGGACTTCTGATGGGAAGGGACAGTCATTCACCCCACCCACCTGCCCTTCCGTCTGTCCGTCCATCCATTCTAGGTGCCTATGTGTTATTACAATCATGAGTTTGTGATATCCCCAGATCCATATGCTGAAATCGTGACCTTTGTGGCTTCAGATGGAACCATATAGAGACAGGGTCTTTACAGAGGTAACTGATGTAAAGTGAAATTACTAGCATACACTCTAGTCTAATACTACTAGTGTCTCATAGAAAGGGAAGTTTGGACACAGGTGAACTTCATTGTTTAATAAAATGAAGAAGAAAAAAACACAAAGCTACTCTTTGAGAAGGTGGCTGTGTATAAAGCTAAAGAGATGGTTATGAACAGCCCTTTCCCTTACAGCCCTGAGAAAGAATTAGCCCAGTCACCATCACCCTGTTGGACTTCTGGTCTTCAGAAGCTCAAGAACGCTGAAGCCCTTCAGTCTATGTTACTGTTTGCACAGCTGTAGAAAACAAATGTGGCAATGGCAGGCCTGCTGTCTGCAATGATGAATCCCTCTTTGCAACCGCTAGCACCCTCATCAGTTTCTCTGCTTGTCAGTTTCCCCATCCATAAGGTTGTGCATATGCTCCACATCGGCTACAAAGAGTCAATGAATCAGGAAAGGTGTCATACGAAGACAGTGATTGATTCGGAGAACTGTCACCTGCACACTGGCTGATAATGCACAGAATGAGCAAGGATGTGTCCTGCTTCTATCTCACTGCTATGGTTCGAATGTGGCATCAGGGATCCTTAGGGCCCACTACAGGCAGAAGCTTGGTCTCCAGGAAGTGCTGTGGAATCTTTGGATTCTACATCACTGGTGTGTGCACCCTTGAAAGGTAGTTTTCATGGGGACTCCTTGGTGGTTTGGGGGGAAACAGTTACTGTGCACCTCTGAGGTTGGCTCTGCCCTCTATTTTCTTTCCTTGAGTCCATGTCTTCTCTCTAACTTTTATAAGGATGCTTCTCATTGGTTTGGGACTCACCCAGGTATTCCAGAATGATCTCATCTCAAGGGCCATAATTATTCTACACACAGTCCAGTTCATAGGTTCTAGGCAGCTGGCATCTCTTTGGGACAGCCACCATTCAACCTGTTCCACCAACTGTGTTCTGTAAAGTATTAGGCTTAATCTCCACCATATCTCTTGAGTCTCCATTTCTAGAAAATGAGCTGGATTCTGAGCAGTACCCCGGGGTGGGGTCAGAGCTTAGAACGTAGTATTAATATTCATGGCCTCCACGCCCCGGCCAGCACTCCACCTGTGCCTTGAGTTAAGCCTTATTAGAAACTTTCTATAGAGAGAGATCTCACTTCAGGCTGTGGCCACTGCAACATGTCACACATGGAAGATGAAGAAAAGCACCAAGTTCCTGATTTCTTTCACAAGTTACCAGCTGCAGAAGGAACAGGATCTGCTTTGAAATGACAGCTTTATAGTCTTGCCTTGTGCCCGTCTTCACAATGAGGATGCTCACTTCTAATATTTAACTTACAGCTGGTAAGGGAAAATAGCTTGGGACTGTTTTTAAGGATTGTGCCAAACACTTACAGATTCAAAGGCAGAGAAAATTGTTGTCTTCCTCAGCCGATTCGCTCTTCTTGCGTTATTGTCTAGTCTCTTCCCACTTGAACAAAGATATTTGAAAAAAAACTAAGTTGTGTGCATTATGTGTGTTTATATGCGTATTTTTCGTGTGTGCGTGGACTTGTGTGCTTTTGTGTTTATGTGTGGGGGTTTGTGTGTGTTAGTGTGTTTGTTTTGTGTGTTTGTGTATGTGAGTTGTATGTGTTTGTGGGGTGTGTATTGTGTGTTGTATGTATGTATGTGTATGTTGTGTTTGTGTGTGTATATTGTGTGTGGTGTATGTATGTGTGGTGTATGTTGTGTTTGTGTGTGGGTTTTGTGTTTTTGTTTGTAGTGAATGTTTCATGTGTGTTGGAGGGTTATTGTGTCGTGTGTAGGTTTGTGTGTGTGTTGTTTTCTGGATAAGCTCTTCTTTTCCACTGTTTATATTAAAAAACCCTAACCAGAACCACTGTGTGTGATCTTCAGTTGGACCCTCGTGACTGTTCATCTCATGTGCTGATATGCATCAATCAGAACGTCAATTCTCAGCCCTCCTTACCTCAGGGTATTCTGAAAAGCAAAGGACCAAAGAAAATCTCTAGAGTTTTGAGCATATTTCTTCCACGTGTCAGCTGCATGGCATGGGCAAATAGGCTTGGCTCTTCATACCTCTGCTTCCTCATCATCAAAGTGAAGCATAATTGTGTTCATGCCATGGACCCTCAAGAGAACTATATACAGTGTGCGGTTAGCTCACATGATGCTGGCTACAGTCAGAGTACCCCACCTCCTCCCGTCTTCTCTTTCTTTCTCCAGAGGTTCCTCTGTTTTGTCCTTTTATTGAGTTTTTGGTTGTTGGCAAACAAACTCTCTCAAGCTGTTTTGAATTCTAGGACAATCCTTGTTGCTTGGCCTTGGATTTTGTGATTTTTTTTCTCTCATAAGTCAGCCCCTTCTCTTTGGATTCTGCCTTCTCAGTTTTCTGTGCTGGCATCTTTCTGGTTTACTAATTTTAAAATGTGTTTTTGGAGGATGAGTTTGTATGTAAGCAGCAGGCAGTTGGAGTCACTGATCCTCTGTTTCACAGGAGGTGGGGGAAGGCACAGGGAGGATTTGAAGGAGCAGCCGGTGGCTTTTGGCCTCTTTTTGATTTTCAGAACCACACTCTTCTCTATCAGGTTATGCAGCCCGTGGTGAGCCCGATTTTACTGTTTAGGAGAAAGCTTAGCTTCTCCTTCACTTCACTCAGGATGGAAGCTGCAAGAGAGCGCTGAAGACTGTCCTCTTCTGAGGTCGCAGTGGGGTGGGCGCTCCAGGCTGGCAGGCGACATCAAGGTGAGAAATCTGAATTCTGGTTCTCCAGTAGGAGTGAGAGGAATTCTAGCTTGGATGGCTGATGTGAAGTTGGGGAAGACTGTTCATATGCACGTGTTCTCTGTGTACTCAGCCTTGAGGTTCACTGCAGAAATATTTGGGTGCCACACCGCTCCCAGGGACACTATCACAACGCATTGCAAGCCAGGTGGGTTACAATGATGCATTTGTTTTCTTAGAATTTGGAGACAAGATAACCCCATCACAACACTAGCAGGTTCACATCCCAGCTTCCAGTGCTAGTGAGCATCTTTGGAAGTCTTTCGCTTCCAACTGTGTTAGCTCTACTCCCCCAGGTTCTATCTCTGTAGAGTGTGGTGTCTTTGCACCGTGTTTGTCTTCAAAGGGAGGGCTTCCCTGTGTGTCTGTGTCTCAGTCTGGCGTCTTCCCTCTGTGGATCTGCAGCTTCCTGTGGTGTCTTCCCTGTGTGTGTCTGCATTTCCCTACGGCGTTCTTCCTTTGTCTGCATCGTCGTGTGGTGCTCTCCACACTGTCTGTCTACCTGTGGAGTGTTCCCCACTGTGTCTGTCTTTACATCATGTCTTTCCTCCAAGGGCTCCTGCCTCTTCGTGTCTTCTCATCTCTCAACGCCAGCAGTCCTCTGGGGTGGGGGGCCACCCTGTTTCAGTACAACTTCGCCTCTTCCTTGTATATGCTTGCTTTCACAGGTACGAGGGACAAGGTCTTCGACACATCTTTTTGGGGAACACAATCCAACTGGCAGCACACAGAACTGAGTAGTCTGGCTTGACCTTCAGGCTGACAACCTATGTGGACAGAGTGAGACTGAGGTCACAGCTGCAGCTTTGAGAAAGGTAGGGTGGAGATTCAGCTCACATCTGTGTGGTGCTGGCCTTCATCTTCCTGGTCTACAAAGGAGAGGTTGGGTCTCTTCCACTTAAGTAAGAGACTGTGTAGGCCAAACCCATTACCTTGTGTCACATCCAAATCATCCCTCCCTGGGCCCACGCCACCTTGTGCCCTCTCTGTTCTATCCTTTTATTTATGACTGAGGCACAGAGAGCTACTTGCCTTTCTTGAGACTGGCATCTCCAGCCCTTGGCCTCTTCAGCTACGAATGTTCTTAATCTCATCTTGGTACTCCAAGATGCTTCCTGGCATGACCTTCATGATTACCCCACGTGAAGCCTCGCCACAGAAGACTGGCATATGCACGATTCATTCAGGCTCCTCTCTAAGCCACATGCCGTTCGTTTGGCAGAATTATTGATGTAGGAAATGTTGCCCTTTCCCTTCGTACTCTCTCTTAGTTGCTTGCTTAATAAAGTCCCAGGGGTTTAAATCAGACCCAATGAGACTGCGCATATACACATGGACCCTCCACGACAAAGCAGAAGAAACACTGCCGTGGACATGGCAAGGGAGACTGACCTGAGGGACCAGTGAGGGGACCACCTGATGAGAACTATGGCCCTTGTGTCGCAGGGTCCCCAGTGCGGCCATTGGCGCTTCACCTGTGCAACATTGCACAGTTGGCTTCCATCGTTTCTAGTCTCCCAGCTGGCAGAGGATCTCAGAAATCTGGGTGAAGAAGCTTTGGGAAAGAGCAACTCAGAGTATCCTAAAAGAGGGGTCTTTCACTGTGCAGGCATCCAATAAATGCCATATCACCTGTGTGTGCTCCACGACACCACAAGAAGACAACTGGGCTCTGTGCAGCCCATTCTCTGTCCTCTTCAACTGTCTTTTGGGTACCCCAGGGGTTGCTCCATTACTGTCATGACTTTTACTCTTGAAGGTTAGATTTCTAGTCAGGAACTAGGATCTGCATGGATCATTGAGCATCTGCAGTGTCCAGCAGGGAAAAGCCAGCAGGGCAGGGGTGATCTCAGACAGATCTATGTGTCTGCGCCTCTTCCAGCCTCCCTCACCGATCATCTGCTCCAGAAAGCTACACGAGACAGCCAGGAACTGAGATGCTTAGCGCGGGCTTCGTTTCTCCCAAGCCAAATCAGACATCTTTCTTTTCCTCTTCTTTGCATAACTCAAGGATTTGCCACGACTTACTGACTGGAGCACAGAACAGAATTTCTTTCTGTATGTAAATAAAATTCCCTTCCTACAAGCCCCCCCTGGTCTAGGGGTGCTGTGTGGTACTCTGCCATTGTTTTCATTCCTAGTCCTGATACTTTACTTCCCATGCCTGTTCGCTGAACGACAAACCAAATCCATAATACTATTCAATTTCCTCCAACCCCTCTTTTTGCGAACCTCCTTCATAAGAAGCTGACTATTTCAACGTTTTAGTATGTGCAGCAAGTCTAGGTGGTTTGCAAATTAGAATTTTGTATGAAAGCATTTATAGTCATTTTCCTTTTAAATTGCTGCATTTTCTGGTAGCTCAAAATATTATATTTCTCCAACAAATGTGCAAACTAAAAATGGATTTACTCTCATTCTAATGCTTTGCTTGCTCCTAAATTAGCGGCTTAAAAAATGCTGTTCTTATAGACACAGGCATAATTTCTCTCTTCTGTTTTATTTCCATATGGGCACAACCTTTGCTGCGTGGTGGCAGGGTTAATTAAGTCTCCAGCTTTCAGCCGAAGTCACATTGCCGCGTGCCAGGTGTTCCAGAGGCCCACCTTTATGTTGCTCTTTTCCTTCTTGGCAATTTACGCTGTAGGAAAAAAAATAGCACACCAAATTTAATATCTCCATAATAACAGCCAGCTTTTATTTATTTATTTCTACTTTCCGTGTTTTGTCAGCCGGCCAAATAATGGGTTTCATTATGACATTTTCAGACATACTTCGTTGTACCCCACTTATGTTTGCCCTCCTCCCCCACTTCCCTCCCCATCCCTTGCCTTTCCTTCCTCCCCCAAACAGCCCCCATCTACTCCCACACTATGCTTTAAAACTGTGTTTTGACTTAAATCAAAAGTGGATATATAACCTTTCGCATGTCATAACCTTTCTGAGACATGACCATTGTTGTATTTAATGAGGTAAAGGGAACATGGGTTTTGAGACAGCAACTAAGCTAAACATGGTGTGCCTGCAGACCCAGGCCTCGGGGAGTCGCTGGGGGTCCCTGAGCAGCACTGTGGGATGGTGGCTCTGT
Source organism: Ondatra zibethicus (assembly GCA_004026605.1). Classification (NCBI taxonomy): domain Eukaryota; kingdom Metazoa; phylum Chordata; class Mammalia; order Rodentia; family Cricetidae; genus Ondatra; species Ondatra zibethicus. The sequence goes on along the minus strand of PVIU01000428.1, from coordinate 203,584 downwards.
TTCTTCCCTTTTTCTCTTGCTGGGTGATTTGATGCTGCTTTGGCGTGGGTCTCATTTTGTAATTCTTGTTCCTCCTTCAGAGGCCTCCAGCTCATAATAGACAGCTGGCCATAATAGAGCTGTATTTTCCTTCTCAATATGTTCTTCAGATGCTTGACCTCCTACAAAACCCCAGCAGAAAGCTAAGGCTGTGTCCCTTAACCCCAGGCTCCAAGGATGCCACACCTGCTCTCTGAGGGTCTCAGTGGAGGGTTCCCTTGTGTGACACGCGAGGGTTGATTGATGTGTATAGGAAGCCTGGATCTTTTGGACAGTCTGGTTGGTAGAAATCATCCTGGATTTATTGTCTGGTCCCATCTTAAAATCCGAGACCCTTCCTGAGCTGGCCTGGAGGAGTGAGACAGAGAGAGGTGGGAAGATCTCAGGTGTGCTCGTTAGTGCTGACTTTGGAGACAGGAACGGCCATGAGCTGGGAGCCACAATCAGCTTCCGCACTGAAGATGGAGGAGACAGGGGGATACATTTCACTAGAGTTTCCATTGAGGAGCACAGTCCCGCAGGCGCGCTGAGATCAACCCAGAAAAACTGCTGCTGCCTGGGAGCTCCAGGACCACTGGGCAACAAGCGGCCTGGGACTGCTAAGTCGCCAGTAACCAGTAAGTAGCCCCATAACTATACCCGTGCAAGCAACCCTGGGTCATTAAAAAAAAAGACATGAAAGCCAGAGTGGGAAGGACCTGGGAAGGAAGGACCTGGGAAGGATGTAGGATGTAGGATGTAGGAAGAAGGTGGGAGGGGGCAAAAGAGCAAGCTGTGGTGGTTCTGTGTAGTGGTATACTGTTTGTATTTTGATAAATAAATCAACCCCCCAAAACCAGAAAAGCAAAGCAGCCAAACTACCAGAGAAGTCTTACCTCTGCCAAGGCTGGGTGGCCATCAACTAAGCAGACTGCCTCTCTCTCCTCTCATTTTATATTCCCTGTAGTGCTGGGATTAAAGACGAGACTCCTTAGTAATGGGGTTAAAGGTGAGGCGCCACCACCTGGATTTGTTTCTGCATTGATCTTGTTGTTGCCCAGGGTGGCCTTGAACTCACAGAGATCCATCTGCTTCTGTTTTCCACATCCTGGGATTGAAGGTGTGTGTCACCATCGCCTGACCTCTAGTGGCTTTAGCTTTACTTCTGGCCTTCAGGCAAGATTTATTTATCAAAATACCAATAATATACCACTATAGTTCTGATGAAAATAGACTATCTACATGGATGACATTGTAGAGAGCTAATGCACATTTATTAACAAAAAGAGCAACAAGGACAGAGTCACGTGTGAGGGCTGGTGCCCTGAATGGCCACTTCTAGGCATCAGCTCCCGGCCACTCTGGGGTGTCTGATATGGTGTCTCTGTCAGGACTGCCCACAGGAGGCAGAAGGTTTCTATGTAGGTGCTGTCACTTGTGAGGTCCAGTGCAAAATAAAATTGTGGGACCTCTGTTCAGAACATAAGAGAAAAGTCCAATTTAAGGTATGAATATAGTTTTTCTTTATTTCTATCATCTTTCTCTATTTCTACTGATATGTATATATATAATTTCTCCTTTGTATTTCTTGAGACAAAGTCTCTCTCTGTCTGGCTGTTCTGGAGCTTGGTATATAGACTAGGTTGACCCCCTAATTCATAAAGATCCTCTTGCCTCTACTTCCCGAGTGCTGGGATTGAAAGCGTGTGCCACTATACCAGGCTGGTATATGTGTGTATATATAGCTTATTTGTTTTTATGTGTATGGGTATTTTGCCTGTGTGTGTGTTTGTGTACTATGGGTGTGCATTGCCCCTGGATGTCAGAGGAGGGTGTTGGGTCCTCTGGAACTGGTGCTGGGAACAGAACCTGTATCCTCTGGAAGCGTGTGGTGGTTTGAATAGGAATGGCCCCACAGGCTCATAGATTTAAATGTGTGGTCATTAGGGAGCAGTGCTACTTCAGAGGGAGTAGGAGGTGTGGCCTTATTGGAGGAAGTGTGTCACTGGGGGTGGGCTACAAAGTTTCAGTAGCTCAAACCAAGCCCAGTGTTTTTCTCTCTCTTCCTGCTGCCTGCAGCCAGATGTAGGACTCTCAGCTGCTTCTCCAGCACCATGCCTGCCTGTGTGTCAACATGCTTCCCGCCATGATGATCATGTACCAAACCTCTGAACCTGTAAGTCAGCCTCTATTAAATGTTTTCCTTTGTAAGAGCTGCTAAGGTTGAGCCTGGTGTGGTAGTAATCCCAGCTCTCAGCATCTCTGTAAGTTCAAGGACAGCCTGGTCTACAAAGTGAGTTCTAAGACAGTAGTAGCTGTTACACAGAGAAACCCTATCTCGATACTCCCTTACCAAAAAAAAAATAGTCGCTAAGGTCTTGGTGTCTATTCACAGTAATAGAACACCGATCAAGGCAAAGAGCAACCAGTGCTTTCAACTACTTAGCTGTCTCTCTAGCCTTTTGTGATATTTTTTATTTGCAATTCAATCACCTTTAAAGTAATGATAGGCTTCAATGCAAATATAAGGTCATTTCACATGTATATAAAGTCACCAAAATCATTCAATATGATTCCTAGCTTTGTGTGTGTGTGTGTGTGTGTGTGTGTGCAGTTTGTTTGTTTGTTTTTTTACCATAACTGTAGCAGCACTGCACAAAACAAGCTGTCTCACCCTCACTTCTAGCTATAGGCACTCCTCACTGACACTCTCAGCTCTCCACAGGTTAGTGCGGCACAGCAAAGGCTGTGGTTTCCTGCTGTGCCTTTGCTTCTGTGTCAGCATTTCTCAGTATGCCCAGAAGCTGATTGACATATGGAAGTCACTTGTGAAGGAAGCAAAGTAGAGAGGTCTGTGTCTGATACATTGGTTCCACTTGGGAAGCAAGTTCTAATTGGAGAGATAAGTGTGGCCTGAGTTAGCCACAAGGATATGACACTTAGTGGCTATTGGCTTTGAATCTCCCTGCACATCCAGGCTCGTGGTCCCACCCAGGTTCTTCAAAGGCTTGGATTGTAGCGCTGCATGTGAACAAGGGGCCAGAGAAGGAAAACCGGGTCTTTCATAAATTCAAGGTTAGCCTAGGTTACCTAGTAAGATCTTGTCTCCAACAACAACAAAAATAATCATAAAAAGGAAATATTATATAATAATCAAAATATCTGTAAAAAGTGTTTAATGACCTGCTTTTGGAAGTCCTTTGAAACAAAGCAAAAGTAGGTTCTGAAATGACATGTGAAGAATGGTCTTAGCATGGAGGAAACAGGAGAAAGACTAGAATAAATTATGATGCATAATAATTTTTGATAAGTAAGGTAAGTCTACCAAATTTCCTAGATACAAAATGGAATAGTAGTGTTAAATAAAGTAACCAGGGAATTATAGATTTGGACTGAGTCCTGAGCTCCAACAGATCAAACCAAAATGGAGTCACTCATGGAAAAGCTACAAGTCATCAAGCCAAAATTCAAGGCATCTTTCTGACCATCTGAGAAAACAGGAGAGAGCTCATGGCCCGTCCCGTCAGGACTGGAAGTCCCTTCTACATTATCCTTTAAGAAGAAAATTACTTCAGAGATGGAAAAGATGGCTCAAACAGTCAAGAGCACTTGTTCTTACAGAGGACCCCCTCTTCTGGTCTCCTTGGGCACATTCCTACGTAGACACCTGCATAACATTTCTTAAGAAATCAATACAAAGAGAATGACTTAAGATTCTGTTTTTTTGCTCTTTCTATCAGAGTTCTGCAGCTGTTTGCATGCTTCCATGTACACTACCTGCACCACCTCGTTTGTCAAGCCAACTTCTCTTAAGCCTCCTTCCAGATTTGCTAAACTCTGTAAAGGTTGAAGGTTGAGCGGAGGGCATGAGCCGAGATGGCCTCACATGCTGCACTCTGCCTCCAGCACCACAGAAGAAGCAAAGGCAACAGTGGGAAAAACAAAACCTATGTTAATTTTACTTAGTCAAATTTTTTATTCCTCCAGCATTTAACATTAAGATTTTGTTAATCGCGTGTTTAACTTTAAGATTTCTTTCACGAGCTTCCTCTAGAGAGCCAAAGGGCTATCAGTAGCCAGCAACTCACCGGACTTGCCCCTCGGGGCTGAAGAAGGCACTCCTGAAGCTGGTGCTGGTCCCTGGCTGGTCACCAGGAGAGAAATAGAGTTGTCAAGCATAAAACAGTTAAACGACAGCATAAAAATTCAGGTCAGCTGCTAATATATCAAGCTGTTTTTCCAAAATACTGAATCTTTAATTCAAATCTTGAGCGCTAATAAAAGTGGGCATGAATTGCCTACCTCACCCACATCTCTTCAGAATTCAATCACGACCAGCCATCCCTGGGGATGGAGAATGAAATAAAAAAGCACATTTCCCTGAGTTTAAGAGATTCAATAGACACGGAAGAGAACATCACTTACTTGTGTATGCATAGACTGTGGATAAGCAGGAGATGGGGGATCAAAAGCTCCAGGCTCTGATGAGGAAGAAAAGCCTCCTGTTTAGCCAGAGGTAAAAAAAGCTGCAACCCTGCCGGAGGACTTTAAAAGGGGGCTTTGAAAGTACCTAGCAAGCACAAATGAAAACTCCGCCCCGTGTGCACCTAAACAGACATCGTAAACCGCTTCGCACGTCGTGACCCTTTCTCTGTCATTCATCTAGAAAACCACCATTTTGGATTTCTTCATGTTCTTAGATCAGGTAAGTGAGGCCTCCTGGTTTTCTGTGGCTTCCTCGGGGCTGGTGAGTGAGTCCGCATGTGAACAGGAAGGAGAAGAGGCAGTTGAACAGCTGAGGAATGTATACCAAACAGGCGTGGGATTTGTTGTTGTTGTTGTTGGCTAGCATAACTTCTGACTTCTGGGAAGGACTTGTGTTTGTGTTATGGTCCTGTTTTTCAGAAACTTGAAAATGGCCCAGTTGTACTGGAAAGTGATAAATAAGACTCTGCCAAGTTGAAGGTAAAGGAGACCCAGGTTTGAAAAGAGAGTTAATAAAAAACAGCCACCACATGAAAACCCCAACCAACAAACAAATCTAAAACCAGGACAGGAGAGATGTCTCAGGTGTCGGGAGATGATTGCTCCTCCAGAGGATCCAGGCTTAGTTCTCAGCACCTGTAACGTGATGGCCTGCTTGTCGGGGTTTCTGTCCTGCCCAGTTCCCACAGCCGTTTAGCCCCAAAGAAAATCACACAGAGAGTCTATGTTAGGTTATAAACTGATTGGCCCTTTAGCTCAGGCTTCTTATTAGCTCTTGTAGCTTATATTAACCCATTATTCTTATCTATGTTAGCCACATGGCTCAGTACCTTTATCAGCGGGGCAGTTCACATCCTGCTTCTTTGGTGGTCTGGGCAGGACTGTGGAAAGTGCTTCCTTCTTCCCAGAATTCTCCTGTTCTCATTGCCCCACCTCTACTTCCTGTCTGGTTTTCCCACCTAGACTTCCTGCCTGGCTAATGGCCAATCAGCATTTATTTAAAACATGATTGACAGGATACAGACAATTCTTCCGCACCAAGCACCCACGTGGTGGCTCACAACTGTCTGTAACTCAAGTTTCAGGGGACCTGACGCCTCTTCTTGCCTTCAAGAAGCACCAGACAGGTAAGTGGCACACAAACATTCAGACAGGCGAGACTCAGACAAGTTAAAAAAAAAAGACAGTAAACAAAGACAAAACTGCTTTCTACAGCACATTCAACATCTTTAGTTTTTTATAACTCTGACTAAATACAAATTTGTTTCTAAGGTTACAATTTATTAGTGCTCAAAAAATGACCTTTATTAAAATGGCATTCAAATAAATCACTTAGTTTAAAAAATGATTTCCGAGGTCATGGGCATGTTCGCGACATGACCAGAGGCAACGTTTGGGGCACTGAGAAAGCCCGGTTCCATGTTTGCCTCTTTATGTAGCAAATCGAAACCTTCATGATTACTTGAGGTCAATTGCACTGAAATCGGTATGCATGCTTAGAATGCTCCATATTCGATAATAATAGCAATGGAACATTTGTTATTTACGTACATGCATAATAAATACATGCATTATAATATATACATGCATATATATTACACATGCGTGTGCTCACACATGCACACAAACACACACACAAACACACACACACACACTGCTTGTGTATGTTTACCCATGCACATACTCATGCTGTGGTTTGAGTGTGGAGGTCATAGAATAACTTGTGGGAGTGAGTATTTAATTTGTACCACATGGATCCTGGGCACCGAACCCATTCTGGTCGTCAGGATTCATGGTGGGTGCCTTTAGTCACAGAGCCATCTTTCTGGCCCCTATTACTATTTTTAATGATGTGTAAGGACTCTGTGTGCTCATTTGGCTGTTCAATTCCTTTTCCACATTCTTGCATGGCCTTATACCTCCAGTCGTATCTGATTTTTAAGTGGGGGAAACGGAGGCTCAGCAAGGTCAAACAGCTCACCCCGTGTCATCTGCTTTGAGGGTGCAAACGTCCATAGAATGTTTGGTTTCACTGTGCCCATTAAGATGGCTCAAACTCAGAGAGATGGGGAGTGGCAGCCCCAGAGATGAAGGAAGAATAGGTTTCCACGGCTGTGTGTGTCTGGATCAGATTCAGCAGAAGTAGGCTCTAGGGGCTCACTCAGGCTCAGGAGGAGTTGCCTCACTGGGTGGTTGCTGAAGCTTGTGGGACAGGAACAGGGCAATCAGCAGGTCACACTGTGGACCCCTGCTGAGGGGCAGACTTGAGCATTCCCTCTGTGTTCTGAACCCTACACGAATGTCCCCTCTGATATCCCCTTGTCTTTGCCACTTGGCTGACAGGCTGACATCTGAATGTTCATTGTGTTTTGGGATACTGCCTCCTTCCCTTTCTCCCCCCCCCCTCTTTCCCTCCCTCCCTCCCTTTACATTTGTTTTGGGTTGTCTTACCACCCAAGATCAGACTTCATTCCCTCACTCCTGACCACTCTAATAGTGCCTAACGATTTCTCATTTTTAGACATTTTTCTACTTGAATTCAGCCTGAACCCATAACACCATCTAATTAACTTTCTTGAGACACTTTGATCATGTAACCACTCTGACCTCAAAATGTTAGTAACCCATCCGGCCTGCTGGACAAAGCCAAGTCTTTCAGCACCCCAGGTGGTGACGGTCCTGGAGACACTCTGCTTAGAAATGCTTCAACATTACCAATTCCAAATTTTTGTTCACAGTCCTTTTCTTCTCTGTTAAGCCAAAATCTCAAAGTTTAAGTGAACCTTTACCATCAAGATGTCACACTTAGGCAAGTAACAATCCAGCTGGGCGAATTCCTTTCTCCTTCCTCTCCAACTTCAGCCATAGTATCACGAGGATCCGGAGGTGGAGGATGCCGGTGATGGCACAGCACCGAGGGAGAGTTAAAACCAACATGCTTGCCACGTATGTGGCAGTAAGGACAAGTGCTTCTGTGGGATTAACGATAAGGAGCCTGGCGAAATTCCAGAGCTTTATTTTTTGAGGGTACAAAAAATAAAGGTCGTCACAGGAAGAGGCAGGAAAGATAGGGATTGCTGTTGTTGCAATGAACTGTTTCAGCCAATGTTGAAACAGCTGCTGGTGGTTCTCCACGACATTTGTGGGAAGATCCATATCTCTGAAACTGTGATGTGGTCCTTCCCTCAACCCCAGGGAGAGGGTTGCTTGGGAGTCTGCAACAGTCCAACATTCCTTTCAAACACGGGAGCCTTGACACAGTGAGCACACCCTCTTATAATAGGTTCATAACATTTCTACTTGGGCCATTTTCCCACCGATTTTGAGAGACCTGGCCACTGTGGTTCACACCACCATTCACAGAACTTTCAGTGGGGACTCTCTCTTTTTGATCAAGTCCCACAGTTCCCCCTTATCATCAGTAACATTTTACAACACGCACACATCACATGCCATGTTAGCCGCAGTCTGTCTCCACGAGACCTGGATTCTTGCTTTATAATTTGGAAGTTTCTGAACCATATATAATATCAAGGACACGGCATTTGTAACTAAACAATATGCGGGAAGAAACTCATGGTAATGGCATTTGGCTGGAGTTGAAAGCTTAGCTTTTAATGTTCCTGAAGATCTGAAAGAAACTTGCATTTTGTTTCCTCTAAGAGTCCTTCACAGTTAACTGCGCACTGCCCAATTAGGCATCTTAGAAGAATTAAGGGTTGAGAAAATCCAGCCTCTATTGGAATCTTTGATTCTGCGGACCATACTTCCCCCAAACCAGTTTTTACACAAAGTAAACTCCCTGTGGGATAGAGTTGATTGTCATAACTTTTGAGTTTGCCTTGCAAAACCACAGCCCCATTACAGCAAAACGCTGCAGTTGAAGATGCTGAAAGTCTAGCGTCGAGGCGGATTTTCTTCATCATTTGATCAGGAGAGGAAAAACACACCCAACACATCTTTTTTTTTCTTTTTTCTTCATGTCTTCAACAAAATACGCTTCCAATATTTATTTTCTAAGTTTGTAGCATGTTAAGCATGATGTTTTTCTTTTTCGAAGGTGGGGGGGGAATCAGAAATTGTGAAACTATTTTGATCTAAAAGATGGAAGAAAAGTACAATGATCATTTGCTGCTCCTGAGCAGGGTCTACAAGGGGAGCTTTGTTTAGACTCACAGCCCCTGTGGTCAGGGTATGGCAGGCTATCCTGCCAGCCACTGAGACAGATTTGCCAAGGCTGCAGGTGTCGCACACTCATGTGGGAAGGTGTAAGTCGTTTGTCATGCATCTGGGTTTGCAGAAATCCCGGGGCTCGCAGGAATTTCTAAACACAGTTCCCCTTAATTTGTGGAAGACATTATACAGATAGGGCCTTTCTCGGGCCGAGGCGGGACTTCGGCTCATTCCCCTTGTGGAGGAGGGGGAATGCTTTCTCCGTTCAGTGAGAGGAGCTGTGGAAATTACTGGTTGGATCGCAGAGTCTGTTACTGAGTTCCATTGCTCAGCACCATCCTTTCCCTGCTCGGCAAGGCTCACGTTGCGCCGCCCCATTGCTCCTGACGTGGGGAGATGTTCTGTGCATCCTAGGGTGTAAGTGGCAGCCCCCAGGCCACCTCCACGAGAAGTCAGCAGCACTTCCTTCTTTGTCTTTTCAACCTGTTGTCGTTTTAGAAAACACCCTGGACATTTAAAAATGCTCCCTATAGTGGGGGCGGGATGAGGCGGGTGAGGAAAGAAACCACTATGTGCTAGTTAGTTTTTGCCTACCTGACACACACAAGAGTTACCTGGGTAGAGGGAACCTCAGTTAAGAAATTGTCTCAATCAGGTTGGCCTCCAACAAATGTCTGTGGGGCATTTTCTTGGTTGTTAATTGGTATAGAAGGGTTCAGTCCGTTGTTGGCAGTGCCATCCCGAGGCAGGTGGGCTGAGCTGTGTCAGGATGTGGGGGAGCCAAGCTGTGTAAGGATGTGGGGTGCCTGAGCAAGCCGGAGGCAGCAAGCCAGTAAACATCATTCCTCAAAGGCCTTAGCTTCCTTTCTGCTCCTGGCTCCTGCCTTGAGATTCCTCCATGAATACCCTCAGTGATAGACTGTGATGTGGAGCCATGGGTCAGATAAACCCTCCCCCACGCTACCTGGTAAGTGTTTTATTACGGCAACAGAGACAAGAACTGGAACACCCCCGGTTGAAGACTACTGTTGTAGATCTGCTTGATATTTGGGGCTTTGGTCACCTCTACATGTAGCTCCGCGTTTCTGTGGGACAGAATGCCAGCCGTATCCCCCGCACGCGGGTGCCGAATAGGAAACACGGAGACTTCCAGAAAACCCTGGCAGCCATGATTCCATCTGGGGCCAAGCTCAAGGAACTTTTTATTAGACTTTCGAGGGTTCAGAATAGTTGCGGATCCTAAAACTCTCCGCTTACCGTCAGGAAGTGCCCGCTTGAGTTTCCATTGTAAAGGCCCGTGTTAGCTCTCTTTCTCACTGCTGAGACCACAGCCTGATAGGACCGACTCCAAGTACGGCTTAGGATTGCACAGTATCCTATGTAGGGAAAGACACTGCTGTTGGCATGTACGCCCATGTGACGTGGGGGCTGGGGTACAGCTTGTTCTGTCTTGGGGGTACCTGGAAGAAGAGGGAAATGGTAAAATGTGGGCTGGTTATAGCCCAGAATGTCTGTACCCTAGAGATCTACTTCCTGGAGTAAGGTCCTAGTCCTTAAAGTTTCCAAGATTCCCCCAAACACTGCTGCCAGTAGACTGAGTGCCTATTAAATACAAGCCCATGACAGACCATCTTTCACAACTAAATCAATACTGAGTATTAAACACACACACACACACACACACACACACACAATATACATATATATATGCTTCTCTCTCTCTCTCTCTCTCTCTCTCTCTCTCTGTGTGTGTGTGTGTGTGTGTGTGTGTGTGTAGACTCCTTTCTCCATGACAGACATCACTAATCAATCACTGTGCTTCCTGTCACTGAGCTAATAATGAAGTCACAGGATCTTTTTGGGACCCGACTCTGGCCATGGCCTCAGCAGTGTGTCAGTGGAAACCTCTGTGTCGCCCTTTCTTTTAAAGTGCTGCCATCCTATGAAAGGACAAGCTATTTAAAGGACAATGGTAGCTAGTGATGAAGTGTTATCTGAAATATAGCCTGGAGAAAGAAAGCACCAAAGTCAAGAGTGGTCTATGTCACTGTAAGCCAAATAATGTGTCTGGCGAAACTCCATATATATATATATATATATAAATTATTTATCTTGTTGACTTTCTAAGATCTTAGGGGGTTCAGGACAGTTGCAGGTATGAAAAGTTTCATTATTTTCACGGGGTACATACCTCGCCCTCAGAGGTGAGTACCTGTATGGCCTGCTTCTCTCATTATGGTGATGATATCCTTGGCAGAAATGACTTCACGGATAAAGGCTGTGCCTATGACAATAGTGTGAAGGTTTCTTCTCTTGAGGTCAGATGGGCAGTCAGCTAGAATGCGAGATTTCGTGGGTGGTGAGTGGTGACCCAAGCTCCAGACAGGAGGAGCAGGTGGCATGTGCAGTCAGACAGTGGAAGGTAAGGGGGAGGAGGATTTGGAAACAGGGCGGACTTTGCTGAGAAAACATCCCCTCTAGGGTGGATGGCCACGAGTGCTGTGGAGGTCAAGATCTCTTTAAAGCCCTTGGGGCCACACAACTTGTCCTGTGTTACCAAAAGACAGAACTCAAAACTAACATGGTCAGCTTCATTTCAGGAGCGTAAGCAATCACATATGGCACTCTGTGGGTGGGACCAGCGATCCGCTGTGGACCCTAACTTAGCCTCCTCCTGCACCCTCAGTAGATTCTGATGCGTACTGAGGTTGGAAAACATTGATCTAAGCCACGTGTGCTGGATTTCTGGCACGCCTTCCGGTTGTTAAAGCATGGTGACTGGACACGGGAGGTGTCTCAGTTCTCGTATTTGCTGTTGGTTTGTAGATATGACCCATGGCCCAAAGATGATCCAAAGGTGTCAATGTCTGAAAGGCAAAAATCTCTGTTGCTCTCTAACCCAGGTGCTCTGGCCTTGGGGGGCAAGCCGTTCCCAGGACTAGGGTGGAGGCTCTGGACAAACGCAAGTGAAAATGCATTAGAGGGTTCTGGAAGAGCAGTGATGCTGTGTGATCTGGGGAAGGTCGAACTGAGCACAGACTGGGGACAGCGTAGGTTTCCGTGGATACTGGAAGATTGCCTGTCATCCAGTCCCTAAGACACTGACCTCCCAGGGACATGGTGTTTTCAACAACCAGTTTATCAGCTTCCCAGCTCTTCTCCAGCCTTAGGCTGTGTCCGTGGAATCTGTGTGTATTGGGGTGGGGGGTGCTGGTCCTCAAGGACTCCTGGCTTGACTGCTGCTGTTTCTTCTTCCTGGCTATCCTGGAGGAACTCACTCTGAAGACCAGGCTGACCTGCTCAGAGATCCGCCTGTCTCTGCCTCCAGGGTGCTGGGATTAAAGGCGTGGACCATTTTCCATGAAGTCTTCTTGTTCCCAAATGACTTTGACACCCCTTATTCAGTGGCCTGGGTTCAGAGTGGCACCAGATTATTTCTGAAAGTCAAATACCTGTTCCAGGAGGAAGCCTGACAGGTACTGGGGCTGCTGGGGAAGGTGGAGCCTGATCTTTGAAGGTGGCTCCCCAAAAGCTGAGACATACTGAGACCAAGTTTTTCAAAGGACTCCTGAGAAGGACTTTTCTGGATGCTATTCATTTGCATAGGCCATGCTCACAGATACATGCGGTTATACAGGGGTTGCTGCAAATGAGGGCTTTGGAGTACAGGATACAGTGGTAGGAGCCAAGGTGAGCACTCGAATACAGGCGGCCTTGAGAGCAGAAGAGGGAAGAGGGGGTCCCAAGGTGATGAGAGAAGGCCCTGGTTTGCAGCTTTATTGGCCACCACCTCCTCAGCCTTTGCTAACCACTGTGTGGTTGGGAGGGAGAGGAGGTGGCCATGACTCCACTGTGGTTCCTGAGTCAGCCAGAGCCCATTGCCGCCAGGGAACCAGACTCCGTGAAATGTTAATTATCTGTTAGAAAAAACAGTTTATTTTATACAATTTTGAAAACAAAAATCCAGTTCCTGAGCAGGCCCTGTTATTTGACTCACTCAATGTACATTTATTTATGCCCCATAAAGGTACACAGAAAGCCATACAGTGGTCTCTTTAAAAGGCGATAACGTGTTCTTTACTTTAAACCATAACACCTACGCACACAGTGATTGAGTTATAGTCAGAAAGGTACCATAAATGACACTCCCTCCCACTAACTCCACATTGCCTGTGCAATTCTGGGGAGTAACGTTATTCTTCAACAGAAAAATGTTCTATCCCATTCTGGCAGCAACACATGGCTCTGATATTCCCGTTAGTTGTTTTATCAGCTTGGCTTCCCTCGTTTCTTCAGGGATAACTTGTTCTCCGACTCTCGTTGGAGTCACAGCAATTTCCTTGTCCTGGTCCCATTAACTTCCTGGTACTATTGTTTGAAGTCTCCAGACCCTGATGCGTAATCCAACTGTTTCCCCACTATGTGGGAAGCGGAAAGCTGCCGGCTTATGTCTTGAACAACCCAGGCTACAGCTTTCCTTTCTCTTAAACTCCTTTCCCATGAAGATGCTGGTGAGAATTTCTGGGATGCAGCTCACTCCAGTTGTGCACAGGGAGCTCCTCTGCTGTGTCTGTCACCGCATTGGACTCTGCTGCTTGTTAACAAAGCTGAGCCCACAACTCTGAAAAGAAGGCCTCGGTGTGTTTGTATCGGCTTCTGGGTGGGCTTCTCCAACTTTTTGCACTGGACTATTTCTTTCTGTTTTTTTCCCCCCAAGTTCTTGATCCCACTCCCCTTTCTTTTTTAACCATTTCTTTCTTTTTAAATCACTTTATGGCAATGAACTCACAAGTAAAACCACACAAAGCTAGATTAACAGAGCCAGTGCAGGTAAACAGAGACATGACTTGTGCAAGGATATTTAGGTAATTGTTTTTCTACTTCCAACCCTGCCACTCTCTTTCTTCTTCCTCCTCCTCTTCCTCGTCCTCATCCTTCCCTTAGGTGGGTAAGTCCGCGACACGTAATTGGCAGTGTAAGGCACTAAGGCTCTGTGGCTTCGGAATGCCAGCTCCAGCTTGACCATCACCATTTCCTGAGACAAGCTGACTCTCGGTTCACTCGGGAAGAGCTCACCTGGTCCATGTCCCTTCCGTTTCTCTTCATCTCTGAGTTCCTCTGTGTAGTTCCTGACCTTTCTACTTTGACCAAACCCAGAGTCGGTGTGGCCTTTGTTTTCACAGACAATTGCTCCTGCCCGCAGCACCACTTGCCACACAACCCTTCTCCATGCTAGCTTCTCATTCCACAAAACAAAAGTGATGGAGTAACGAGTAGATAGTGGGTTGTACCAAACCCATGTGTCCATGAACAAGGTGCCCTGCCTTTGACCCTTCAACCTATTGCCTTCTTCATTTTCTCTACCAAACATTTTCATTTTGGAGAAATCACCTGCGGGACTGGTGTCTTATGTACCTTGGTACCCCGCTCTCCCCTTTCAAGCACACGAAGTCTGATCCTCCTCCAAACTCCTCCATAAATGTGCAGAGCTGAGATTCTGGCTTCTTATGAGGCAGGAAGCCATGTGGGGGTGGAAAAAGTGGAGAAGGGCTGGAGGCGGGGACACCTGTTGGTGGCAATCACAAGTCTGAGGGATCAGGAGGTGGAGAAAATGAGTGCTGGTGTGTGTCAGGCGTCAGAACATGAGAACGTGGGGAGATGCCACCCTGGCCTAATCTGTAGGTGGTTGCTACTTCATTGACAGCGTTTGGTGTTTGGAGAGTGTTTAAACCAATATTGGCATGATTGCAGAGAAAAGGACAACAGAATGAGAATTACATGGTGTGGGGTTAATACTGTGAGATACGTTTTAGACATGATAATATGGGACACTAGGATGGTAGGCATCTTAGTTTTCTATTGCTACCTGTAAAAGAAAGTATTTAATTCGGGTTCATGTTTCTGGAGGGTTAGATTCCATGGCACGTTGGTAGGGAGCATGGTAGCAGCAGGCAGGTGGGCATGGTGCTTGAGCAAGCTGAGATCCACAAGTATGAGGCAGAGGGAGGATTAACTGGACCTGGCATGGACTTTTGAAATCTCAAAGCCCACCCTCAGCAACAAACATCCTTCAACAAGGCCATAACTCCTAAACAGACTACCAACTGGGAACCAAACATTCAAATATATGATCCAACGGAAGCCCTTTTCATTCAAACCACAGTTGGCTTTGTTGTCTTTGGATCTGGGGTGAGGCAGCATATAAAGGTAGGTGCAATGGGCAGAGTTCTTACCTCAAGACAGAAGACTGAAACAGAGGGAGGAGAGGGCTGGCTGGAGTCTCATTAACCCCTCGGATAATCTGGGCACTTCCTTCGAGGCCCTGCCACTTAAAAGTCTCATTGCTCTTGATAGCACCATCAGGAGGCAGGTTCCACGATGCTGACGTGTAGATAGCATTTCATACCCAAACTACAGCAGAGATTATCTATTATCTAATACAAGATGACAACAGGGTAGAGTAGGCAAAGCCCTGTTTTAGAAGCTGGTTTATAGATACAGTAAAGATTAGCAGATCCCTCCCCTGCCTTCAGGAAGCATGCTCTCTAACGGTGGAGGTAGGACACACCAAGGAACTGCCATCTGGCTCCCAAGTGTTATCACAAAGGCTAAGCAGGGTGTCCTTATCTCCAGTGTGGAGTGGGTGGCTTGAGGGTTTGCTGGCTTTTCTCTATCACTGAGGGATTTGGAACCAGGAGCTACAGTCTGCCATGGCTCAGTCATGGGTGAGCTATGTGATCTAGAACAATTCGTGCGTCTGCCTCTGCGTATTTTGTCACCAGAAGTGAGACATGGTTGCACCATAATCCCTTCACTTGCTTCATAGGTTCATGGTGAGCATTACATATGTTAAGATACGCCACACTGGGCAGTGACTGACTTGGGAGAAACTATGAATTGCAATTACACTTCTCTCGTTTTTATTTGGAAATAGGTTCTGTTTTCATCTCTCTCTCTCTTTCTCTCTTTCTCTATACATATATTACATTGCATGCAATAATACTATATGATATATATGTATATATACATATACACACACACACACATATTTGTTGTGTGTGGGGGCACACAGGCCAAAATGTGTGTGTGGACACCAGAGGATAACTTTGTGGAGCTGGTTCTCTCCATTTACCTTTCTGTGGGCTCCAGGGGTAAACTCAGGTCTCCAGACTTGCACAGCAAATGCATCTCCCTGTCCCATCACTCACATTTTTACAAATGAGGAAACGAATACAGAGAGGTCAGGTTTTGTTCCCAAAGTCACTCGCCTACAAAGGCCATTTTGTTCATCTTCTCTCAGACCTGCCAGTGAGAAAGGGGTTTCCACCCTGGGTTGGGGGGAGACCCAGACCCCTGGTGAGACACACCAGAGGCATCCTTGTCACCTGTGCTTACAGCTCGGGAGGAAGGGGACAGCAATAGCGCAGAGTCCTGGTGGACATTCAAGAAGGAAGCAAACTGGCAGAGCCTGTGTCGGAAGAGTTATGGTACTCTCGCTGGAGGGTGTGACTGTCTTGTTCACACAAGTCCAAACGCTGGCAGCGTACCAGGACTGCTGTCCTACCACAAGCTGGTACTGTCTGGTTGTTTAGCGGAGGGAGTCTAATAGCTCAGTATGGGGAAGGGAGGAAGCCAGGGGAGGGGTCAGACTACTCAGGGCTTCTGGTTTTGTCAATGTAGAGCCCAACCCTGAATCCTAACATCAGGCGTCCACCTCTGTGCTTTAGACGGGATGAGGTCCTGGGCAGTCTGTTGTTTGTATTTTACTATTTGGCTCTTTGCTCTTTACTCTTTTGGGGGGCCTGCCACCCAGCTCCCAAGTAAATCAGACATAGAAAGAGGCTTATTTTTTTCTTATGAATACCCGGCCTTAGTTTGGCTTGTTTCTAGCCAGCTGCTCTTAACTTAAATTATCTCAACTACCATTTGCCTCTGGGCTTTTCTTCCTTTTCTTCTGTGTATCTTACTTTCACTCTTACTCCATTGCTGGCCCCTGACGTCCTTCTCTCCTTGTTCTATCTTGCTCCTTCCTCCTTTTCTCATTTTTCCTCCTCTCTATGCTCTCTGCCTGCCAGCCCTGCCTGTTCTTGCTTCTGCCTCACTATTGACTGTTCAGCGCTTTATTAGACCATCAGGTGTTTTAGACAGGCAAAGATTGCAGCTTCTCAGAGCATAAACAAAAGCAACACATCTTTACATCATTAAATGAATGTTCCAGAGCATAAAAAATGTAACACACCTTGAAATAATATTCGACAGCAGCAGTTGGTGTGTGTAGTGGAAAGGGCACACCAGAAAATCTGGGTTTGTTATTAAGTTGATGCATAATCTCTTTTTATGTGTATGATATTTTGCTTGCATGGATATATGTGTTCCACAAGTGTAAGGAGGTCAGAGGAAGAAATCAGATCTGGTAAAACTGGAGCTATGGATGGTTGTGAACTGCCATGTGGGTGTTGGGAATTGAACTCAGGTCATCTGGAAGAGCAACTGGTACTCTTAACTGCTGAGTCACCTTTCCAACTCCTTGATGCATAATCTTAAGAAAATCCTTAAGATTGGCTTCAGCTTTCCCATGTTTTAAAGGAGTATAATAACAACCTTGCAATAATACTATATTTTTTTCTGAAAAATGCATGTGTAGTTTAGAAAGTCTACAGCAGGTAAAAATTTCCTTCTCTTTCAAATGTAGAAGGTGAAACTAGATCGCTGTTTATCACCCCCACAAAAATCGGTGAAGTAGATCAAAGATATTAACGTGAGACCTGAAACTCAAAACTGTTAGAGAAAAACATTGGGAAAACATGTCAAGACCGAGGCCGGGCCAAGGACTTCCTGAAAAGGACTCCAAGAACCTTGGGATGATGGCAAGGAGTGACAAATGAGACTACAGGAAAGAAAACCACCGTTAGCAGCAGTAAGACAGCCCACAGAAGAGGAGAAAATAGTTGTATATCTGGCAAGTGATTGGTATATTTAGGATCTCAGAAAAGTCCCCAAAGATTAAAGCCACCATGGCCCAAATCATTCAGTTGATAAACAGGCAAGTGCGTTTATTACTCAAAAGAAGAAACAAAAATGACTGATAAATATTTGAAAAAATGGGAAATGTTCTGCTCACTCATCCACTAGGGAAATTTGAATTTAAACTGTGTTGAGATCCCATCCCACCCTCCCCAGAATGGCTTCCATCAAGACAACAGCTAGGTGTTATTGGTCACACCTGTAACTGCAGCAGCCCTCGGAAGGCAAGAGAAGGGCTGTAAGTTCGAGGCCAGCCTGGCGATGTAGAGAGTGCCAAATTAGCAGGGGTTATATGGCATTCTGCTCTCAAACCAACCAACCAAATAACTCGTGCTCCTCCCAGTTCCTCCCAAATCAAAAGGCAGCAAATGTCAATGAGGATGTGAGACTGTAGAGCGGCGTTTCCTCAAAAACCTAAGAATTGAACAGCCTCATGTTCCAACTCTACTGTGTAGTAAGAGGCGAGCGGGCTGCTTGTCATCCCAGCCACGCTTGGCTGTGTCCTGCCTCTCGGCTAGCTTACACCCAAAATAACCACACAGAAATTGTATTAATTAAATTACTGCCTGACCCATTATATCTAGCCTCTTCTTAGCCAACTCTCACTCTTGATCTAACCCAGTTCTATTAATCTGTGTTCACCACGAGGTCGTGGCTTACCAGGAAAGATTCTAACCAGTGTCAGTCTCAGGCAGGAGAACCATGGTGTCTGCCACACTGCCTTCTTCCCAGCATTTCATTCTGTCTACTCCACCTACTTGATTTCTGCCCTATCAAAAGGCCAAGGCAGTTTTCTTTATTTACCAATGAAAGCAACACAAATACAGAAGACTGTCCTACACCACTACTGACCCTGGGAACGTACCCAGAGGGCTCTAAGTCAGCAGACCACAGAGAGATGCTTAACTTACTGAAGTACTATTCACGACAACTCAGTCATGGGGTTGGTCTAGATGGCCATCAACAGGTGGATGGATTAGACCACGTGACTCATGTACTCAGTGGAGTTTTGCTCACCCAGAAAGAAAGACGTGATGATGTCCTTGTAGGAAAGTTGGAAGAAATGGAGATGACCATGTTAGTTGAGGTAAGCCAGACTCAGAAAGACATAGACCATGTGTTTTCATGCATGTGCAGAATCTAGATTAAAAAAAATGACATGAACGTAGAAGGGTACCTTGAGTAGGGGAGGAGGAGGTCTCACGGGAAGAAGAAAGTGGAAGGCAAGATGCAGTAGTTTTCTTTCCCACACAGAATCTAGGGGTGCATGTGACAGGAAGACTTTGGGATGAGGAATGTGCCCAATGAGAGGGGTAGAGATGAGGAGGGGAGGTAGGCAAGCACATATAAGGTAACACTACAGGTATTTGATGCCTATAACAATTTCATATATGTATGGAAGTGTAATGAAAGCTATCATCTTGTATAGCAACTACATTCAGTTAAAAACGATTTCCTCCCCTTAAACGATGTGGATTTCTACTGACCCCTGTGTTACTGTGGCTCCTACTGCAGCCCTTTGCTGATTTACTCCGTGCAGTCCCTGGCAGAGCATCCGTGTTCAGAGAGCAGGTGCTATCTTCTTCTCCTCTTGCACAACCTTGCCCTGGACATTGCCGCCTTACCTCCACTTGCAAACTGGTGGAGTTTCTGCTAACTGGCAAGCAGCTGAGAACTTTGGAATTAATTGTAGACTATGCTTGATCCTTCTAGGATCATTATTAACAGAGGAAATTATATGTCTGTGGCTGTTTGCTGAGATCCTAATAGATGACAGAGAACAGAATGCAATAATAAACTGTGAATAGCTTGCTGATTGTGTGCCCATGTGCTCTGCTGCAGTAAACCCTGGCAACATGAAAGTGTAGTTCAGTTTTAACGGCCACGGAGGACTCACCTTGAGGCCAGCATCACAGGGTAGATGTCCTTCTTGACTGCCTCTGTCTGGTGTGGATTGGCCTGTCTTCTGCATCAACTTCATTCTGCCTTCCAAGGTTGTAGCTGGCTTTGTGAACGGGTGACTAATGGGGGCACACACAGGCCTGTGTTGTCAGTGTGGTTGTTATAAGCTGTGCTGTGCCCAAATATCTTAATGGGTAAAGTGGTCAGAATCCCTGGAGTTCTTTATTTCAAATGAGGAAATTGTAGCCCAGCAACTGAAGTACGAATTGAACATTTTATCAAATAATCAAATAAACAACCCCTCTTAAAAATAATCAGCTCCCTATATGTTTTGGTTTATAATAAATCTCCAAGATTATTTTCTCCCCTGTTGCTGGGCTTTGAGAAAGTATGACTTCCATAAAGCAGGGGTTCTTCCTGACTTCCCTTGGTTGAATTCTTAGGAGCTAACAGAATGCCAGGCACACAGCACTCTTCCAGCAGGGTTTGCTGAGTGCACAGGAGATGGAGCGACAGAAACACGGAGGTCTGAGGCAGTAAAAGGAGCGCACAGTTTCTCCCTTCTGGGTTGTGTGTTCTCTCTGTGGTGTTGACGTTTGGGTTGTGAACTGTACTTTGACATCTAAGCTGTCTCTACATCCCATCTTTTCTAATATTTCAGCCTACTTTACTGTGGCCGAGATGTATAAAGTCTTACACCAGAAACTATGAATATAAACCAACCGAAAATAAGAACAATCACAGCCTTTGATTACTTCCTCATTTCTCTTCACCAAGCTACTCAGCCACCTCCTTAAGTGTTTGTTCTTCCTATAATGGGAAAAGGGTCACTAACAAACTCTCTTGTATTAGAAATTAGTCCTGTGTTAAGTCAGACGTAGTTGCTCACACCTTTAATCCCAGCATTCAGGAGGAAGAGGCAGACAGATCTCTGAGTTTGAGGCCATTCTTTTTCTAAAGAGTGAGTTTCAGGATAGCCAGGGATACACAGAGAAACCTGGTTTTGAAAAACAAAAAACAAAGCAAAACAAAAATTAGTCCCATGTTGATGGTGTGTAATTTTTCTCATATGTATAATGTAGATTTAAATAAATAATGTGTGCAAGTATGCACACGTGGGACACGAAAGCAGAAAGGGAGTCTATCTGAGGGGAGGAAGGGGACCAGAGAAGGCAGGGTGGGAGAGACAAGGATGAATATTGAGGGTATGAAAATTAGCAAGGCACAATGATTCATGTGTTTGAGAACATTATAGCGCAACACATTATTTTACAGGCTAATTTGAAAAATTAATTAAACTAATCACTTAAAAATAAACAGATATGGTAAGGTCAAACCTCTAATTCTAGCATTCTAGAAATGAGGGCAACAATATACATGCATCATACATACATACATACATACATTCATACATACACACATACATTCATACATACATATAAAAAATTAACTTAAAATAGTCTTATTTTGAATTTTATCTTCTAATGAGCCTCATGGTTTGGACCCCAAAGCCCAAGCTGTAAAAAAGAAAAGAAAGTGTAAAGATCAAGCTGATCAAAAAGCCTAATAATATGGGTCATTAATTCCCGAAAGTTGAAGGTTCCCTGGAGTGTTTTAAAGTCTGAAAAGAGCAGATCTAATAAGTACCACCTCAGAACTGCCAGAGAAAAGTAGCTCATATCATAGGCTAAAGGAAGATTTAATTCTAAAGTCTTCTGAGAATAAAAAGTTTGAAAGGATAATGTAAAAATACAACTTTTAAGTGATCTCATTGTGGTAGCTAATATAAATAGTGAGACAGGGTCTCATAAAACAGAATCTTCTAGCCTTCAAGTTTTGGGTTACCTTTATACGTTAATACGCTTAAATGCTTAAAACATTGGGCTTAACCAATATCAGACACTTCTTAAGGAACGTAAACCATTCAGGAAGAAAACATGAATCCCTATAGATTGTAGTTTGGAGTGGGAAGGAACATTAAAGCCGTTTTGTCCAAATCCTATCTTCTGGAAAGGAAATTGAGGTCAAGAGAGGCCATGCGGCCGGTGGCTCTGCCCACGGAGCATGCAAAGTGTCTGTCACACCACACAGCCACGCGTGCACTGAGCGCTGAGAAACGATCTTCCTGGAGCAATGCCACAGTGCCTGATTTTGAATGGTTCAGTTTAACGCAGTGAATTGGGGCCCTCAAGACCACGGCTGCCCCGGAGAGCTGGCACCCCCGGAACATTCCTGTGTGAGCCCAGCACAACAGAATGCTTTGCAAAGGGGCCAGGTTCAAATTATTTGCCAAACTGAGTCCTGAGTGGGATGTCTCTATCATGTCCCTTGCAGTGAGGGACTCCTGTGAAAGAGGATGAGAGAGCATCTTTATGTATCTATTACGGCTTCCCGTTTAGTGGTTTTTTAATTATTTTTACTGAGCACTGCATTTTTCTGTGCTCTCCTCTCTAGTTCTCCCCTCCCCTCTAACCCTCTCCCAAGGTCCCCATGCTCCCAATTTACTCAGGAGATCTTGTCTTTTTCTACTTACCATGTAGATTGGATCTATGTATGTCTCTCTTAGTGTCCTCATTGTTGTCTAAGTTCTCTGGGATTGTGGTTTGTGGGCTGGGTTTCTTTGCTTTATGTTTAAAAACCACGTATGAGTGAGTACATGTGATAATTGTCTTTCTGTATCTGGGTTACCTTACTCAAAATGATGTTTTCTAGCTCCATCCATTTGCCTGCAAAATTCAAGTTTAGTGTTTTTATGGAATTCCGGACGGGGCGAACGCATGGGTCTCCATGTGTGTGTTTGCCTCTCTTGCTTTTACTTGGCCTCTTTCCCCAGACGGGGCGAACGCGTGGGTCTCCATGTCTGTGTTTGCCTCTCGTGCTTTTACTTGGCCTCTTTCCCCAGACAGGGCGAACGCATGGGTCTCCATGTCTGTGTTTGCCTCTCTTGCTTTTTCTTGGGCTCTTTCCCTTTCGTTCAGTTGTTTTGTCCGATTCCAACGTATTAGTTTATCTTACCATATTTTAATTTTTTAAAAAAGAATTTGAAATGAAAATAAAACAATGGATTATTTGTTCAAAGAATAATCTATGTCCTCATTATTTGTCGTTGGTATCGGTAATTTGAAAGTTGATGTCTGTGGGAAACTGAGCTTCACTAGAAAAATTTTGAATATTTCACTCTTGACTATTCTTTCTTTTCTTTTTTTTTGTTTTCAAATGTTTATTAGTATTACAGCATTTTCATACATGCAGTTTTTGGTTATATTCTCCCATTTACTCTCTTTCATGTATCCCTGCAAAACTTTTTTTTTTTTTAAGTGTTGTGAGGCAAAGGCTTACTCTGTTACCTAGGCTGGCTTGGAACTCACTCTGTAGCCAGGGTGGCTTCAAACGCTTGGTCTTCTTGCCTCTGCCTCCTGAGGAAATGGCATTATAGGCTTGAGTCACTATCCCTGGCACCTGCAATGCTCATATAGAGTATCTATTCTCCCTTTTTGATGTGGGGGATCATATTACAGATGAGGAAACTGAGGGCTGGTGACACTCTCTTAGCATGCATTTGCTGAGCTGTAATTCCAAACGTGGTCTAGGTTGTCCTGGGATGACCAATTCCGTGTCCATGTGACAGGTCAGAGTACCCAGTAGGTTGGTGAAGTACAAATCTAATTCTACTATGGACACACTTCCCAGATGTGACCAACATCTAAAGGTAGATTTTGAATATAACAAATGATTCTGTGTGGATGGCAGACCTCATCTGTGCCATTGCTGGCCTCAAAAGAAATGACCATGGTTTCCCAAGCAAGAAAGGATCCACAAAACTGCATCCAGAGGCCCGTCGGATTCCCCGGTTTGCTGACCAGCAGAATCCAGATTCTAGAGGGCAACTCTCAGTCCTCCTAACCTGCCATCCTGCTGGCTTGCTCTGGAGATTTGAGACCTGCCGCCCCACAGCTGAAGCCCTGACATTCTTCTCTGATTGTCTCCTGCTGATCTAGTTTTTATTTGGAGAACCTTGGATACCCCATGCCCACCCTGTCCTTTGAGCTTCCTGGTACCTCTGCAGTTGCACTTTGGAGGAAACAGGGAGCGTAAGCCCTGGAAGGCATCAATGAATGTAAACTCCCTCTGAGGGAGATATTATCAGAGAGCCTACAAAGAGGAAGATCTAGGTGGGGAGTGGTGGACACATCACACATGCCCGAGCTGACCCCTCCTTGGATCCAGGACTGGGAACAGCCGTGCCACTTAGAAGCTTTTTCTGGGGGGGGGGTTCTGATTGCTCCTATAAGTGAGATTGAAGATGGATACAAAAGTAGTCTTTTGTAGAATGTCTTTTAAGAAAGAAATAAAAATTCCTCAGACCCAACTGGAGGTATCAACACTTTCTTGAGGAAGAAGACATTTTGATTTTGAATTAAATGCTTTAACGAGGAACTGATAATAAGTGTGAATTGAAACTAATTGGTGTTTCAGATCCCTGAGCCAGTTGAGAAAGCTGTGGTGAGGTCTGGGTAAGCTAACAGTCATTTAAAATACCTCATTAACTGTCCTGCCCCTAAGTGAGATTAAGACAGTGGACTATCTGTCAAGGTGCCACACTTAGGCAAGTGGCCCATCTGACAGTCTGGACAGAGGTGTTTTTTTTTTTTCCAGTAGCAAAAGCCGCCTTCTTCCAGAGGAGACTGATGTAGGTGACCTTGGACAATGACACTGTGAAATACAGAGGGGAGTGGATGCTGCCTTGCCCTGAGCATGCACACTGTGCCAGTGCGAGGGAAGGACCACCAGCTTCTTGTTGAACCAAAAGGAAACCAAACAGACAAGGTGAGAGGTGGTTCTATCACGGTTTATTCACTACTTCCCTTACCCTGGGAATAATCATTAAAAGCATAGAGGATTTAAAATAATTCTGCTCTCTGAGATGCAAGATCACTGGTGGAAAGGGCCTGTAGTGAACGTGTCGAAGGATGCTGGAGTTTCCTCCTTGCAAATCCACTTGACCTTGGGCTGAGGCCACTGGGGTTAGATGGTTTGATGACGATGGAGTGCTGGGGAGGGGCCGGGAGGGCTTGCTCAGGCTGTTGTCTGTGGAATTGTTTTTCTGGGATTTGAGAATGAAGAGCTATTTTGGAAATTGAACAAATTTCTTAAGGGGATGTGCCCAGGAGAGCTAATAAAGGCCAAGGAGGCTAATAAGGTGTCTGCTTATCTTCCCGCTGCTTCCTCGCGCCCCGTCTCCCCTCCATGGCAGTGGGATGCCTCCGTGTGAGCTGTATAACCCACTAAAGGAAAAGAAGGTGTTTCTATAACCACTGTCTCTAAATGTCTCCAAAACAGGGGTATACGGTAAGGTGCAGGGTTTTCCCCCCTATAATTTAATGAAAGAAATTCAAGATGCTGAAACCATCCTCACAGATAGTAAGGCAAACAACATTATATAGAGTATTCATATCCTAATGAGACCACTTAGTCCCTTGCCAAACTTTCATTTTATGTGGCAGCAACATCCTGTAGGTGACAGAGTTAATTCTGAGAGGGGGAAGGAGACAGACAGAGGACCTGGAGGCTAGGAACCCCTGCAAAGAATGAGGAGGAAGAAGAGCAAGCAGACAGTGCATCCAGGTCACACGGGCGTACGCCATTCATGCGCCACCATCCTTTCCTTTGTACCCTTGGACAATGAGGAGACACACTGGGCCTTTGGGATGACCAGACTGTGACGCTGACTTCCTGTGACACGTGCATGTTTGCATATTCACATGTCTATATAACACATGCATGCATATTTGTGTATTCACATCTCTATGTAACACATGCATGCATATTTGTGTATTCACATGTCTATATAACACATGCATGCATATTTGCATATTCACATGTCTATGTAACACATGCATGCATATTTGTCTATTCACATGTCTATGTAACACACACATGCGTGTTTGCATATCCACATGTCTATCCATTAGTTCTTTCTTGTTGTTTCATTGTGAGACAGGATTTCAAAGCTGACTTTGAGCTCTTTGTCCCTGAGCCTAGCCTGGAACTCTACAAAGGCTAGCCTTGAACCGCTAATCCTCCTGCCTCCAGCTTCCCACTGCTGAGGTCACAGGTATACATCATCACTTCCTAGTCACTTCTTCCTTTACCCGACCCAGGATTTCTTACTCTCTATTTACTTAATTAACTAACTAATTATTTATTTTTACAGACTAACCTCAGTTCCCCTCCCGCTCCCCCCTACTTTCCCTTTACCCCCCCCCCAGTCTGCTCCTCAGAGAGGGCAAGACCTCCCAAGGGGAGTCAATGACTTCTGTCATATCACCACGTTGAGGCAGTGTACTGTCCGTACTGCTACGTGTACTGACTACTACGCCTGTAGTGTGATACCTGCACTAAGAGACGGTTTGCGTTTGCGAGCCTGGTAAGGGCCTGGAGATTTAAACACACAAAGACACACAGACAGAGACACGGGTCATCCTTGAAACAAGAATGCCCCCTTTATTTTGCTCAGGGGCAGCTTATACAGGGCTCTGGCCACGCCCCAGCTCTTGAGATCTTTCAGCTGCAGACCCATCAGAACCCACTCCCCTGCCATCAGGGTCTCGTGCTCAGAGCAGAGGAAAACAAGCTGTTTATGGGAAATTCAGGGTCTGGTGGTCTGCAGTCCCCAACAAGGCAGGACCCAGGCCCTCCCCCCTCGTGTCTAGGCTGAGCAAGGTTTCTCTTCATAGGAAATGGGCTGCAAAAAAGCCACATCATCCATGAGGGATTGCTCCTGGTCCCACTGCCAGTGGCCCCACAAACTGCCCAAGCCACCCACTGTCACCTGCTTTCACTGAACTGATGCCTGTTGAGCAAATTGCTGGGTGAGAACCCTGTGTTCTGAAACCACATTGTCTTGAAGCCAATGTCAGAACCTGCTAATTTCCTTTCTTTTCTGAAGTGTGTGTATGTTTTAGGTGACTCATGTTCTTCTTCCTCTCCTTCCCCCTCCACCATCTCCTCTTCTAGTATGTTCTCTCTTCTCCTTTGATGGTACCACACGCTAAGTACCCAACTCATCTCTACGCTAGAGATGCCTGGTCCCACCATTCTTGACTATAGCTGGATCAGTCCACACGTGCCCAGCTGCGTGTGCCAACATACCCACCCGTTTGGGCATCCAGATATAATTTTTCTCCAAGAAGGTTCAAGTCCCTCAAACCTAAGCATCTTTTAAAACAACTCCTGGGACAAAGATTCTCCAGGTTGGAGATTCAGTGATATTTGTTCTGAAACCTTACTTCCGTCTTCCCCTGTAGTCTAAGAGATTAATATAACCAAAGCCCCCAGTGATAGAAAGAGAAGGAAGGGCTAGGGGAGAGCAACTTCCCACTCTGGTGTGCAGAATGGCCTTGGCGTGGCCTGGTGAGCATCGGGGGCATCGGGGCATGAGTGACAGAGGGGAGCCTTGGAGCCTGTGCAGAAGAATGCAGTTCTCTCAGAGTCTGCTTGAGAAACTGCCAAGCACACCAGACCCTATCTCAGTCCACGCTGGATGAAGGCTTCCTAGCTTCATAGTCATTTTATTGTAACGAAAACATTTTAAAAATGTGTTATTTACCTGGATGGCTGTACGCAGAGAAGAAATAAACAGCGACAAAACCCGGTATGAATTGAAGAGGACAGAGGGCTAAAGGACTTAGGTCATTTGCACTGTGATTCAGCTCTGGAAGGCAGTGTTGATTTTCTGACTGTTTCACACACTGGGAGAAGGGCACGAAGGCTGAACTGCATTCAGCCTGTTCCTGTGTTGTCAGGGAAAGGATTGACAGCCGTGTGCTCACCTGAGCATCATCCTCCTCCGTCTTCCTGATTCCCGTTGACGCCATCTTTCCTTGGTACCAAGGTTTGCCTGCTCTGGCCTAAGCTCTCCTTACTTTCAGACAGTGTATATATCTAACGACTTACTTTCCATTATGTTCTGTGCCCTACAAAGAAGTCTTGCTTTATACTAGTTGAAGAGGTGAGTAGGTTTAATTACTAAATCATTAAAATGACGAAGCATGTTTAAAGCAGGAAAGCCACAGTTTGATGACTTGGCGTTGTCTACCGACTCAGAGGGAAGCGACAGTTCTGAAGGAGATGTGTTGAGTAAACAGCATCCCAGCTCCTGCACCTTCTTGAAAAGCGGGCAGGCGGTGACACAGACAGTCGGAATCCCTCATGAAAAACAAAAACCATTGCTTACGTAATTGTTAAGGAGGTTCAATCCATTTCTAGTCTTATACTATAAAACCCAGAGCAGATGTTTCTCTTTAGCTGCATGGTCCTGTTCTCATAGTAAGAAGGGCGCGGAGCTATGACTGTTTACCTGGGCAGTTGTAACCAGAAAAGACAGACGACAATGCAAAGAGCACAGAAGGCTAGCTCACCTGCTTTGTGATTAAATACTGGAAGGTGGCTTTAAAAATGTCTAAACATGTTTAATTTCTGACTGAAGGATCAAAATTGGCTCCAAAAGATTAGAACATTTCTATGACAGTTTTGCAATTTAAACATGTGTGTGTGTGTGTGTGTGTGCTTACATAAGAACACCAAAATACACAACAAAATAAATGAAGTATGAATTCTAATCTGATCTGAAGTGGTAAGGGACTCTACTTAAATTTCAGTGTTAGACAAAACCCAGCCCGGAGAGGTGGGCACACACTCTCACCCCTAGCTGAGGAGCCGTGGGTAACTGGGAGAGGGAGGAGAGTCAGTGTTCTCTAGGTTTGCAGCCCTTGGTAGCTCCACCATGCTCCAGTGGAAAGCTGCACTTACAGGGAGATACAGGCAGCACAAATCGGGCTTGATTGATTTAAAAAAACAAACAAACAAACGAGGGTCATAAAATCGAGTGGGTAGGGAAGGGGGCTAAGTCTGGCAAGAGCTGGGAGAGAGGGTGAACGTGACCAAAAAGCATCATACAGAATTTGCAAAGAGCTAATAAAAAACATTTCAGGGTTACAGGAATTTTCATTTTGAAAAGGAAGTTAGAGAACCTTTTTATAGATATTAGAAAGGTTTTTAGGATGTTGGGTAAGATGGATTTAAATATTCATGAGGCTCAGACTTGATGATAATGTAGTGCGTGTGAGGGACATTTTAAAACATGAAACAAAAGGCAAAGCGAGCCTGTCACACTTTATTCCCCGGTAGCACTCCCAGCAAGGGAGCACGGAACTGCAGCACGGGGTTCCAAATCTGTTCCTAGTGGTTCTGCATCAAAGAATTCAGGCCGTTAGGATCTCAGTGTCAGGAAGCCAAGAAGACATGAACTGGAGTAAGTACTGCAAAGTAAAATTTAAAGTCTACATTCAAGTTGAGAGGACCAAGGACTTCTGGTACCTAAGTGCTGGAGGTGGCCCTACCAGCCACGGCTGTGTCTGTGACCAAAACAGGTGCGCAAGACAGTCTCAGGAAGACAGGTGTGACCTCAGAGACAGCCTCAGGAACACAGGTGTGATCTCAGAGACAGCCTCAGGAAGACAGGTGTGACCTCAGAGACAGCCTCAGGAAGACAGGTGTGATCTCAGAGACAGCCTCAGGAAGACAGGTGTGACCTCAGAGACAGCCTCAGGAAGACAGGTGTGACCTCAGAGACAGCCTCAGGAAGACAGGTGTGACCTCAGAGACAGTCTCAGGAAGACAGGTGTGACCTCAGAGACAGCCTCAGGAACACAGGTGTGACCTCAGAGACAGTCTCAGGAAGACAGGTGTGACCTCAGAGACAGCCTCAGGAAGACAGGTGTGACCTCAGAGACAGCCTCAGGAAGACAGGTGTGACCTCAGAGACAGCCTCAGGAACACAGGTGTGATCTCAGAGACAGCCTCAGGAAGACAGGTGTGACCTCAGAGACAGCCTCAGGAAGACAGGTGTGATCTCAGAGACAGTCTCAGGAAGACAGGTGTGATCTCAGAAATGGTGTCAGCAAGACAGACAGGTGTGATTTCAGTTCACTGTTTCACAGGGAACAGTTCTTCACGGCAGAGAAGGCATGACAGGTTTCATGACTGCAGAAACACTTGGTGGAGCCTCCTCATCCTGAGAGCCAACTAGTAGAAGGTGTCCCCTGGAAACAAGTGACTGTAACCCTCCAAGGCCTGTCCCTAGTGGCCTGCTTTTGCTAAACAAGTCCTACTTCCAGAAGTTCCCACAGCCTTGGAAATCATAAAAGAGGTTGGGGTCCAAGTGTCCAGAACATGAGCCTGTGGAGAGCATTTTATAGTCAAACTGTAACAGAGACCCTCCGGTTGTGATCAAGGAAAGCAAGCACTTCCCAGAGCTATGGTCCAGTCACAAAAGGAGACTCGTGTCCCGTTAACTATGAGTTTGAGATCTCAAGTTTCTGTGGTTCCATCACTATCACCTTGTATGCTTTTAAAATATTTATTTTTAAATGTGTGAGAGAGTACAGTTCCCCAAGGAGTCCACAAAAGACTTATTTTTAAATGTGTGTGTGAGAAGGTGCAGTTCCCCAAGGATCAGATCCGCAGGAGCTTGAGTTACAGACGGTTGTGATGCGCCTGACCTGAGTGCTGGGAACCAAACTCAGATCCTCTGCAAGAGCAGTTTAACCACGGAGCCATCTCTCCCGCACTGCTGTGCACACTTCTTATAGTGTGTAGTATGCTTGTCCTTCTTCTCCAAACCTACAAATGGCAATGTCCCATCCCAAGGCAACACACAACTCTTGTTTGATAGACTTTTCTAATTTTCATAATTTTCTTTCTAGCTCATTAGTGGTTGTTCAGTTATTTCATGATTAGTACTGCTCTTGCAAATGTAGTTTTTTTCTTCATTATATTTTTCTAATTACCTGGTTCCTGGGACACTAATGATGTTTGTATATCTACACTGTCTAGGGTTTCATCTTTCAGTGCAGGGTCCAATCTTGATAAGGATACAGGTTTAAACTGATTTGCAAGCTGGTCTTTTATTACTCGTGTGATTGTGTATTGTCCTCTTTGTTGCTCTCTCCACCCTGCTCCTATAGTCAGGGGCGTAGCGTAACCATATCAGAAGGCTGGGAAGGAAAGGGACAGGGCTTGCTCCCTCCTGCTCCCTCCCCTTCTCATCTCAATGGCAGTTCTGTCCATATCATGGCTTTCGAGTAACTGGTACCGTAGTCTCCATCTTCTTTTCTCGGCCTGTTTGACCGGGATGGAACTTGTTTGGACTTGTAACAGTATTGCTCTATACAAGTCATGTGTCGCCTTGATTTGGCCAAAACAGTTAACACGTTTTTATAAAACGGTCTTGAGAGTCTGGATCTTTATCAGCTTTCTTGTGTCAGCATGTGCTAGGAAGACATCAGCCCCCTGAAGACTGACACACTCTAGCCCTGGAACTTGGATTTTATCTGGCACACGATAGCAGGGGTTTTGCACATGGCTGAAGCACGAATTAATAAAAACTCAGAGACAGATATTGGGGTTCAACCTGAAGACCAGAAAAGTAAAGCAGCCAGCCACTGGCTCTTACTTCGACCTCAGTCCAAAAATGGTGATTCTGCCTCCAGGAAACTGCAGAATGAGACTGTGTCTGAGAGCTGTCTCCTCCTGTTTTATATTGCTCTCTGATTCTGGGATTAAGGGCGTGCAGCATTACTGCCTAGTTTCTATGGCAAGCTAGTGTGGCTACTGGGATTAAAGGTGTATGTCATTGCTACCTGGTCTTTAAGTCTGACCAGTGTGACTGTTTTACTTTTCTGATCTTCAGGCAAGCTTTATTTATTAAAATACAAATGAAATTCCATTACACTGGGCACTAACAGCGTGTTCCTTGTAACAGGAGCGCATGTTGGATTATCGGCTCGCTCACGGAGACCCCAGTCCTTATGAGGGCAGGACCTTCAAAAATCTGGAGGCAAAAGAAATAAATGATCAAAGATGTAGGACCTGAGAGATGTTTCACCCACATCAAAGATGGACAGGAAAAGCAAGAGACGAGATATTCAAAAAAAGTAACTCTACAGGTATCTTAATTTAACCCAGTGCAACCTGGGTCACACTTCTGGCTGCAGAAGTGAAATAGAGAAAATGGGGACCATGTTGCATTTCTACAACTTGGATAGGACAGCAGCGGAAAGCTAGAAGAAGCCTGCACATCTGCTGGCATCAGAACACGAGAAGATGGACATATCAGCTCACAGCAGGGTTGGTCCCTGCAGACCAAGGGTGGTTTTCTCATAGTGTCACTAAGAGCAGAAGGGGAAGAGGGTAACATGAGCCAGCTCTGGTGAGAAATCTCTTCCTTTGTGGCTTGCAGATGACCAGCTCTCCACCATCTTCCTGTGTGGACTGCGAAAAGAGATGGAGGAGGACAGGAGAGAGAAGGACAGATCTGCTGTGTCCTGTGAGGATGTAAATCCTGCTGGACATCAGTGTTGCTTCAGCCTGTGTTGTCATTCGACCTGATGACCTGAAAACACAGTCTTCAAACACAGGCACAGTGGACTTGGGACTTCAGCATTTGAACTTTGAAGAAATGTTCAATCCATAGACCTTGAACCTATAATTGAAAGATATTTTTTCAATCTCTTCATTTCAGTGGCATGCATGTATCTATGCATGGTGCAGCTGTGCGTGGGGGCTAGTACATGGAATAATGTTACTGTTTTAACATCCTCGTTGGCAGGCCTGTATGTACAGGTTTTGTAATTCCAGTTACTTAGAAGGTTGGGTGGTGTGGTGAAAAGTTCAGGGACAGCCTGGGCTATGGAGTGAGTTCAAGGCCAGCCTGCATACACCAGGGAGACCTTGTTTAAAAATAAAAAGTAAAAAGAGGCTGGGGATGTGTCTCAGTGGTAAGGTGCCACATACTTAACAAATAGCCCAGTTGAAATGTCTTGTACATCTTAACTCTTTTGTCTAAAGAGCAAAGAATCTTTACAGAGCTCACCCATGCCGAGTTCCCTACACTTCTCTGCCAGCTTCCTCTCCATGGGCATCTTGTATAACCCTGGGCAGAGACCAAGAGGAGGAAATAATTGCACAGTACCATCAGCTGAGCCAGAGGGCCGTCGGAACCCACCAGGTTTTCTACTAACTCTTGCTTTCTGTCCCACAATTTAGTTCTCCTGCTCTGTTCTAAATGATTTTCCTTCTCGGCCCAGTCCTTGCCGTTTTGAAGAGTTTGGGTTAATAGCTGGGTCAGGTGTCTTCAGTTTTGTTTGTTATTCCTTTTGTAAGAGATAGGAACGTCCTGCTTCCTGTGTCCTTTCCGACTTGCCTTATAAACGTACACATGGCTCAGGACCGGGCAACCCAAAGACCTGACTCTCTCCCAAGTGAGAGGACCTTTGAGGTCTCCAACCAGACCAGGTGACCCCAACCGCCACACACCTCTACTGCCCTAAGATTCCACTTTTCTCAACTCCATTGCGGATCTGTTTGGTCCAAATGTCTCCAAGCAAAGCTGAAGCAGCTGGAAGCAACTGCGCAGAAGAGGAAGAGAAACTGCTGTGTCGAGCCGACCACACCTGGGTCTGATTTGGGGGTGGTGATTGTGGAGACATTGACTTCAGATCTGGCATTCGGGAATAACGGCTAATAAGAGTGACTATTACTTAGTAATTACTGTGCGTTCTATGTACCAGGGGTTGTGCTTGATTCTTGTGTAAACTCTCCAGTCTGTTCTTTACACCACCACTGCATAGGTAGAAAAGTGCAGACCTGAAGGATAAGCCATTTGCTTATGGATGTGTGGTTCTCTGGATCTGAAAGCCTGTAGCATGATGGTTTGGAAGTTAGTGGACTAAATGGCATTTCACCGGCTAGACTATCAGAGAAGGGAGATGGTGTCAGGTGGCAACAACTCCCGAATCAAAGACTCTGGAAGTTGAGCTGGGCGTGGTGGTTGAAGTCTGCCATCCCAGCACTTGGGAGCAGAGGCATGATAACTGTGACAGATACGAGGCCATCCTAGGTGACATAGGGCAAACTTTCTCCAAAGAAACAAACAGCGAACCTTCCCCAAGGCTCCTGGAACACGGGATTACACAGTTACCCACACTAGTTAGCGTCTTCCTGGCTGGGATGCTCTTGTATTACTTTTCCATGAATACGCACCCTTCACTGTAATTCTTCAGCAGGTAGTCCAGCCTGTTTCTGGCCTGCTGTGACTATTTCAGCGTTTTCCTTTTGAGCATCCTCGCCTATGGGTTTAGCCAAGTTCTCCAGACCTAACAAGATATTTGCAGATGCCTGTCCCATTTGACATTTTCTCAAATGTTTGAAGATAATTAATGCCTTCCTTGAGTATTTTTAGTTTTCTTTTCTTGGTCTTCTCTTTCACACAGGTGAAACTAATGGTCCTCCCTCTACAGGGCAAATAGCTGTTCTTTGGTTAGAGGTGGCCAAAGCCTGGGTGGCTATTCAATCCTACTGTGACATGAATAGCAAATGAAATCCATTTGACAATTAAGGCCGCTTAAATATCAGGAAAAAGCATTGGGCCAGCAGCAAGTCACCAGTTGAATGCGAGAAAATAATCCATGGGAGGACCTTGTGTGCCTGGAAGTCCAGAAGAATTCAAACTGCTGTTATTTCAGCCATTACCCCTTTAAGATTTCTCTTAAAAGAACACGCAGCTCACACCTCCCAGGAGCGTAATCTGGCGTTCATCTGAACGTTCACACGCTGGCTCCCGCCTGGCAGTTAGAACGTTTTCCTGTGGAGGGGATTTGATTGGCAAATGGGACTTTCATCTTTTGACGCCATGACTGAAGGCCTGAAAGGGTGGATGATGGATTTCTCTGGAACACATGGGCCTTCTGTATGGCCCATTTTTGGCTCTTCTCTCATGCTTCATTTGTAATTGATTCCTAAAATATAAATCGTGTTGCTGATGGTGTTCTCTGGGCCCTGGAAACACGGTGGTAGCACGGATCGCAGCTGTATTTTAATCCGGAGGGCCAAAGTGGTTTAACTAAGAAAATGGCTCTTGGAACTTTGACTAAAACTCTCTGGGTGTTCATGCTGTCACTTAAAAAATGTAATTCATAGGAAAAAAAAACTCCAAATAAGGTAATGTAAAACCATTTGTGTTTGCTTAATGCTAATTGAATACTCTGTGAACTTAAATACTAAACACAATTGAGATCTGCAGTTGACCACATTCCACCATCCAGAGTCCCTTTGTCAGCTGCTCTACAGAATCCCCGACCGCCAGCAGCAGCTGTAGTGACCTGTGGCGATTGTGCCCCTCAGAGCTATCACCCACAGCTTAAAAACAACAGCAAAAGCCCCGAGCTGCTCTGAAGATGGTGAGTTTTATCCGTCTCCAGAGATGTAGAGTGAGTGCTATGTTTTCAGATTTTAGCAGCCGTTATAAAAACAATGGACTCAGACTCTTTAAAAACGTCTCTTTTTAAATTACATCTGTATTTATTTTACACGTGTTCTTGTGTGTGGGCTGCACCTGTTGTGGTGCAGGTGGAGGTCAGCAGCCCACTTCAGGGGTCAGCTCCCTTCTTCTGCTACCTGGGTCTCAGAGACCGAGTTCAGATCGTCAGGTTTAGTGGCAAGCACCTTTGCCTACTGAGCCTGAATGTAGATTTTCAAGTCTCCTGAAAATTTGTTAATATTTATGTTACTAGATACATTTCTTGAATTTGTCCCTATAAAATGTGGGGATATCAGAGTTTTATCAGAGTGCAGTTGGGGTATAAAGTCCATCTTAGTACTACAGTTGGAGGGAGCATGAGGGTTCTGAGTGGTCGACATTGTGCAAGTCCTTCAGCAGATTAATTAAAACTAGAAGGGGGACAAGAGAGTTGGCCCAGGGGTTAAGAGCATTTGCTCTTGCAGAGGACCTGGGTTTGGTTCCCAGCACCACATGACATGGTGGCTTGCAACCATCTTAACTCCAGAGTTAAGTTCCAGAACACTTATGTTACACATACATACATATGAGCAAAGCACTCACATACATAAAAAAAATCCTAAAATTAAAAGGAAGACAACCTAATATTTTTTAGCAAAAGAAAGGACTTAAATTGGGGGTAAAAATGACAACTATGGTTAAATATTCTGCTGAAATACGATAGTTCTTATTTCTAGAAGGACAATTGTCAAGACCTAAGCCTCTGACTTTGTGGTGTATCATATGAATAATTCAATTTGGAGAAAACGCAGTCTATCTTCTAGCCTAGAACATTTTTTCTTTCCTTCTCCAATGGAGTACCACGCTGCTTCAAATGAGAGACACAGTTATCTTCAGAGAGTACAGTGTTCCACCCAGACGTCATACATCCAGAAGATATGATGTATACATGATATATGCATTCATGTATGGTTCATGTGGCCTCTGAAGGGTGGCTTCTGTGAGTGGAGGCGTTTGAGGGAAGAATGAG
Source organism: Ondatra zibethicus (assembly GCA_004026605.1). Classification (NCBI taxonomy): domain Eukaryota; kingdom Metazoa; phylum Chordata; class Mammalia; order Rodentia; family Cricetidae; genus Ondatra; species Ondatra zibethicus. Next base: position 167,594 of record PVIU01000428.1, on the reverse strand, counting down.
AAAACAGAACACTGAACGTCAGCTGTTTGGGGCTCCTGACGCCTGGTCTCCCACACTGGCTGCAGTACGGAAGTCACACAACTTTTCCTCTTTCCACAAGGAGCTGTTCATCCCAGCTCAGCTGGGCATGCCTGAGGAAGGAGACTTGCCATGTTACTCTCCTCAAATTAACCCTGTGAAAAGAACCTTTAGAAAGTCTGTCAAGGCACCGGTGATCGGCGCTGACACCAGCAAGGACGACGTTGAGGAGGGTGCAGGAGAACTAGTTTGTCATTGCTGAGATCCTCAGTCGTTCTGTGAAGCTCACAGCAATCAGTCACCGCAGCCACCTGTTCAAGGCAGGCCGCTAATCTTCCAGGAGCTAAGGTTGGCAGCATCTCGTCCCCTCTCCTTCCCACCCCAGCTTCCTTTTCAGCTTCCTCTTCTTCCCTAGCTCTTTACCTCTTCTTTTTCCTTCTTTCTCACTTCCACCCCTTCTCTCCTTTCTACCTCTTGCTTGTTTAACTCTCCCTCCCTCTCCTCTGTCTCGTTCCCTCCCTCTTTTCCCTATCTTTCTCTTATTTCCTCCCTCTCTTTCTCTTTGTATTTCTTTCCCCTCTCCTCTTTCTTTATCTCTCTCTTTTACCCCCTTTCTCTCTTTTCTTCCTCTCTCCCTCTCTCTTTCTCTCTCCTCTCTCCTTCTCTTTTTACTGGGCATTGCTTTAGCCAGAGCAGTTAATCGTTGCAACCTCATAACTATAGGTTCTCTAGCTTTCGCATGAGATTGGCTAAATTGCTGTACCAGCATCTTAACCAAGTTACTGAGGCATCTGAAGACCCCCCCGACCAAGGCTGTTCAAGTTAGGAACCCAAGCTCGGACCCCTTCTCTATTGCTACTTTCCAATGAGTCTCCGCTACTGCTGCAGGCTGCCTATGAGATGAGGCACTTTTCTTGGTGGCCTCCAACTGCTGCTGTGTTTCCCGTTGCATGGAGAAGTCCAATTTCAGGCCATAAATCTCCAGAATCTTACAGAAGTAGTTAAATGCGTGCAGTACTGCTCAAAGTGTAACCGACATCCTTTTAAAAGGCCGTCTGATGTCTAGGCATGCATCCCTACAAACTTGTCCACTGAAGCGGGCACACAGTAAATCTGGGTTTCATAATTAGAGCTACATGATTCCTAACTCAATAATTAGGAGATAAAGTAACTCTGAAAAATAAAAGTAGTAAAAGAAAACATGGAAAACACTGCTCTAGGGAAACATAATGAGTCCCATTTGAGAGAAAGAAAAACAGACAATAAATCAGTTGAATAAATACAGACCAAAATCTGGACAGAATTATCTCAAATGAGTTAATAGGTTAATTCAAAATAATATTTTAGGCTTCCAGCCACAGGCACACAGAGTCACTGAGCCTGTCCTCAGCATCGGCTTTCTGAGTCTGTTCTGTGTTTATTTTAGTGGAAATGAGTGAAGAATTAAGAAGTAGCTAAATGACTTTTCCATGATGCACACTGAGCGCCGGTGCCATAAAAACAGCTTCCTTGGCATTTAATTCATCAATTAGGCTCCCTCGACATGTACAAATACACACATGTGTGCAGGGGTAGGCATTTATCTCTCACGATGCTCCCAGGGCACCGTGGACATAGGATGTGTGAGTCACCAGCGTTGGGACTGGTTTATAGTCAAACCATTGCTGGCGGACATACCCCCAGCTTTCTGACTCCCAGACTCACACTCAGCAAGCCTAGAATCTGTTTCTCATTGTATAAATTGATTTTAGCAGTATTTATTACTGTGCTAGGGTACCAGAATATGAACATGAAAGCCTATTACTTCCTTTGAAATACGTAACAATATAGTGTTTCAGATGAGCATACGTAGCCTCACACTCAATCCCCATCCTGCTTCAAGCCATGTTCATAAGTTACCCAGGTTGCTGTGGCACCCTGTGCACTGTACATAGCTGTCTCGTGTGTGCGTGTGCATGTGCACATGTGTGTGCAGTGTTTGCATGTGTTTTCTGTGGGAATGTGTGTGTTTATGAAGGTCAGAGATTGACACTGGATGTCTTCCTGTATTGATCTGCACTTTATTTACTTTATTTTATTTGGGGGACAGAGTCTCTTCCTGGAGCTGGAACTCAGTGAGTCCAATAGAATGATTGGCCAGCCAGCCTTAGGCAATCTCCTGTCTTTGTTCTCTCAGGGTTCTAAGAGCATACTGCTGTCCAGCCTTCTGATGTGGAGCTTGGAGATCTGAAACCAAGTCCTTATGCATGTGCAACAAGCAGCTTACCTATAAACCACCTCCTCAGCCCTTGCGTTTGGAGAATTTAATTGTAGGAGCAGCTTGGGAAGATATTTTCAACTTATGCAGCAAAGACAATTGTGCAGACTATATAAAGAATTCTTGCAGATTAGTGCCATAAGTCCAAATACCTGCTGTGGGAGGGGAGAGTGTCAAAGGGTTTGAAAGAAGAAGCCATAGATCAAAGACTATCCAACCACACTGGGTTTGGGGAGATACAAACTTATGGTTGGTCGTTTTTCCTCTTTGCTCATTGTGGGCCAGCCACTCAGCTCCCAACAATCACACAGAGACTTTTCTCTCTTATGAATGCCCAGCCTTAGCTTCGCTTATTTCTAGCCAGCTTTTCTTAAATTAGCCCATCTGCCCTTTGCCTCTGGTATTTTACCTTTCTCTATTTCTGTATCTTTTCTTTCCTTCTTATTCCATGTCTGGTTGTGTCGCTGACTCCCTGCGTCCTCCTCTCCTCCTCATCTCACTCCTTCTCCCTCTTCTGCTCTTGCTCTTCAATCCTGTCTTCCCAGATTTTTCCTTCTATTTATTCTCTCCACCTGCCAACCCTGCCTATCCTTGCTCTTGCCTCGCTATTGGCTGTTCGGTTCTTTATTAGGCCAATCAGGTGTTTTAGGCAGGCAAAGTAACACAGTTTTACAGAGTTAAACAAATGCAACATAAAAGAATGCAGCAATCTTTGCCTCATTTAACAAATATTCCACAGCCCAAAAGAATATAACACATCTTTAAGTCACATTCCACAACACAAACTAAAACAACAATTTCACCATTATCCTGCCAGCCAATGAGAAGATAAGAAGGCAGGCATGTGGTTATACCTACGGGGTGCTGAAAACAATGGCTTCTCCATCAGGAGAAATTAAATAAGAACACAGAAAGCATGTGTGTCGTGGGGAGTACCTGTGTGCCTTGATCCCACAGCAGTGCTTCTAGTCAACAATGGAGTGGGAAAAGAAGGTGGCAAGCATTTCTGTGAGTTCTGTCATCTAGAAGCCTGGGCACACACATTTCAAACAAGCGCATGCGCACAGAGATAGTGCTGAGCAGGTGTGAGAAGGATCCAAACTGCTGCCAGATGACGCGATACCTCTGGAGAGAGGAGGCGAGGGGGGATGACGTCATTTCGGCTTATCATGTGACGATACCTCTGGAGAGAGGAAGCTGGGGGAGATTATGCCACTTTGGTTTATCATGTTTAAATTCATCTCTGTAAAATGACATCTGTGGGAGACGCTGTGAAGTGGCGATTCTTGGCTAAGTCAGGGGCAAGTCTTAGCTGCAAGTCCATGCCTGGAACTTTCCTATAGACTGAAGATACTCTGTAAGTAGTTGCTGAGGGAGTGAGCGAGCCCATTCTCTGCTGGGTATGGAACCTGGATCTGTAAGCAGAACCATTGGGACTGGGTCCAAGCCTGCCATTCACAGACAGGAGGTAGCACTTCCATTGAAAATGGCCAGGGACCTGAGTGAGGCCAGTGTGGCTCTGGAAAGCTGTGTCCTGGGTTGGAAAAATAGGTCCTTTCTGGAGACTGACACTTGTCTAAGGACACTTGTCACTCTCTTGGCTCCGTTCCTCTTCTCCGCCAACTCTTCGTAGGTCAGAAGACTGCGTCATAGGCTGAAGCAATGTGGGCAATTACAGCCATTACACAGGTAGAAAGCCGAAGGCTGCACTTGGTCCTGCTGTACCGTGTGGGGTGGTCTTCAGCTGAAAACCCAGGCAAGACAGGGTGCCGGATGCAGGGAGGAGCTCTGTCTGCAGGGAGGAGCACCAATGAACACATACTCCTAGCTCTAGAAAGAGAATGAGTTTCCAAAATGCTGATTCTTTGTTCTGACTTCACAAGGCTAGATGTCGGTGTCTTGGTGGTAAAAGTAGACGTAGAAACAAGTATAGAAAATTGACACTTGAGTGCATTAACAAAATCCATGGAATTCATGAAAATTCGCCTAAATCTAATGCTGTTTCAAATAGTCATGAAACAGTAAAGGAAACCAAACTTGAGGAATTATTAAAACACATCAGTCTTAACCCCCACCCCCAAAGACTTGCATTTTCCTTTCTAGGTTTTTTAATGAAACCTCTCTTTTCCTGTACGTCCAGTCAGCGAGCTTACGGCAGAAACGGATAAGCTGTCCCTTGACACCACTTAAGCTGAGAAGCACTCCAGCTGCATCTCAGAAGGTAAACAAGTGCAGAAAGGTCTTTGAAGACCCTGCTTGAGTCTGTGGTTCGTTAGGCCTTCCATGCAGAAATCAAACACGGTTTCCTGTTGCATGTTTACCAAGTCTCCCCTCCATCAGGTCCACAGGCGCAGGGCTGCAATCTTCTCATTTGTTAATTGTTCCCGTTGAACCGGCTCCCGCCTTTTAAACTCCCCCCTTTCTTGTAGTCCACTTCATTCAGCAGTAAATACGGAGGATTACAAACATTCCTAGGAGATATAAAACATTCCAGGAAATTTAATTTCTCCAGTCATGGGTTTCAGCTGTAATGACACCGAGCCTTTGTGTTACATCTCCATGATGAGAAATACAAGCTCCTTGCTCATTATCTGGAGACAAGCATCATTATCATCATATTGCTTCCTATGTAACCGAGTCGCAGGAGATGAACCAGAAGGAAACCATACCTGGACTGTGTCTTGCAAGGGAACCTAGCCGAGAGGAAAGATGGTCACGTGGACACTTGTGCTCCGGCACAGTAATAGCCGCTATACCACTTAGAGGTAGAGATCCATTGTTGGGGTCTGGCTGGGGGGCTGGGGGAGGGGACAGAGAGGGTAAGTCTAGGACCACTGCTGACCTGAGAGAACCCTGAAAGTCTTTCCTTTGTCCTACCCCAGTGTCCCTGTGCCCTTAGCCTGTCCTGTCCCTGAATCCCCAGGCTCCATTCCCTGGGCTGAGGAGGTGAGCTGCATGGGAAGGTCAGGCCTTCTTACCTGGGGTTCTCTCTTATGTCCATATGAACCACTGTGGTCCTCACAGGATGAATCGTTCACAGCCCATGGAATAAGTTCAACCTGGCCGGAACTGTGGTAGTTTAAACCTCTACTCCCAGAGAGTTTCTGTGAGGAAAATGGCTAGTGTTTGTTTATTATTTTGATTTTTCAATGGAAAGTGTCAAGGGCTGGGGAGTTAGCCTATCTGGTAAAGTCCTTGCCAAGGACCTGAGCTTGGCACCCAGAACCCATGCAAAAATAATAAATAATTAATAAATAAAAGGATGTTAACATATGTTTGTAATCCTAGTACCAAAGAGACAGAAAAATGTGGAGCCCCGTGCCTTGCTAGCTGGCCAGCCTCGTTTACTGGAGTTCACTCCAGGCCAGAGATGGAACCTATCTGAAAAAAAAAATGTCAAGTGAACAAAAGTGATGACACCTGAGGTGTGCTACCTCAAGGTATGCTCTGAGCACCACATACTTGCATCCACATCCACACATGTGCCTGAACACACACACACACACACACACACACACACACACACAAGTGCACACACGCGCTCACATACAAACACGCACGCCTAGAGAGATGGCTCAGCAGTTGAGAGCATTAGCTGCTTCTCCAGAGCACCCAGTAGTTCCCAGGACCTACATGGTAGCTCACAAATGTCTGCAACGCCCATCCAGGGGGTTTAACACCTTTTTTAACCTCTGGGTATCGCACAAAGTGGCGCATGGACAGACATGCAGGCAAAACACCCATGCTCGGTAAGAAGAAAGGACCTAAGTGAAGGCTGCTTTTGAAGGTTCTGTCCCTAGTGTCTTCACAGCCGCTCCTTCCACAGTTACTAAGCATCAGGCAGCACCCACGTACAACTGGGAAGTGTGAGACTTGATGATGTTCCACAGATGAGTCCCTCTAGATCTGTGTGGTATAATATCCACGGCAGGCGCGGAGGCACTGGGACTGTTGCTCCTGTGCGCATTTCCCTGTGTGCATTTCACCTCATATGTGAGTGTAGAAATCAACGAGAAAAGTTTTTTCCAACACAGAAAGCGTGATAACCAGCCTTAAAAAGCCAAATCCTTCCTGCCACAGGCAGTGGGAATGCTGTGTGCTGGTCAGTTGTACAATCAGCCAATCAAGTCTGAGTTACATGCAATATGCCAAAGGCTAGGTGCTCAGTGAAGTCCTGCAACCTTGCTGATGCACACCAAAATAAGATCCTCCAAGAGCATCCTCAAGGGGTTTGTGCAGCAGGTTGTAAGGATGCGAACCAGGGTGGGGCTTGGAACTTGGTAGGACTTTGCACCCCTCCCCACGCCCTTCCCCCTTTTATCCAATCAGTGGTGACGCTGTTAAGATGGCTTTGACCTAAGAAGCAGCGAAGAAGAACCCGAAAGGGGAGACCTGCTAGTGGGCAGCCTTTTTTTTTTTTCCTGGTATGTGCATGTAACTCAGTGTGAGAAACTCTCATGAGAACGTCTAGAAAGGAAACACACTATGTCTGTCACTAACAGGGAAAAATGTCACTGGCCCAGTCAGCACTGACGGGAACAATGAGAGCTTCCTGGTGCCAGGACTGAGAACAAATGTGTGAAATGGGATGAAGGACATTACCATAAGGCGCTTTCGCAGAAAAACACTCAGTCAATGGAGGGCTTCGTGTCAATGTTTGGATAAGGAAGCCTGTCTCCGTTGGACGCCGAGGCGCTCTACAGGCAAAGATTCTTGCAAGATTTGATACAGTCCTCAGGCTTTGGGGTGGCCATTCTCATGCCAACATGATGCGTGTCTGCAGCGGTCTCCGTCTGTAAGCTCAGGGATTGCCTGTCTCCAGCTCTCACGCAGAGGAGGTGGCCACTGTGGCAGAGCTGCTGGGTTTTGGGCTCCTTGAAGGCAGGGAGGGCCCATTGCTGCTTCATTTGTGCTCTGGACAAGGTGTATACAGTGAGCGTGTTACTCATTTTATTTGATAATTTTTTTTCCTCCCAAAACTGAGTCCGTAGACCCACATTCAGGGCAGCTGTGCTTCCAGTCACCCCAGTAAGGAGGAAATTGCAGACTGCTTTCAAGGGGCATGGAATCTCACCTGTTCTTCCCAGCCACCCAGCGGGGGACCTTGGTCTCACTCTCTCTTCAGTGTTCTGACTGTCAAGAGCAGACATCAGGGCCTGAAGTATTGGAATACGTGGTAATCCAAATCCAGGGCCTCAGGTTCTCAGACAGTTCCCTCATCCTGGGACTCTGAAGAGAAAAGCAGGGAAATTCAGCTGAAAGAAACAAAAGTGTCTTTCTTCATTTTCTTTGGCAGGGAGGGAGGGAGTGTGTGTGTGTGTGTGTGTGTGTGTGAGAGAGAGAGAGAGAGAGAGAGAGAGAGAGAGAGAAGAGAGAGGAGGAGAGAGGAGAGAAGAGGGAAAGAGAAGAGAAAGAGAGAAAAAGACAGGAGAGAAGAGGGAAAGAGGAGAGAGAGAAGAGAGAGGGAGAGAGAAAGAAAAGACTTTTCTATTTTCACACTTTACTGTATAATGGTGTATGAATAATTTCATCATTTTTCTGCCATTTATTCAGATGTGAAAGAACTCAGTGAATAATAATAGCTCCTGTCAAAGGTATTTATATTTAAAAGGTCTTTATGTGAAAAAAATTTTTTGTCAGGACTGATTTTTCTCTGAGAGGATCCCTCCATCTCCTAGCAACCAATAGGGCTATCTTTCTGAATAGATGCCACACTTACAGTGGGCGCGTAACCTTTATGTAGAAGCATTGGCAAATTTAGTACTTGGGATTCATAGGAATTCAAAGCAAGTTGTTAATGTGGTCCCAGAGCCAGGCTTGTGGGGAAGTCATGGGGGGCGTCTCTTCCAGGAAAATAACTATGTGTGATCTGTAAGGACCCTCCTTCATGGTGCCTGAATCCAGCATGTCCTGTGATGCAAATGGCTCTCTCAGTAACCTGTTCACAGGATTTCTCGCCTCTTCAGAAAGAAGAATGCACTAGGCTGAAGAAACGTGGAGACTTCCCTCACAAACGACTATTCTAATGGAAAGATTATCTTTCAAGAAAGAAGATGTCAGCAGGCTCACTTATTAAAATGTCCTCCCCACCTTCCCTTGAAGAAAAAGTAATGGAAAGATTTGGAATTCAATCATCCCCTTTGCTTCTGCGTTTTGATTACTCATAATATATGAATGTCATATTCACTTCTGTTCAGTCTTACAGTCGGGACTCGCTACACATTCTCAAAATATTAACTAGGGCCCTTCATCTCTCTCTGAAATAAATATAGTAATAACCAGATTATGAATGAATCATCTGAGATGCAGATTTATAGAATGAGAGGAGAGATATGAAGACAAAAATGGCTGAGTTCTAAGAGGTTGTATTTCACAGCGGTGTGTATTATCATTAAAATTTTTTTTAATGCCATGGGCAAGCATCCTGGCAGAATGAGTACATGGTATTTAAATAATTTTTTAAAAAACCTCTTTAAGAATGAACCTCATGAAACCATGTTTCTGAAAATGAAATACCCAGAATCCATAAAAGAACACACAACTACATGTACTGGGGTTTGACGCTGCCAGCCAGCACTGACACACATCACCCTTCTTAGTCTCTGGCCACCAAAGGTGACTAAAGTTGAAAATCACATAAGCTTGTTTGGTCAGCAGGACACCAGGATGCTTACAGTTTACAAAAGTTGTGTGTGTGTGTATGTGCGTGTGCATGTGTGTATATGTGTTGATACACCTATGTGTCTGCTTATCCTTATTTGTGCATGGATGTAGAGGTCAGAGGTCAATTTGAGCTATCATTCTTTTGGAATTCTCCACTTTTATCTTTTGAGTCAGGGTCTCTCTCACTGGCACTTGGGACTTTTACTGATTCAGCTAGATTGGTGGGTCAGTGAGTCGAGGGGTCCTGAACTGTTCCCCAGCTCCACTTCAGCAGTCTTTCAGGAGATCCCTTCCCACTCAGGGCCACTGCTGTCAAATCTGTCCCCATATGACACTCAACGGGACCCTCAGTTTGAAGTCAGAACCTTCTCTTCCCAGCACCCCTGATCTGGGCAACATCCCCTGTGGAATTTATTTTTATTAGTACTTGAAAGTAATAATCTCTTCTCAACCAACTTTTTAAAGCGTATTGATTTTGCTCCCATGTTTTGTGTGTGTGTGTGTGTGTGTGTTTTTTATCTTTAACGGGAAATTTCTAGCTTATGTGTTGGCAATTTAGTAAATCCCCGTGTTTCTGAAAGATAAGTTTACCTCTTCAAAACAGACATGGAAAGAGAGAAGAGAATGTTTCTGAGAAAAGAACAAAAAAAAATTGCATCAAATAAATTAGAGAGGAAGACGTTTTGCAATGCATGTTAGATCTAGGTATCGATTTGTTCTGGAAGTGTCTGCAGTTCCTCCAGAGGACACCGAGGGAGGGTTTTAGAAGCCATCTGAACTGCAGAGCTGGCTTTGGCGCCTTCCTGTAAACAGGAGACTGTGGATCAATTCAGTTAAGAAGGAGGTGATGTCAGGGAGAAGAGTCAGGCGGTGATTTGTGGCTGTCAGGTCAACCTGCTGCCTAGTAAGGCCGAAGTGTTCCCTCTGAGTGGCTGGCTTTGATATTCTGGAGGAGACTTTAGAATGGTGTTGGATTCATGGTACCAGACAGGTGGGTTTGTTCCTTTACCAACAACGTTCTACACAGGTTTTAAAAACCCACTGTCATTTCAATGTTTAGAAGATATCCTATTATATTATTCCAACAGCATTCATGCACACACTCGGGTAAACCCCCCTTTCTCCCCCCAGAGGTGTCTCAGATCTTTATTTTTTAGTCTGAGGAAAATGAGACATCTTTTTGTGTTTGTCTCTGCCTTGAAAGCTCTCTCTTGCCGCCTTCTCCCAGGGTGGCAGTAGATGGGAGGGGGGAGCCGAGTGGCTCAGCAAAGATGTCCAGAGTTAGTGGTCGTTCAGATGAAGCTTCTAGGGTCTGTTTAAAAAATAAAAATCCTCATTGACGCAGCGTGAAGCCAACGGAGAGGCAATTTTGGCCCACCTCTCTCCGTAGTCAAAAATTGTGTCTTTGCAGCTTGAGCCTCCACTCCAGCTTAATTCCGTGTCTCCTTGTTGCTCTCTTTTAATAGCTCCGTGTGGAGACCACGATGCGACATGACAAATGAGCCCTGCTCAAGTTCCAGTATTTTCTCCCTGGTCCCCATTCATTCTCTCTTGTCAGGTTACCAATCCCATCCCCAATTTTCCCCTGCCAATTGATAGTACTTAAACAAATACATTTTTCATTTATACCTAACTGGCATTGGGGCTGAGAATAGCCGAGCCAACGCTAAGAACTTTCTCGTATGTAGGATTTTTTTCTCCAAAGAGAAGAAGTATTGACTCAACTGGGTTAGGAGGGTGCAGAACTCAGTGACTTGCGTTTATTTATCATCTTCAGATGCATTTCAGTTCTGTCTTGAGTCTGTAGCCTGCCCTCTTCCTTTAACTTCACCTTGTGAGCAATGCAATTTCTTAACATTTCTTAAATATGTGCCCATTGTTTCCCAGGCCTTTTATGAAGGGTAGTTTTATCTTGATTTTTTTTTCAGACACTCAAGGAATTTTCTTTGTAGAAATATTTCAAAATACTTGAACTGAAATGAGCTTATTGTAGGGTCCGATTTATCTTCACCCGGCTGCTTAGGCACAGTTACTTTCTTCATTCACGAGTTACTTCTCAAGGCAGATTCTGCAGTTTCGGTCCTTGACATGATGTTGCAGACTACAAAGAAAACTTTTTTTGAGGGAAAAATTTTGAAAATTAAGTAAAACTAGATTTTCTGCCAGGGTCATAAGGGTTCCCTGACATCTAAAGTCATTGGGGATTGAATTGTTGCAGTCATTAGATTAGGAAGGAATCTAACAAACAAAACCAAATAATGTGGAATGCTGGACTCCTGCATGACCCCCATGGGCCTCCATGCCATCTATGTCCCTTCTATTAAAACCACCAGCACTGCTGGGTTCCTGGAAGCCTTCAGGTGATGCTGTGACCACACACGACATCTTCTTCACTGGCATACCCCAAGGTTCCACCCTTTTCTTCCGGCCCATGGTAACAGTTTGCTAATTTGGAGGAATGAAGGTTGGGTATGCAGCCTGGGTATGGAGGCTAAGAGCATAACACACTCATCATCACTTATGGGACTCAAAAGATACCTGTTGGGCTATTAAGATAGTGTTTTAAGAGTTCTCTCTGTGTCTCAGTCTCTTATTATTATTGTTAACTCCTATGGGGAGTGGGCTGTGAAGATGCAGCCTGGGCATGGTTGGAACAGTGGGTAGAAAGAGCCCTAGTCTCCACAGCATGAAACCAGTTTCTTCTTTCAATTCACAGACCACGATGAGGCTATGAGGCAGACTCTGAGCTCTCCCTTCATGCTGGGGCTGGCAGGGTAGAGAGGGTGGAGATGGCAGGGCAGCCAGGTGGCAGCGGGGAGACGAGGTTGGTCATGGGGCCCGGCTCACGAGAACCTCACAAGATGAATGCTCAGCTTGACTAGGGGTGACAAGGTTACAGCAGTGATGTTTGTGAAAATGGTCTCAGACGAGAACACAGGAGGAAGAAGACAGCTGGGAAGTCCATCTCTCCTTCTAGAAAACTGGCTGGGCGCAGGCATTCGTGAGGAAGAAGAACTTGGGGTCCAGTCACTCTCTCAATGTGAATTACCTAATGTTTTCTTTTTTTTTAATTTCAGAAAATTATAAAACTTTGTTGAAATACATTTAAAAGCCCACCACAGTAGGGAACTATACAGTGATCTAAGGCCAAAAGCCTTAACATTATAAAAAATGGTATGATACGGCTTACCAAATGAATTTCTAAATTCAATACGTATCTAGTCAAAATTTCAATGTCTTATTTTATTTAGAAATTGTTACTGTAACTCCAGAAACCATTATATGGAAGGATGATGATTAGAATTGCCAAGACACAAGGAAAAGAAATACACATCACCACCACTACCACCATGTGGTTTTCTCAGGCCAACATGGCATCCTTGGGAAGACTGTTATTTATTAATTTCAATGTGTCTGAGTGCCTGCAGATCTGTATTCATGAGCTGGCTGTATTTGTTTGAATTGCCACAGAGACAAGGCTGTATTTATGCATCTTCTTATCTCTACTTCCCCAAGGCCAAACAGAGAGGGCCGCAGTCCTGCTTCCAAAAGGCTGCTGACTTCCTGTTTACCACCCCAGTGCAGGTCTGCTACTTTCTCACTCAGCCCAGAGAGGTACAATGAGTCCGAGGAAAATACTAGGAACTGGGAATTTAAAAACAAGAAGCCGATGACAAGAGAATTCCCTATGTGATGGATTCTGAGACAGTAGCAGTGCCCAGCAGCTACTCGGAGCTGCAGAGATGACAGGCTGGTCTCCAGGACTTGGTGAGCCTTGCTTGAAGAGGACAGCATCACGTCCAGATATCTCCTTGTCTCAGATTACAAGGAACTAACTGCCTCTATTGAAATGATGGCTGATGTGTAGCTAGAACAGGTCCATCCAACTGGGCTTCTGATCACTCATTAATTTATAACAGAGTTGATGGCTGTCACTAAATAAAAACCAATTTACCTGAACTTAGAAAGGAATTGGCTTAGTATATTGGGTGACCACAGGGCATTTGTCTCTTCCACTTCCCCCAAGATGGTTTTCTTTTCAAGCCTTCTCCTGTCTGTGCACAGAGAACATGCAGGAGAAGACCACACCTGTGGGAGCAACCTCGTGAAACACAGCTTGATATTAGCTTGTCCCTTCATTTCACCTTCCCTTCCTCCACCCCTTCCCCATCCCAGAGAACCAAAGGAGGGAATTTATTATAAGAATTTCTAGCTGTTCTGGCACTGGCAACAGTATTTTCTCGAGCACTACGTGTATCCGAGATTTGTCTCGACATGGTCCATTTATTTTAATTTAGAACTGTCAGTGGCAGGGGGTGGGAGAGAAGTAATTAAATTTTTGACTAGCATGGAAAAGCATTTGAAGTCTTTAGGCCGCGGTGTAATCCTTGCTGGTGTTGCTCTTCTTCTGCTTGTCAGATCAAAGTCTCAATCCCGAAAAACTCACCCATGCTTCCGTTAATTATTTCACACGACGATGTTTGCAAATCATGGTCCTCTGTGATGCATCTCATTCTTAGCTTCAGTCAGGAGGTGGCCTTCCTAGATGCTCTGCCCCCCGAGTCAGTCAGCCTTCACCTTGGAAAAAGGATGCCTTCCAAAGCTGAATTCCAGCATTTTCCTGCTTAGAAGGGAGTTACTCAAGGGTTTTCAATCGCACGTTGCAATGTAAGGAGACTACCGAAGAAGTCTGTTTTCCTACATGAAGCTTAGGTTTCACAAAATTGATCTCACAGATTGATCTCCCGTTCAGTCCTGTATTGTCTCACCGCTTCCTGATGTCTTGTCCGTGCCCTGAGTAATTTACCTAAGAAATGTAAACCATTGATTTGGAGGCTTTCCCCCTTATTTTTTTTCCATCTCCAATTTCTTGTCAGATCAATGAGGCTAATTTTATGTGAAATCAGTAGAAATTTTGGTCCGAAATTAAAACTAGCATTAGTGGGACACGGGCAAGAACATCAGAAGAAGTCTGAAACAGTTTTCTTGTTGTTCCTTTGAGTATGACATAAAAAGCAGGCGTCCACACACTGTCAGACCCGATCGTTCATGAAAACTGCAAAATCAATAAATACAAGTAAAACCAAGACCCTCCTGTCTGTTACTGAGCCTCTGCCGGCCGCCTTCCTCACTGTTTACGTGGGATAGAAGGTACAGGATCCTGAAGTGGTTCCCTCCCTCCCTCCCTCCCTCCCTCCCTCCCTTCCTTCCTTCCTTCCTTCCTTTTTTTTTCAGTGAGGACAGGGCTCACATCTCAGAGTCTGGGGGTCCTGGCTTCAGGGTCATGGTAGGACATGCTGGAGGAGGCACCTGCCTCAAAGACCACAACCAGGCAAACTAGGAAGGAAAGGAACCCAACAGGCCCACAGGAATGCTCTTGGAGAGTTTTGCCAATGCTAGCCGAGCACGAGCCACCGTCACGCTCAGGTCATGGAGCTGCATATTGAAAACGGAAAGAAACGCAAGAAGAACAGAACTCTCCCAGCAAGAACGCCTCACTCAGAGTCCTGCAAACCTCAGCATAATCTTGACACACGCGTGACATAAACTTCATACATATTAATGGTTCTGTCACTGACAAACAGTGCTCGTGGCAGAATCGTTATTCATGTGGCCCAAAGAGAATTATATCGCCAAAAATTTTAATAAAATACTTTTGTTATAAAAGTAATATGAACCATATTACAGTGGGCATGAGAAGAAAGTGGAAACAGTGTCTTGGGTTTCATCTCCCTGTGTGTCTTTGTCTTGTCTGTGTCATTGCCTCTTTCCTTAAGCTCAAACACATTCAAAGCATTTTTATTTGTTATTTATTTTTATCATAAACACATTATATTATTTCTGGTTTGCACTATTCTTCTTAAGTGAATACATTATAATTTACTTCCTTTGGTTCCTTTTCTTCCCCTGAGTTTTTTTTTTAAATATATAATTATAAACAATGCTGAAAACAACAATTTGGGGCCTACAAATATTTTTAATTGGTTTCTTAAGTGAGATTCCCATATGTGAAATTAACAGGTCAAAATTCTGGCTACGTCTTCTGCGAAATCATTTTCCCCCCTTTTAAAAAGATGCTTCAGTTTGTAATGTTAAGAGCAATCTGTGAAATACAAATCTGCCACCCTTCGGCTGATGTTCTGTTATTATGAGCCCAGAAGCCGATTTACTCATTTCTTAGTGGAAATGCCTCTTTAATCTTCGGGCAGTCGGCTGTTTGCAGGCCTGCGCGCTTCAAGTGTAGACTTGCTGGTTGCAGCTCCGCCTTCCCAAGGTATCCATTCCTGATCTTGACTTTTCCAGATGGGTTTCATTACTGAATGACTTGCTGTAGGGCTCGCTTTTAACCCTCATCTCTCGCACCCTCTATTGCTCTTCCTCCTTGCGCTGTTTTCTCCGCTTAGCCTCTGGTTACCTCTCCATGCTCTTTCTCTCCCCCTTACCCTGTTCTCTGTGTCTTTTGTGGCATCCTTTCCTCAGTCACCCCTCAAGGATGTGCACTCTCTGCTGTGCACTCTCTGCTGTGCAGTCTCTGCTGTGCACTCCCATCCCGGGCTTCGCTCTCCTGTTAGAGGGCTCTGTCTTTTTTCGCTGTTTACATTCAACCTCATCGATGGTTACCTGAATTCAACTAGCTTTCCTACATTCCAATTATGTGCAGTATGAAGGATAAACAGCAGATTCAATTCCAAATACCTTCCCATCTTCTTTTCCACTTTCCCCATCTTTCTCATGACATCTACACCCCTTGGGATGCTCCACGGAGAATGCCCAGGGTCCTCCTTCAGTCTTCTCTTGACACTCTGCTTGATCAGAAAGCATGCGTCTGAATTGATCCCTTCCCCCACATCTTCACTGCTTGAAGTGAGCCCATCTAGTTGAGGCCGTCACCATTTCTGTGAGCTTTTGCATTTAAAAATTTTAAAAGACTTATGTGTATGAATGCTTTGCCTACATGTCTGTATGGGTGCATCCCTTGTGGGCCTGGCATCAGCACAGGCCAGAAGACGGCTTTGGATCCCCTGGAACTGGAGTTATGGATGGTTGTGAGCCACCATGTGAGTGCTGAGAATTTAACTCAGGTCTCTGCAAGTGCTTTAACTGATGAGCCATCTCTACAGATACGGGTTTTTGCAGTTTTTTGGTTTCTGTTCTGCACATTCCATTTGTTAGACAGACAAACACTTTGAGAACAAAATTAGATAGTATGCTGCGTAGTTCTTTTGTTAGCTCAACACAGTTAGAATCACCTGGGGAGGGGGAACCTCAGTTTAGAAAACACCTCCATTGGATGGACCTGTAGAAAAGACTGTGGGACTTTTCTTGATCAGTGATTAGGGAGGCTCCAGTCCACTGTGGGTGGTGCCACTCTGGACCGGTGGCCCTGAGTTGTATAAGAAAGCAGGCTGAGAAAGCCACAAAGAGCTAGCCAGTAAGCAGTGCTTCTCGATGGTTTGGACTTCAGTTCCGACCTCCAGGTTCCTTCTCTCAGTTGACTTCCTTCTGTCGTGAACCACAGCATGGAAGTGTGAGGTAAAATACACTTGGCCAGTATTTATCACGGCAGCAGACAGTACATGGACACACCTTGCAAGTGTGGGTAGTTACTGAATGGACACGCTCCAACCGTATTTGCCGTATCGCTTGGACAGTGGAGAGGCACTAAAAGATCTGGCCTTTCAAATGCTGTTTGGGAAGAAAACTGTTGGGGGCCTGGCAGAATCTTGCAGGCTGGATTCCAGAAACACACAGTTGGAAATCATGTGAACCACCTTGGTATCCAATGCAGTCTTGAGTCTGGAGATGATGAGTGTCCAGAGTAAGGAGATGAGACACCACGTACGCTCTGCGGGAGCCTGCGGCCAGCTCACTGGTCCATTCAGCCTGGCAGCTGGCAGGGTCTTTGCAAAGGTGGACTGATGAACTGATGGAGGCGGCACAGGTATTGTCTGCGGTCCCCGACCTGAGATGCCAGGGGCAAGCAAGAATCACATAATTCCGGTGTTTAACTATGGAGGGATGAAAAGGGGAGAGGTAAGAAGGCAGGGTGGGGTTGAGGGAGGGTTTCTGTTTCAGATGTAGCAGCGGAATGCATGCTCTGTGTGGAAGCGGAAGCCTAGCAGGGAGGCGGAGGCTGAACATAGAAGGCGAGAGGCCAGCGGGTGAGCAAGCCTGCTCATTTGCTCGAGTGTGTGCTGTAGGGTCTCGTCTTGGTTCAAACAGAAGATTGACAGGCGCGCGTTTTCTTGAGACTGAAGCAGCAGTTTTGGAAATTGCCGGGTTCTCTTGTTGCTGTTCGTGTCGTTCCTGTCGTTCCTGTCTTAGTTTGGTGTAAGCCCCTGTAGTCGGGTGTTTTATTAGACTTCTTGCACTTTCTTCAATGCAGACCTCCCTTGTGAATGTGGAGAAGTCAGTACATGGTAGGTGAATACACCAAGTGGGGCTTTAGCTCCCTAAGGAGTCTTCACCCAGACTTGATCCAACTGTCGATCTAACACTGACTCATGCGGTTGGAGCTGTTACTTGAGAAACCACTTACAGGCCACATGCACAGCATCTTTCACTGATGAGCCAGGTTCCCCAGATGCTGTTGACCAGATATTTCCACTGTCATGAGCTTCGGCATTCCACAGCTGGGCGCTATTATAAGCTTCACCGTATCAAAACGTGTCTCCAGCTGGTGCCCATGCTTTGCAGTTGAAACAGACTTGCTTTCGGTTTTGCTAATTTATGAAAGCGGGACCATCAACACCCTGAAAGGCCGAAGGGCGAAGGGTAGCTTTGTTGTTCTTATACCTGTGGTAATATGATGTAGGTCCTGACCCCAAATCTGCTCTTCAGGACCTTTTAAAACTGCCCTTTGGTTCCTTTCAGAATCTTGGGTACCCACCCTATTGCTGTTCTGACAGGTTGAACAGGCTCAGGCTAGAAGAGGCAGTTTCGGCAGGATAGATTTCTTTAAAGATGAATTTTAGCAAAAAGCACGAGAGGATATTTGTTGACATTGTGCTGTTTCATAAAGCGGATGAAATATATACTGTATCTCATTAATTCTATTTTCTTCTTTCTTGAGCTCAGGAACATTTTCTATTTCTCTCTGTTTGCTTGCAGTTGGACTGTCTGGGAGATGCAAACTTCAGGTTGGAGGGGTGGGGGTGGGGGTGTAGAGACTTGGAGACCTTAAAGTTTTGCTGATTGATAATAACATGTGAAGGTTTTCAATAGAGGCACCATGCCTACGAAGGCTTGGATTATCATGAAACATCAGAATTGGCAAGTGGAGATTTCCCCAGACAAGTGAAATCCATCTGTAAGCTGTTTTGGAAAGCAACGCCTACTCATAGAAGATCATCCATTCACATGTAAAACTTGCATCGGTTTGTTAAAAATCCATCTGGAAGAGTGATATGGGAACATGGACTTATGTCCCCAACACATACCTGAATGTGGTTACCTAGTGCTAAGAGAACACTGGTAAACAGACATATACAACTACATTCTCCTGCAAGCCAAAGACACAGCAGGCAGATGAAAGGGCCTCAGCATGGTGGATCTCACCTCTGCTTGTGGATTATGAGGTCATTCTGTAGATCACTTAATACCTGGCAGAAGGAATGATTTTTGTCCCCTCTGATTAATGGCCACCCCTCAGGCTGGAGCCCTAGTCCAAGTTCTCTGTGACTTAAAGCGATTCTAAGAAAATTTACACTAGGGGTGAACATTGGTTTTATTAAAATATGATTATTTATTTAGCTAAAATAAGTTAACACAAGGTATTTTGTCATTGTAAACAACTTATTTTGTTAATTTTGTAATAATATAAAGAAAGATGAAGGATTGAAGAACAATCCTGTAGCATGTGTTTACCTTGAGACTTTTGGAAATACCTGCACAAGGTTACTTATCCTTCAGTACTCCCAGGACACCAATCAACAGGTCAGAATAACAATATCCACCCATGATCCAGTTCTTTCTATGGTTAATTTGTTAGTGCTTTTCTTTTTCTTCCTTCTTTCCTTCCTTTTAAAAACATTTTAATTATTTTCAGTTGTGTGTGTGGTGGGGTATAGCATGAATCTAATTGGTCTTAATAAGAAAAACCCAGAGTCAGATATTAAAGATGTGAAAACTGAAAGATCAGAGAAGCAGAGCAACCAGGCACTAGTTCTTTCCTCTACAAAATCCTCAGACTGAGTGCTCCAACCAAGCTCCTGCCCCTCCCGCCTTATATTCCTCTCTCCACCCAGCCGTTTCACACCTGTCTCCACCTTCCTAGTGTTGGGATTAAAGGTGTGTGCCACTACTGCATGGCCTCTGTGACTAACTAGTGTGACTAGCTCTGTACTCAGACCTTCAGACAAGCTTTATTTGTTACAGCACAAACAAATATCACCACAGTCAGGGGACAGCATTTGTAATCCACACAGCGTTCGATGTCCTGGAGCTGGAGTTACCAATAGGTGTGAGCCCCTTGATGTGGGCACTGAGGCTGAAACTGAGTCTTCGGCTGCAAGTACAGCAAATATTTTAAAGAACTGAGCCATCTCTCTAGTATTTATCCTTTCTTAATCAAAACACGCACAGATATATACAAACATCCAATTTCTTAAGTTAAACTAGTGTGTGTGTGTAATTTCCTTTGGCCTATCTCAGTTGCTCTCAAACTTGACAGCCCAGGACACCCACCTTGTGTGCTTTGAATGAGCAAATTATTCAACCCTGTGTGAGTCAGGGCTGATGGACCGGGGCTGGTTTCCCCGATGGTTCCGATGTATAGTCAGAGTTGAAGGCCACGAAACAAGACTCTCCAGACATTAAACCTGCTGCCTTGTCATTTTCTATTTCCTTCTCAAACTATTTCCCGATTGTGCTATAATAGTTTTGTGGCAACTTGAAAAAGCTGGTGTCATTTGAAAGGAGGGAAAGTCAACTGAGAAAATTCCTCCATAAGGTTAGGCTGTCCACAACCCTGTGGGCATTTTCTTAATCAGTGATTGATGGGGGAGGGCCCAGCCCATTGTGGTGGTGCTGCCCCTGCCTGGACTGGCGGTCCTAGGTTCTATAAGAAGGCAGGCTGAGCAAGCCTCGTGGAGCAAGCCAGTAAGCAGTACCTTTCCACGGCCTCTGCATCAGCTCCTGCCTCCAGGTTCCTGCTCTGCTTGAGTTCCTGATTTGACTTCCTTCCAAGATGAACAGTGATGTAGATGCATAAATGAAATAAGCTTTCGGAACACGGTGTTTTCACCACAGCACTGGGATCCCTACCCAACACACCCATGCTCACACTTTCAACACAAGTCAGAATGGGCGCTCTTCGGGGCTTGTGTTACAGATCCTGAAGTTGGAGTGCTTGGTTTTAAATCCTGTCCCATCCTCTATAAACTGTGGCGTCTTGAGTGAGTCACATCCTTTTAGGATGACTTGATTTTCTCTGCTTTCGGTTGTTACTTCTTATAGCTCTGACCTGGTGTCCTCATCACAAGCATCGGTTTGATTGGCAATTATAAAGCACAAGAGCTGGTATCCAATACATTTTAAGAATGAGAGAACAGATCTTTAAAGTCATTCTCTTCATTGATTTAATTCTTTCCTTAAGATCAGATAAAATCAGTGCATAGTCTTTCTCAAGTATTTCTCTTTTCTGCTCCTCATTGCCATTTGTATCTGAGTTTTAATAGTTCAGGGATGGAGCTGCTACAGCAGAAAGGACAAACTCCATCAGTGCTCTCAACGTGACGAAGAAAACCGTTTTCCTGGCTCTGTATTCCACTGAAATTGCTTATTTGTAATTTCAAGGCCCCAGTAAAACTTGCTTTCTGATGCTGTCCCCGGACTTTTAGCGCCCACACAAAGTGACCCTGAGCTGAACCTTGCCGTGTTTTTGAAGTCAGGGTGACTTGGGCTTTATCAGCCCAGGTTCATCTGGTCGCTTCTCTGGATCCCAAAGCTGGACCCAAACAAGAACACTGTAAATTGCTTTCCAAGCATGTGTTGCCTGCAGGCTCAGCCTGCCTCTGCCAAGTTCCAAGGGACTTGGTATTGCAGACATATAAATGTGTGCAAAACGCCCCATGGCCCTTGCTGTAAAGTCGTCTGCTAAGGCGACCTCACGGTGTAGAGAGTAGGCGGATCGTGTTCTCCCACTGATGGTCACCTGTCGATCACAGTCCCACTTTCTTCCCATTCTCCCATGTGCTGTGTGTCACTCTCGTTGGCTGAGTTCATGGAGTACCGCTGGTGGTGA
The DNA here is from genome assembly GCA_004026605.1 of Ondatra zibethicus. Lineage (NCBI taxonomy): Eukaryota > Metazoa > Chordata > Mammalia > Rodentia > Cricetidae > Ondatra > Ondatra zibethicus. The sequence continues at coordinate 146,412 of PVIU01000428.1, read as the reverse complement.
CTTAAGTGAAAGGAGCTGGATCGTAGCAAAAACAACAGTAAAATTTTTATGAACTCACTTCAGAGAGGAGTCTAGACATCTCCTTTGCCTTTATCCGCTTTTGATCAGCTCTTTTGAGCCAGCCCACCATACAGAACCTGCGATAGCATCAGCTAACACAGGACAGGCAGCAGGGCACACTGGCAGCTACGAGGATTCTGGGACGTTAAGAGTTCAGTTGGCGTGTCTATTACCTCCATTTCTGTGACCCCTGTATCCCAAAGTGCTTTAATAGTGAGTAAATAGTTCTCTTCAAAGGAGACTTGGTCCAATTTATCAGGACTCTGGCTATCTGGCTCTTGATACATCATTACTGTTGTCTGTGAGGTCTTGAGGTTTTCACTATGTGTCTTGGAATTGTGTCCATACTGCATGTCTTTTTTTAAAACACTGTTGTGAATATCATGTTACTAAGGGCAGAGCTGTTACACTCAAAATTGCTCACACTTGCAAAGGCTCTGAGGAGTCTTACACTAGAAGGGATATTCACTGTTGAGTTAAATGCTTGTTCTAGAAGAATCTTTACTGAGTGGATGAAAAGCCTTTTACAATACCAAGCCACAGTAACAGCATCGGCATCGATTTGCCAATCTACTGTCCATTTACACAAGAAGCCTGGAGTCCACTCTGCTCGGCATAATGTAACATGTCACCAGGTGCTGGGCAGCTGCCCCAGCACACTCCAGTGCAGCAAGCGTGTGCTGATTAAATTTCCACTCAGGCAGCTTCTGCAGGTCTTCAAGCTACTCCCAAGGAGCAGTCCAAGTCTTCTTCTCAGGGAGAAACCCTGGGGGAGGGGTGGGAATGGAACAGATATTTTCATAAACCACTCTGCTTCAGGAAGCTGCCGGTTACAGCGAGTCACGTTTCTCTTGTTTACTGGCAGGGGACATTTCTGTTGCATTAGTTCTTTTGTTCCCTCCAAGTATAATCTCTGTCGCACATGGAGTTCAGACAATGTAGATGACCCTGTCTTCGATGCACAGAGTTCCCTGTCAAGATATTGTTGTCCTTCCCTGGGCCCGAGTTCCATTTTAGTGCAAAAGAGGAAAAAAAAAAAAGAAATGAAAAGAAAAGAAACAATAGAGATAAATTTAGAAACTGATGGGAAAAGTCAAACTGCTCACTGTCCACCCTTGGAAGCCACGCCCAGCAGGCCACTTCCTCTAACCTTCCCAGGGATCCCCAGCCACACAGGGTAGCTCCTGTGAGCCAAGGCAGACAGATGATTAACTTGAGACTCACCCCTTCCGTGATAAGTTCATGTCCCAGGCGTTCCTTTTCCCTTTCCTAAAACAACACAACAACAACAACAACAACACCACACACACACACACACACACACACACACACACACACACACACCACACACAGAGCAAAACAACTGCATCTAGCCTACAGTTAATCTCTCTAAACTTGACCCTTAAAAGCTGTTTTCCTTTGCAAGCAGAATGTTGCCGATCCTTTCTGACTTCGTTAGTCTGGTTTCCCTAATGGTCTGAAAGGAGGTCTTTATCAGGTGCACCCTTCACTCATTCTCATTCAGAACCAACAGCCCCCAGCAGCTCCATCTCATCTATTTGTATACTCTCTGCTCTCTCTAATTCTAGACAACGTAAATGGACCCAGCGGTATGGAGAGACATTAATCAGCATGTGAGGTGGGTGACAGATTCTGAGAGTATCTAAACTGTGCTCTATTTGTGTCAAGATCTATGTGTCTGCTGCAGTGGCCCAGATAATGAGGGCAATAAGAGTACAATCTCTTCTTGGGCTGTCTTGTTAATGAACTGTGAAACTAGACTGATGCCGTCCTAAACACATAGCGCTGTGTCACCAGGAAATAATGCGAGGCCTGAAGCCCTCTATCGCGCCCCTGGCGCACTGTGGTTTGTCATCACTGTCTTCCACTTTTCAGTATCTTTAGTGATTATAAACACACTGAGTAGGAGCTATAGTTTATACATGAATGTCACTAGCATTTGTGCATTTATTCATAGCTGGGTTTTGAAGCAAATGTAAGAAGCTCACATGGCATTTCTATTCACACATGTCAGACATAGCTATTTGACCTGCATATGTACAAATACACTTTATTTCATCCAGTTAAGCAGATACAACGACCTAAGAACAGTTTTCTAAGCCTGCAAGGTTTCCCTTTAACTTCAATTCCTGTTGGAGGAGGGTTTCCCTGTCTCCTTTCGTGCCTTAAGTCTCTCCTTCTCAAACATAGACAGAAGAGAATATGGCAGGGCGGAGGGGAGAAAAGTGGACAGTTGTCCAAAGCACACAAATGAATGAGGAAATTCAGAGACAGGGCTGAGAGAGAGAAATCCTGCCATTGTTTGCTTTTTAATCCCAAAGAAAAATATAACTGGCTATTGGCCAACCAGCCCAAAGTGACCATGGCTAAAATGGCTTAGCAGAGAGACACAGGACATGAAAAAGAAACTCTTGTTTGCACGAACCTTTTATAATCTCACAAAGTACAAACAGTTTTATAGTATTTGAAAAAAAATAACCCCACCAAAATCCTAGACATATTTTGCAATAGAACAGGGTACTCTCAGATATTCAAAGCTTTTTATATATAAAAAAAAAAAAAAAAAAAAAACCAGACTTTTGAGCTCTGAATTTCTCCACAGCTTTCCCCTCTGATACCCTGTGGACCCCGTATTGTCCTAACCCAGCATCATCTTGCCAGGACAGCTCAGAGCTCTCTGGCTGCAGATGCCCAGCAACTAGAATGTGTCTCTTCATTCTGGACACCACTTCTCATCTCCAGCCCCAGCATTGTGCCTCTTCCTTTCACCTTGACACTTTTATCCCCTTGGGTTGTTATCGGCCCTCAAAGGGAGTAGCAGTACTAGGAGGGGTGGCTTTGTTGGAGGAAGTGTGTCCCTGTGGAGGTGGACTTTGAGGTCTCATTTATGCTCAAAATACTTCCCAGCGTCTCTGACCACTTCCTGTTGCCTGGGTAAGATGTAGAACTCTCAACAACTTCTCCAGCACCGTATCTGCCTGCATGCCGCTCTGCTTCCCTCCATGAGGATAATGGAGTAGACCCCTGAAACTGTAAACCACAATGAAATGTTTCCCTTCATAAGAACCGCCATGGGCAGGGTGTCTCTTCACAGCCTAACTAAGACAGGCGGTATCTAGAATTCAGACAGCCGGGGGTCAAGTCCAGCCTCACTGGCAGACACCTTGGTGAGCATACATGCCGGATCGTTCAGCTCAGCCTTCTTCCCTCGCCGGTGAAGTGCACACACATGTTATATTACTTGTAGAGTTGTTGGGTTCGTTAAATGTGGCCATTTGTCGAAGTCATGGCATAGTGTCTGGCTACCAGACAGCTTGCAGGCCTGCTGACCTGCTGCTAATGTAGTATAATCCCTTTCCCAGTTTAGACAAAACCTTGAGCACACAGGCATGGGGTGCTTTCTGGTTTCAATCCTGGTGCAGTCTAGGCAGGAAAAGCTGAAGAAAACAATGGAAAATACCTATTTTTCTCATTCATATAATATCTACCACACTCATTTGCATAAATAACATTTGTTTATGATGAAAATTTGAGAAATTTAGAAAAATCATAAAGAAAGAAATGGGTTATAAATCTTCAGCCTGAGGAAAAAATGGAGCTATGCCTACCTCCTTTAACAATAAACTCTGTATATTTCAGTAAGAGTCAGTAGCTATTTTGTGAACACAGCATACAAAAAAATGCAAAACACAACTCTGTCCCACTGTCTCCAGACAACGCCCTTAGCGCATTGTGAAATTTCTTTCCAGAAATTTTCTCACACCAGATTTGGAATTTGTTCTAAAATATAATTTTATTTTCTGAATTTCTTAATCATAAAAGAAATTAAAAACAGGAAGCAGATAATACACAGAACACTGGCCTAGAATGACTCATGTATGGAATCAGCCTTTCTCTCTCTGTCTCTCTCCACATCCTCATGTGTGTTTGCATAAGTCTGTTTCTGGCTTTCTGTGTGTATGTATATGTCTGTCTGTATGTCTCTCTCTGTGTATGTCTGTATATATGTCTCTGTGTGTCTGTCCCTCTGTGTTTGTGTGTGAGTCTGACTCTGTGTGTTTGTCTGTCTGTATGACTCTTTCTCTCTCTATCCCTCTCCCCCCTTTCCTTCTCTTTCTGTATCACTCTCCCCTTCCTCTCTCTATGTTTCTCTCTCTTTCCCATCCCTCTCTCTATGTCTCTCTCCACCCCCCCATTCTGTGTGTGTCTGTCTGTATCTCTCTCTCTTTCTCTCTTCCTCTCTCTCTTTATCCCTCTCCCCCCTCTCTATCCCTCACCCTCTCTCTCTACCCCCACTCTGTGTGTGTGTGTGTGTGTGTGTGTGTGTGTGTGTGTGTGTGATTCTAGGAAGGGATCCCAGGGCCTTGCCCACGCCAGCAGGCATTCTATCGCTGAACTGTATACCAGTTTTAAAATCAACATTTTGGGAAGCAGTGAGAACTGGTGCTTAGAACCAGCTGTGTGGTTTTCAACATTGAACTCTCAAGGCTCAGTGTTCCTACCAGAGAACTGGGATAATAATGTTGTCAATTTTATGGAACAAAACAGCAAATGCACCTGTGGCAAAACTGGATCACAACAGAGAGGTGGTTGCCAGCATCAGCTTGTTCCCTTCCTTCTGTGGGCAGGCTGCTCTGACACGGCCCACTCAGCTTACAGCTGGGAGACTCCTACCTTCCCCCCATCTTGCTTTGTTGTTTCGGGTCTTAGACAGAATCTTGGAGAGGAGTTTCTAACTATGTGGTTGACACTGAATTCAAGAGTACCTCAGAATGAACCTACCCACCCAATGTGTGGGTACTAGCAGGGGTCTACAGCTCAAGGTAAGAAAGACTAGGGAGGTTGATCAGCGCCGATGTGTCAGAGAATGATGATGCAAGACTCATATCATAGTTACAGCCACTGACTTGAAGCCCATGGCCATCCAGGGTCACCCAACCTCCAGCCTACCCATCATGGAATTTTCTACTTTGGAGTCTCTCTCATTTGAAAACTCAAGATTTTTTTTTTTGCTAGCAAAGAAGGCCAGAAATAACAGTTGTAAACAATATTGTTGTTATAAAGAGTTTCAGAAACTTGAAAGCATTTCTATGGTCCCTGTTTAATAATGCTCAGAGATACTGCCTCTCTCCGTATCCTCAGATGATGAGCCAATACGCTGTCTGTTTGGGATATTTTATAGACCCCACTGGAGTCTCCTTTCTATTTTAATATCATGCGTGTAAGTGTTTGAGTGCATTTGTTTCTTAAAGAATGACTTTAACTGTACCTGGTATTTGCCAACATTAAATACAGTTCACTCTTTTTTCCTTTCCTTATCCACTGTGATGGATGCTAATAGACAGAAGAGCTATTATATAAGGCATGAGTTCCTAAGAGAGCTCTATGTCTGAGGGAAACATTCTCAATTTAATGCTTGGGGGAAAAGGATGATAGTAGCCTCAGCCTATGGCATTTAGTGGTCCCTGCTAAACACATGCAGAAATAGTCAGCAAATTTGCCATTTGAGTAGATTTGACTAATTGCATCATTGTTGGGTGGGGTTGTGAATATTCAATCTGCTCTTCCAAAGCTACTCAGTGTTTTCCTAGTTTCCTATAATGAACTCTTATAAATGTTGGGAACAATGTGATTCTACAGAGATCTTATTTCTCAGGCTATCAAATCATGTCCATGTTCCTTAAAACTATATCACTGGGCCACGCTTTTCATAACACAAAGGTTCTTTGTGTGGATATGGTTTTTTTGGATATATAGTACTTTGTTGGATCAGAAGTGACTTGAGGTTAGGCATGGGATCTTCTGTTCTTGAATAAATACCCTGCCAAAGAAATGCTTAACATACTGTCAGTGAACCACTCAACTGACCATATGAAGAAAGCGATCAGGGATTAATAAATGGTATTTCCCTTTCCCCATCAGATTTATAGTTCACGGTTACAGAGGAAATGTATGAATTCCACTCTGGCTCAGTCCTTACTGGGTTGTTAGTGGTGACACTGATGTAAGAGAAGAGTTTTTTTTTTTTTTGAGGAAAGAAGTAACTTCTCCCCTTTATGGCCACGTGTAAACAGTTCTGGTGTTTAGAGCATTTACCGCAGATAATTTTCCTGCTGTGCTGCTGAGAGAAGTCGCTTGGATGTGGGCATGCAGGATTGAATGGATTCAATGCCAAACACCTCAGTTACCTCTAGAAGTTCTTGTCCCTTGAGATTCTGACTTGCTGTGGAAATCCCTCCACATCAAGGCAACATCTGTGATCTTAAGCATGCCATCTGTAGTGGGCTTCTGTTAAAATGAAGATATGGTGGAAATGGTGGGGCTCAGCACCTCAGACTTGATACACTGAACAGCTACCTGTGGGAACAAACCACACCAAACCAAACCAAGACCCAAATACCTTGTTTGGCTAGTCAGAAGAGATGCGGGACTTGGGAATAGAAAGGCAGATGTGGTTGGAAACCCAGGAAGCCAGGCATCAGTCTGAGGCTTACCGGGACTAGTTAGAGATTTTTTTAGGTGATTTTCTGGATGAGGGGCATTCGGATTCCTTTCAGGCTTGAAGGTGCACGCACATGCATTGTGCACATGCATTGTGCACATGCACTGCCTTGTTGCTGAGGCTTCCACACTGTTGCAGGTGCTCTTGACAGGACTGCTCCACTGTGCACAGTAGATGCGGTCAGTGATCTTCAGTCTAAGGAGTCCCTGAATCCCAGGGTCCCTCTCTGTGCCTGGCAAGGGAGCAGTCATACACGCCCTTTGCCTCACACACAAGGACAATTCTCCCTGGGAGAATGGGAGGTGAGCCAATTTGCTAATATGAAATTAGCAGAAGCATTGCCAGCACTCCCTGAGTAATTAGGTAGGGTGATATGAACAAATTGGAACCTCAGATGAACTCCCAAGGAAAGACATTCACAGACGGAGTGAAGCCGAAGTCTGCGAGAGCCACCCTGCCAGAGTACGAAGTGAGCATGGGGGAAAGAAAGGGTGGGTTCCTAAGGATAAAATACAGCGTGAGGAGATTGATGCTGCAGGGGTGGGTGTGAATATCCACCCACCCTGGGAAAACACCAGGGGTAAATGACAGAACCCCGAGTGAAATAGATTATCTTGAGAAATACACCGCGACACATGCAGTCATAGGCCATCCTTTCAGCAGCATGCTTCTCAGTCCCAAATAGGACCACATAAGAAGGACTCTCTGGGTGGACAGAGGAGATGACGATGAACTGCCTGCACTGGAATTAGGGCACCGTGTGGATCTGTGAACTCCGTGTTATTCTTACCATGGGTCCCTCTTCAAAGTTCAGCATTTCAGTTCTCGCTGGAGAGCTCAGACACACTGCCCGGCCAGCAAGCAGGTCCTTTGCCAAGCAGCTAGATCTCACTCTTGCTAGGGAAGAACATTGTTAACTAAAATAGTTTGTCTTTAGATGCCAAAGGAAATCAAATTGTAATCAAGAGCCGAGAATGGGCTGGAGTCATCGAGGCTGCCCACTCTAGACTTGGCATCTCCGCTTTTTCCCAGGCTTGTTAAATATGTTACGTTGACAGAAGGGAAAGGCTTTATTGCTTTCAAAATTTGTTTTAAATAATGCCTCAGTGAGCCACTGGTGGAACAGACAGAACCTGAGTCCATGGCTTTCTATCGGGTCCTTGGGCATACGGAGAGAGATGCAGGGTAGGAGAAATTCAGATTTTATCGAGATGGCCCAGTGAAGACAGGGTGTATTCAGCTGAACTGTGAAGATACGGGAGAAACCTATCAAACCACCACAGAGAGTCTGTGGTGGGGAATGTATTGCCAGTGGTGTGGAGAAAGGGTAACTCAGTGGGTAAAGGCACCTGCTACCAAGCCTGCCCCTCTGTGTTCCATCCCTGGGACCCATTTGGTGGCAGAAGAGTCAACTCCCATAGCACAAGCTCCCTTTTCACCTCTCTACACATGTACACCCCCCCACACACACACATCAATGAATGAGTTCAATTTAAAACAGCGGAAACCTTTCTCTGCAGGCCCAAGAGATACCTTTGTGTTGACTTAAGAATTTAGCTCAAAGGGCTAGAGCAATGGCTCTGTGGTTAACAGCCCTGGCTGCTCTTTCTGAGTACCCAGGTTTGATTCCCAGTACCCACAGGTGGCTCAAACCAAACTCCATTCCTCTGGCATCCAGCACCTTCACCCGGCCTCTACAGCAACTGCGCGCACATAATTCGCCAGTTTGACTCAAGGAAAACACCCAAATGCATTAACCTCTTAATGTAATAAAATAATTCAAATTCAAATTAGATGCAAGGATTAAATGCTTATCAACAAAACTGGTACTTAAATATGCGATCTCATGTAATCCCTGTGCCAAGATCTGAAGTTAAGTTTGTTACTCATGCTGTGAATCGAGAATCGCGCTCTTCTCTTCATGGCCTTTCCTCCAGGTCTGTCTCGGAGCCGGGACATTTGCAGCTCTGCTCAGTTCAGGTCATTTGCACCCTACAGCTCAGCTCTTTCCTGTAGGTTCATGGCACTGGACAGGGTGATTGGAGCCCCTGTGAAAGGGGGCAGAGGAAGGAGCGACCTCTTTAGCATCCTCACATCCCTCTCCCCAGTTTCTCTGGGGCTGGGACCTAGGTGGCCCCAGATCTCTGCACAGTGCTGATCTGCTCCCCTTCCTTCTCGTTGGTTGAGCTCCTCCTAACCAAGGGCATAGAAACACGGCTTTGAACCCCACATCACTGTGCGAGTGAGCATGGCTATGAATGAGACTGCTGAATGCGTTTAATTAGAAGCCACCTCCAGGGGTGGGTGGGACAAAGAATATAACATAGAGAATGAAAGAAGAGCCTCCTGTGGTGGTGTCTGCAGTCCCAGCTCTTGGGAGGCAGAGGCAGAAAGATCAGGAGTTCAAGGCCATCCTTGCCTCCAGGAGACCCTGTTTTAAACAGTGACAAAGGAAAGGGAATTTCTTTTCATTTCCAACATAAGTAGGAGAAAGCATTTTCCAGAGTTTAGAGAATGATCCTGGGGTATCTGTTTACTTAAAGTTTTTTTTTCCTAAAAAAGAACTGATTTTTGTTAAAATGCGAAATGATAGAGAAATTGCTTTTCTTCACTTTTGAAGCTTGATATGCAGTTGGTTTCTGCTTTATGAAGTTGGTAGAGACACCCATCACTGTTTGCTCCTCTTTCACCAGTGATTTTTTTTTTAAACAAGGAAAAGTTAGGAAATACAATGAATTGAATAGAAATCACAGGGTAGGACTGCACTTAAACCCTCCAAGTTATTTATTTCTTTTCATTCCATTTAGCAGAAAGTCAAGCACACATTTAGGCATGCAGTTCCCCCAAATTTAAAAAAAGAAAGAAAGGAACAACAAAAGAGCCGAATGCTTTGAGGACTAATGGGCCGGGGCATCTTACAGTAACATTGTAGCAAGGTTTATATATGGAGTCCGTCTTCCTCTTTGGCAACGGTTCATGAGTGTTGGCAGCAGGCTACTATAAAACAAACCCTTTGCATCAGCATGGGATAGTTGAACTGACCTCTGCTCGCCAAACCACAGCTCTCTAGTATTTGGGTTAGTGGGGCCAAGACAGGGAGGCTCAGAGGGGAAAATTAAAGACATCAGAACTGGCAAAACCAGGCCTTTTCTTTGAACACAGGAATCATGCTTTTATTCGTCGTGACCCCTTGCGGAGGGTAGCGAAGAGAAGAACACGCCTGGGTTTCTATTCCAGAGGAGTCCTTTATAAGGTCTCTTCGCGCCCTCCAGAAATAGAAGAGACTTGCTTCTTTGGCAGAGGGAGGAGAGAGGGACGTGCGAAGCGGGGCGGAGAATCTAATGCGCGGATCTTTGAAGCTGCTCTAAAATGCAGTGGGAAACAGATCTGCAAACACACAGGGCACCCGAAGAAGCAGAGGTCGGGGCGGGGGTAGGGGTGGGGCGATCTAGGGCGATGCTGGGCCGGGGCATTTGGCCAAAGTGAAGCAGCTCTGCTTCCTTCTGAGGGACACCTCTGACCCCTCGTGTTGGAAGAGCTGCCGACCACTGCCTCTGGCCTTCTGTTGAACATCAGCATCCTCCAGATGGGGACAGCCACTCAAAGAGTATGAATTATCTCCCTGAAGAGAGGCTCTTTCTCTCCACATCTTCGCTTGAAGTTTATAGGCAATGATTCTACATTGTGATAAAGACAATAAAGCCTGCCCTGTCTACTCCGGGAGCATTCCCAGCTCGCTTGCAAAACAGCCCCCGCCCCATCTTTCAAGGATCACAGTCTAGAGAGACCCTGGCAGAGATTTGATCCAAAGAAAGTCTGTCCTCAAAGTTTAATAATAGAAGGATAGACCTGAGAAAAATACCAAAACCCTGTTTATAGAAACACTGTAGGGGCCTTTATGCCCATCAAAAGTAGAGCCAGGAAACTCTACCAGCTCTCAGGCATTTTCTAGAACCTTTCTCCTTGAGTATTTTTTTTTTAAAGAAGGATTAATCTTATAGTTCTGTGAAATGCTCCCAAATTTCATCTGGGAACTGTCTGTCATCCTCCAGGTAGTGGCATAAGCACCGTGAGGCATTAAAAATACAATACAATAAGAGAGCGCTCTTGCCAGAGATCATTCAGCATCAAGTCCCCGTCAGGACTGCCCAGCGTCAGCCACATAGCACTTCCTCTGGGGGTGATCTAATGCAGGGGACAATACAGGACAAATAAATAGATTTCCTCCCCTTTGGTGACCTAGCTGTCCCCATTGTGTATGTCTTCACGGGGCATTGAAAACTGGGAAGTGTCTTGACAAAGGACGGCTCTGGCCTGCAGGATTGAAGGCTCTTTCTCACTATTCTCTGTTCCTCAGATAAGTCCGCACATTGTTTTCCCTGGTCAACCAAGACTGTGACTAAGCATGGGGTGCCCACCACTGAAAGTGGGCACTGATGGTCGGACTGGCCAGTGAAGGGACCCTTGGAAATGGCCGTTTGTTTTTATAGAATGGGCTGGGTCGTGGGACCTCTGCGGTTGATCAAGAAGACCAAAGCTGGGGTAGGGGCAAGATGTGGGCCTCATGTTTATGTATGTACACGCCAGATTGTACAGAATAAGAGCTCAGAGTCGGGGTGTAGTCCAGGGGTCTAATCTGTGTAAAGGACTGGGTTTTACCCCTCAGTGCAGGGAGAAACAGACAAATTGAGATAGTGAGAAAGTGAGTGAGATTCTAGAATGAACTCTCACTTTGGTTCTGTAACCAGAGGACTTTGGACAGCACACTCACAGGCTTCCTGGGAACTCTGCAGACTGGAAAGCAGAAAGGAGCCTCCCAGATTCTGTAGAGGTTCCTGGTCCATCCTGCCAAACAGACACCCGAGGTCGCCCTGTGGGCTGCCCTGGCCCTAAACTGGAACATAGAGGCATTCATGGATTCCATAAATATTAACTATGAGCAGAGTATTGTGAAAGAGGCAGATGTATTTAAGACACACTCCCACACATACAGGGTTACATCACTGCCGGATTTAAACACATGCAAGGTTTAAATGACTTCATCCTAGAAAGGCCATTGTCTCAATTCCTACTCCATCACATGGCTCTTTTCTGGACCATTCTCTGCATGCTACCTTGGCTCTGCCTTTGTTTTCTCTACTATACCTGGAACACACTTGGCCAAGAAACAATTGTGTGCCCTTGTGAAGGCAACTTCCCCTCATGGCTCTCATGCCTTTGTCTCTCAGATGAGGGTGGCCCCCTGCTGAGTCTGTGACACTTTCTGGTCGTGCTGAGTGGCCAGAGTGACTGTGTCCGGGCTTTTGCTTACTTATTTTACGTATTTCCAAGTGTTGCTCCTCCAAACCAGATCCCAAAGCTTCTAAATTGCTCAACTCGCAGGCTTCCCAGACTATGACATTCTGTGACATATCCACTAGCTAAGAATGTCCAAACTGACATGCAATGTGAAGACATTCATCTCTCTATGGCCAAGGCAATGCCCACACTCACCCCTGTGGAAAATTCCACAAGGGCATTGAAGGTTTCCTGCCATCTTATCTCATTGTTCTGTAACCTTATCTTCCAGGATGACTGCAGTTCAGCCAAACCAGACCATCTCCAATTTCTACATAAACTGTGGTTTCTGCTTTAGAGTTTAGCTGATATTTTATTATTTTATAATGATATCCATTCTGCACAATTCCTCTGCATCTTACCCACTTGCTATCATTCGCTTTGTTTTCTCTTTTGCCTGTTTATTGTTTTGTGCGAACCACTCAGGAGATTTCAGCGCGTTCACAGTGTCCTTCGAGTGTCTTCACTGCCAAATTCCCGGATGTTTTCACAAAACCACTAAAGTGATTGTGGACTTTCTGTTCATCACCCGGGCAGTGCAATCCTTCACTGAAAAGTGTCTCTACCATACTGGCCTATAGGCAAGTCTGTGGGAACATTTTCTTGATTAATGCTTGGTACGGGAGGGCACGGCCAACTGTTGCTGGTGTCACTCCTGGGCAGGTGGTCCTGGATTGTCTAAGACAGTAGACTGAACAGTCACGGGGTATAAGCCAGTAAGCAGCACTCCTCCGTGGCCTCTCCTTCAGGCTGCCTCCAGAGTCCTGTCTTCATTTCCTACCCTGACTTCCCTCAACAGTGGGCAACAAGCTATAAGCTATAACAAACCCTTTCCTTCCCAAGCTGGTTTTGGTTATGGTTTGGACACAGCATCAGAAACCTAACTAAATGGAAATGGGCACCAGAAACGTCATATTGCAATGACAGACCTGACGGCGTTGCCTTTGGGAAGATTGCAGTGACATTTGGAGCTTTGGGCTGACAAAAGTCACCAAGTGCTCAGAGCACTCTGCAGGAATTTGAAGGACAATTTGAGAGCAAGGCAGAAGATGGAGGCTGGGGTTGTGAAGCTTCAAAGAGAAGCAAAGGTTGTCTATCACGGCTGTTTGTGTGATCTTTTACATTGAGAATCCGTAGCTTTTGCTCAGCTGGGACTGAACAGTCAGCTGTGAGGAGCAAGAGACCAGCATCATTGAGATGAAGTCTTCTGGGAGGTATTTCCACAGAGTCCACAGGTAGAAGCTGTGGTCTCAAAGGGGCCAAGGAGGCCTCTCAAGCTGGCAGCCAAACTAGGTAACCCTGGTTTTGGTGGTGTGGAGGCTGTAGGATTGAAGAAGTTATGGAGAGCAGCTGAGGCGCTGTGCTGTGAAAGGCCAGGAGAGGCCATTGGTGAAGGTGCCGTCTCAGTTACTGTAGAAACCACAAGATTGAAGGGGTTGCAGAATGAAACTAAGGCTTGACACTGTGTAGCAGGGTCTGAGTCCCTGAGGAGAGGTCACCAGGCTCCTGCTGCAGGGGTAGCTTCAGTTGCAGGGGAGACCCCAGCCAGGGCCATGGGATGACTACTCCCTCCTTTCCCCTCTCCTCCCCTCCCCTCCTCTTCCCTTACTTCTACCCTGTCCTCTCTCCCCTTCCCTCCCTTTCCCTTCAGTGTGTGCAGTCCTGGGGACTGAACTCAGGGCCTCCCACATACTAGACAAGCACTTCCCCCGTGAGCTGAGGTGTACCCCCAGCCCTTATAAAAAGCCATTCACTTTGAAACTTGAGTCTACCCATTTCTGGGTTGGTTGGTATCTGGAGCCCTCCTGTTTCAGCCCCTTTGTCTGGGATGAAGGCAGCACCAGCAGGCCAAGTGTATCTTCTTACTCTTTGCAGTCCTTTGGAATACGGCGGTGTCTAGTTTTAAGGAAATCCAGTTTATCTTTCTCCTCTTCAGTAGCTCGTGCTTCGGTGTTACATCCAGCAAACCATGGCCTGAAGGAAGCTCTTGAAGGGGTAGGAGCTTCCCTTTAGGTTCCCATGATTTATATCTTGTTAGGTGAGTTAATGTTTACATTATTTGGAGACCCAGCCTCGCTGCATGAGATGCGGTTACCTATCCGCATCTTCAATGGACATCCTGTCCTTCCCTTTAGCATCTTCCCGGCACTCTGGTTGATAACCAGCCGACTGTGAGCATACGGCTGTCCTTACAGACTGAGCTGGTTCCCTGTGCATCTGTCCTCAAGGCAGAGTTTGCTATTTTCATTACCATCCCACTGCAGTAAACTGTGAATTTGGGGAATGTGACGTTCCTAACTTTGTTCTTTATTTGAAAGATGATTTGGGCTGTTGTGGTTGCTTGCATTCCCCTACATATGAGTTTTGGGATCAGTTTGTCAATTTCTGGCAAAAAAACAAAAATAAAAGAAAGAAAAGGCCAGCTGGAGTTCCGATGGGCGGCATTTTGAATATGTAGACTAGGATTTGCCATCTTAGAACTGTTGTCTTCGCTTAAAAACTTGAGCTGTTTCCCCATTTACTTACATACTCTTTTATTTTCTTCAGTGGTGTTCTGTGGTTTTCTGTGTCTCCTTGCATGTATTTTGTTCAGCCTTCTCCTCAACATTTTATTCATTTTGACATTGTTTTAAGAGAAATTGAATTCTTGGTCCCGCATTTTTGTTGTTCATTATTAGTGTATAAAATACAATTGATACTTGCATATTGATCTCAGTAGTTTTATTAATTGCTCTCTACCCAACACCCACTTCTTTTTTTTCTCCCTCTGTGTGCGTGTTCTTAGACAAATCTCTCCTTTCTCTACCCAAAGTCTTGTCACCACCCGACAATGAGCCGCAGTTTGACTTTTTTCTCTCTAGTCTAATACCTTGTACTTAATTTATTTTTAATTGCGCGCATGTGTGTGTGTGTGTGTGTGTGTGTTTGTGTGTATCTGTGTCTGCACGTGAGTAGAGGCCAGCAGAGGGGGGCAGGTCCCCTGACGCTGGAGTTACAGGCTGTTGTGAGCTGTCCAGTGTGGGGTGTGGGTGTTGGTGAAAGAAGAACACGTGCTTCTGACCACTGAGTCATCCCTCCACCCCTCTGTTCTTTTTTCTTGCTAGAAATGAACTTGATGGTCAGAGCCTCCCATGCAATGCTGCTTAAAGTGACAAGGGTTCCTCCCCTGAGGACTAAAGTTCTCTTTTGTTCACCGTTAGGGGTGATACATTCGGTCTTTTCCTATATTTGCCCTGATCAGGCTGTGTAAGTTACTTCTGCTCTTGTTTGCTAGGTTATTTTCAGTTTTCCTCATGCTCTCTTATTGCTGGAAAGAATACATTAGGATAATGGTGCAGCCAGTCCAGCGGTCAGCTCCTCTCGCCCAGAGCTCGCCATGGTTGTTATTGCTGGGAAGAATACATTAGGAAAATGGTGCAGCCAGTCCAGCGGTCAGCTCCTCTCGCCCAGAGTTCGCCATGGTTGTTATGTGTGTTGAGTAACTTTCCTGAATGATTCTGGAAAGCCTATGTATTTTATTTTGAAAGTCTATAAAAAAAAAACCCTATATCTACAGTAGCAATTTTTTGCTTGGTTCATGTTCAGTACGCCGATGGTTGGCCTGAGACTGGCTGAAATGTCTTGGTCAGTAATTCCCGCAGGGGCCATGGCGCTCTGTGTGTGCTTATGCGGACAGACCTTCAACTGTCCAGGAAGGAGGCCGCTACTCACTGAGAAAGTTGTCCTCCTGATCTCTCCGTGGTAAGATTCTGTCTCCTCAGGCCTTCTGAACGTGTTCACAGATTTGAAAGGTCTCTCTCCTTGAAACTCAGCAGTGTCTTAGCACTATTCAGACATTTGTGTATAACCCTTTCCTAGGTTTTCCGTTAGGTCTCTTTTTCTTGGTGGAGAAGGGTCTGTGAGTTGAGCCCAGGGCCTGGAGAACCCTTGACAAATGCTCTGCCATCAAACTCTACCTCCTTCTTTGTTTTTGTTTTTTTTTTAATCATGATTTCATTTGCTGAATGGAGCCACTGCCTTGTGTAGCCACAATGTTTAGCAACTTCTAGAGACTGTTTTTAGACAATGCGTTTCGTGTCAACGTCTTTATATCTTGGTAACAACATCTTGTTTTATATATACGTAATTTCGAAAGAACAAATAAAAATTTTTAAGGGAAACTCTCAAAAATAATGCTAAAATATGCCTTATTTAACTTAGTACAGTTGGGTCTCTATGATTCAGGGTTTTTATCTTTGTGAATTTTAGCAAGCATGATTCAAAAAGTTTGAGGTAGAAAGTATATCAGTATTGATATGTACTTCCATGCAATTATTTTATAAATAAAATATTAGGGTGAATGATTATATGTCATTCGTAGTGTCCAGCATGCACCCCTGAGTTGCAATAGCATGGGTTATGCACAGTACTACACAGTTTAATAAGAAACTTGAGTGCTCAAAATATAACCCACGTAGAGGATTCCTAACAGGCCTTTCTACTCCCAAGTGTATAACGCAACAGCACATATCAACTTGTTTAAGGCTTTCTGTATGGAAACAATCGATCTGTTTTTAGATTTAACACGATTAAGATTCTTTGGTTGCGTTTCTCCAGACATACCAAAGGTTTTCTAATAACTAAATTGTTTCAATTAAAAACTTTTTAACCTTTATTTTTATTTCGTGTATCGCTTCTTTGCCGGCTTACATGTCTGTGCAGCACATGCATGCAGTGTCTGCAGTGTCAGAAGAGAGCACTCAACACACAGGTACTGAAGTTCCAGGCGGTCGTGAGTCACTGTGTGGTTGCCGGGAATCGAACCTGTGCCCTCTGGAAGAGCAGTGAGGGCTCTGAACTGCTGGGCCATCTCCAGTCCTGACACTTCCGTTCTGAAATTTAAATTAATGAAAATTCAATTAAACTTCACACTGAAGTCCCATTTGCTGCTAGCTGTAGTTCAAGTCCTCCACAGCCACACTATAGACAACTCAGGCCTCAAGGGCAACCTTCGTAGGCCCCTGCTTGAGTTGGCAAGGTGCTTAGCTGACAGAGAGTATTCAATAAGTGTTTGCTGGGTCGATTAAATGGAGCAGCTGAGGCCCAGTCAGGTTAAATGACACGCTCGGCAATTCCAAGATACTAAAGCGTAGTGATACAAACTAGAACCAGGCTCCCTGCCAGCTAGTGAGACCTAAAGTAGTTTTATTTGTGTTTTGGAAAATGAATCAAGACTTGGATAGCAAGATAACATTTTCTCCGAAATGTTAGCAAATCTATGTGGATCTCGAACATGGAGAGGGAAAGAGGGCCCCTGACAGGAGAAATTCATGAGACATAGCACCTGAGTCGACAGGACAGGGGAAAGAGGGTGCAGCAACAAAGCAGAGGACCCAAGGGTTCTCCCCCAGAGCCCCACTGCAGCCCTGCGGCAAATGCAGCTCGTGAGTCTGAGCTGCAGCTTTCTTTACAGAAGCGTGCAAAGCTGTGTGATCACCGTCTGCCCCAGGGGGAGTGGACGCGACCCTGAGTGTGGGCTGCTGTTGGCTCGTGTGGCTGTTTGCAGGAGGTAAGGCTGGTGGCTTGTTTGCTGGTTCCTTAGACAGTAAGGGCCAGTGTCTCACCCGTTCTCTTAGAGCTTTACGGACTGGAGAAAGGTGCATTTCAGTCTAGCCTTTGCAGGGGAAGGATATGGTGCATGAAGCTGTGTTGTTCGGGAGCTTGCTTTGTTATTGTTTCTGCATTATAAAAGTTGAATTGAGAACTCTTCCCTTTAACTATTGGGAGCGGGTAGGGAAATTGAAGAACAACAATTGAGTAAGGACAGTATTACTGGCTGGAGGCAAAGCTATGCCATAATGGACGCATCTCTTACAAAAGAATACACAAGAAGGCTGCTTTGCTCAGTGGGTGAAGTGAGTCCACAGACTCGTGAGTGTCTGGGATTGGATCCCCCAAACCTGTGTAAAGTGAGGCATGGAAGTAGATGGGAGGTAGAGCCAGGATCTTTCCTGAAAGGTCTCAGACTGCACAGGGGAGAACAGCAGAAGAGATTGTGTTTCAAGCAAGGTGAAAGATGATGACCCATACCAGAAGTCGTCCTCTGCGTCACACGTGTGTGCCTGTACTCACGTACACAGGCTTGGATACAAGCCTTGCATGCATGCACACAAAGATAAATAAAACCTTCTTCACTAGGGCCATGTAGCCACTCCCTCCAAGTCACACTCCCCCATGAACTCCCAACCTTCTCTTTAGTGTCACTGAAGGGTTTAGTATCATGCAAACCCCTTAAGAAACCTGGACAAAAGAGGGGCGGACCCGTGTACCATTCAGTCACATTCCTTACAAACTTTCCTTAGTTTAGAACAAAGCCAAACTCAAGTTCAGATTTCTGCAAATACTACACAGCTTCATGGAAGGGACTGAATGAGTCAGGGCTTTGCTCCGATGGAGCAACTGGTGATGAATGGTTGAGAGACGAGCGTATGCCAAAACACAGGACTTAAATGCAGCATTGTCAACCAGCTGCTGATAGGGGATGTTTCACTGGGAAGCATAATGACAAACCTCCCAAATGGCAAAAGATCTTGAAGGCTGGTGTGTTAAACATTATTGTCATGGTCACTAATAGTGCTGATGGCAATGGTAGGTATTTTTGGTGGACAGTTGAGACGTTCAGGGAGGCTGTATGAGCAACCGCTGCTAGGGCCTGTGGTTCCTGTAAGCTTCACAAGTGTGCTCCTTGATCCCCCCCCCCGAATTAAATGAGTGCTCGCTTCTTCTGCTTTTTAGATGAATATTTTGATTTCTAGCAGGAGCTAAAAATAACCGAATGGCACATACTTAAAACAAATGGTTGCCTTTTTAGCATAATTGAGGAGATCAGTATCGCCCCAATTCCTCCCTTATTTCAAGGATACCTAGACAAAATCACCTCCTACAGGATGGCAGGTTCTACAAATTGGACTAATTTGCTAATACGGTTTTAGAATAATAAAGATTTTATAACTCAGACTTGACAAGGAAATCAGCCTTGATAGGGTTTACTAAAGTAGATTCTTTACAGAGAGGCTCTTAGAATGATGATGGCCTGATTCTGAAGTAGAAATTGGCTCTGATTGCAATTATGGTATATGTGTAGAGATAAGTCCATGTCATTATACTGTACATTTTTGTCCCTTTTGTTGAAATTGTGTGGAGTGTGTTTGGTGATTTTCTCTGACCCACACTCCTCTTGTGTTAAAGCCCAAGTCTAAGGCCCACTATTCGCCTCTCTCATTCTGTCCATGTTCAAGGGAGGAACCCAGACATGGGAGCCAGTTTTCGAGGTAAGAATGTGCTTTGCAAATACACAGAGAAAGAAAGATGTTCTCATTGCTTTTTTTTTTTTTGAGTATTTTCACTGATTTAAAAAAAATCATTTTACATATAAGGGAGAGAGAATAATAATACTAGGCAACTTCTCAGAATATTCCTTTAAACCAAATTTTTTGACTATAGAGAAGCATATTTCTCTAGCTTAGAAAATCTGGACACTCTCAACTCTATTGAAGTGAAGCAAATATAATTTGGGGGCTTTATGAGACAATAGGTAAAATTACACCTTCACATGCAAAACAGACTTTCACACAGGCATCCCTTCAGCCAATTTCGCCAAGGGCCGCAATGTTCCATATAAAGGAATTTTTGTAATAGCTAAAGTCCTTTAAAACAGAAGTGAGCATAGGGAGAAAGCTTCCCTTCACCTCTTCCATCTTGTGAGGCGTTCATTTGCAAGGGTATTCATATCTCTCAGGTACTCAAGGAGCCATGCCTCAGACTGTTTGACTTTCCTTGGTGAGTTAGGAGCATTGAACATTTTACGGCAGCAACACTGTTGGCAGGATGTGTTGGGAAGTTCAGTGTGGGGTGACTTTAGTAGTCTGAATTCTTAGGATCTTTCAGAGACTGATGCCCCTAAATGGAGAGCCAGAGTTTAAAACAGGGTTCCTCCAGGTTCCATGCCCTAAGCACTGTACTAAGGTGGAAAAGTTGGAAATCCCATAAAAGTGTGAATAATACATACATTGATCAGAGAGGACACTGTGTGTTGTATGACACAGCTTAAGTATGCAGAGATCGGCATTTTCCCAACGTTTTATTCATTTGCGCCTTCAGTGGCAACTGTGTCAGGTTCCCTGAGAGTCTGGAAGGGGCACAATAACCAAGGAGGACGTGAGGTTGGGACGGTCCCCTGCTGAGCTGAGCTCACTCCTCCATCCCTCACTCTTCCTCACCTCAGTCGTCATCTGGAAGCCACATCTCCACCTGCAGAGTGGAGGAGGCGTCACAGGCTTCGAGCAGCATTTAAACCACGTCTACCCCGTGAGTCACTTCCTTAGCACAGCGAGAGCACAATGCTGATTGTATGGTGACAATATGGGCCCATTGTGGAAAGGTTGGAAAACCCATAAAAGCGTGAATAATACGTGCATTGATCAGAGAGGACACTGTCAATGTCAGGGTCCTTTGATATCATTTCAACACATTCAAAGATAAACATATACATATAGATATAATAAGTGTTTTAAATTTTTTTATTCATTTAGCAGCTGTGTGTTTTCAGTGTTTAGGTGCCAAGTACCCAAATCCTGGTCCCCGTGTCAGATGTGAATTATCAGGCTCAGAGACATATGGCCACAGCATCCTCATACCTATTTTAAGCATATGTGTGCGTGCATAGGTGCATGCATGTGCATGTAGGGGAACCTGGCAGAACCCTGTTTTAAACTCTGGTTCTCCTTTAGGGGCAGAAGAGATTGTAGATGCCCTACTCTATAGCTCTCTCTGCATTATTCCTTCAGTCTTGTCTCGCACTGAACCAGAGATGAGTTGGTGATGAGGAAGCCCCTGTGTGCCTCCTGTCTTTGTCCCTTACAGCTCTGAGGTGACAGACACATGTGTGGCCACACCTGGCTTTCTATATGGGTGCTAGGGATTTGAACTCATGTCTTCATGCTTGCACGGGAAGCTCTTATCTGATCATCTCTTCAGCCCCGGTACCTTTTGATTTTCTATAACATCAGCTTCCTTATTCTGATAAACAGCAATGCACAGTACATGCTTGGTCATTTCTGATGATTTAATGAACTTTTTAATAGTATGACTTATTTTTTCATTTTCAAAATCTTGTAAGTTCATTTTAAGTAATTATAGAAAACATAAATAGTCCTGGGTTCAAAGTTGCATAGAATAAATAAGAATGGTGATTGATTCAGGCTATTTTTAGAGTTTAAAATTACTTGTTATTAAAGCTTTATCAATTTCTTTACTTAAAAAATGGGTATTCTATTCAGAAAAATAGACAAAACTGATTAACCAACTTCTAAAATACTATAACATTCTTACTGGTTTTGGTTTTACAGATCTACTTGAAAAGTGTATGAATGGTTCATACATGCTTACATGTATGTATATTTATATGCATTCATGCTTGTACATGTATATAAAAATGAAAGAAATTTTTAAGTGGGGAAACTATTAAAGTCTTAATACTGACCTTGATAGCTTTAAACTATTTAAGTATAAACAGCAAAGAAAGAAAGAAAGAAAGAAAGAAAGAAAGAAAGAAAGAAAGAAAGAAAGAAAGAAAGATGAAGGAACTTACTACAAAGAGAATGAATTGCTGGTTGTAAAGACCCACTTTCAACAGAATGAGTTACAGTATGCAAAGATGTGGTTAAATTGACGCCTGGCAAGTACTGCATATGGTTTATAAGCTGGAAGGCCAAATAAGCAACCAGGAGCCTCTAGTGCCTGGCCTGACTGACTTCCTCAAAGTATCGTGCCTGGGTCATAGCACCTCCGTGCGCACGCGCCTCTCCCTAGTTATACCTCATCAGCTCATGGCCCTTGCTGGGCTCTGTAGGTGGGAGGAGCTTTTGGTTCTTGGTCCTTCCTCTCAAAGACAATGCGTACAACGGAGAACAGCACCACAGGGCCAACGTTCAGGGGCTGAGTTGTGCCAATACGTGTTCAGTACTTACACTCAATTGGGGTGGAGGAAGAGAGCAAAGCCAAAGCCACTCTGAGAAAACTGTCCTGTTGAGTGGATTCAGTCAAGGGTGGGTCTCTTCTCCTCTTTCTGTGGTGACTAAGCATGTCATCACCAGCTGTCATTCTTCTAATGAAGGAATATTAATTGGGAAACAAGTGTAGGGAGATACCAGAGCTGTGCAGAACACCCGAACAAGGGCACTAATTAAAACGACAGGTTATCTTTCTCAGACATCGGGACTTGTTGCCGCCTTCAGCACAGCATGGCGTATTTGGAGTGTAGCAACCCTCCGGAGTCTGTACTTGTGCAGTTAGATAGCCCTGTGCCTCACCATTCATGTTTCGTTGGGGAGGGGACGTTGGCCATGCCAGCTGAATGAGTATCTGCTGAGGTGCTGTGCTGGTGGTTGTCATGGGCCCTGACCTCCTATCCAATGCCTAATGCACCTGGCTGTGACACCTGCTTTCTTACCTGTGCTGGAGAGATGAACGACCTGGGCGAGGGAGATAGCTATGAATGGTGAGTTCCCTCTCCCTGTCCTGTGCAGTAGGTAAAAGGTGCTGGGGAAGCAGACTGGAGGGCAGGGCCCTAGGAGGAGGGATGATGAAGAGGGGGGATGCTAAGAGCAGAGGTGGGCATGAGATGCATGCATCTTCCATTGCAGGGTGGGCTGCTTGCTTGAAGGCTTAAATAGCCACGGCGTCTCTATTTTCATTTCCCTCTTTCCTCTTCTTCTCCATCACCTGTATAGGCAGACATCTGTTCCTTTGCCAGCTGCCTCCTCTCCTTTTATATTAATATTCTAGTCGGCTGTCCTACATACATATTTTTGAAACCCATGAATTAATCAACTAATCATTCATTAGTTATGTTTTGTTTTCTGTTTTCTCTTGGGTGTCTCCTGTCTGAATTCTGTGTGATAATGGCTCCTTGTAGAGATGGGTCATGTCTTCTTTAACTTCTGTGCCTCCATGCATGTAGAAGACAAAAAAAGGGGTCCACATAGGTGCAGCCACTGAAAGCAGAGCCCAATTATAATAAGACACACAGGTCTCCGGTGCCCCCTCCCTGTTTCTTGCATGTGAACATGCCCCTGTGAAGGGGAGTTGGGCATATTCTCCAGTCTTCTAATTGGCTTTGATGACAGCCTGGTTAGTCTGTATGCGATGATGAGGACACGGAGGGGTAGGGGGATCTTTAGCCCACACTTTTCTGTATGGACGAGTAGAGCTTTGATGTCAAGGTGTTGCACAACCTCACGGCTTCCATCAGGTTTCTGACATGATACCTGAATTATTCAAACATCAAACAGCATCAAAGAATGTGCCAGATACTCATGAGAGGGGGCAGGAGTTTAGAATTAATGGTTAATACTGAAGTATGGGAGTAGATCAAGCCAGCCAACACCTGAAGGGAAGCTTTGCCTGTAACCGAGCCACGTTCACTGTCTCCTGCACAGGGCTTTGCTCAAGAATTGGGGTTGATTACCAAGCTCGTATAAATAGCATTTCACAGGCTCATGTTTATAATGTGCTGAGCAAGACCAAAGACAGCAAATCCTCCTGGCTTAATTGCATTATTCCACCAGAGGACTTCATGTTCTGTAGTGTGAGGTAATGCCTTGGCTGTGTGGCTATACATAGATGAGTAGAAATGGGTTAATTTAAGTTGTAAGAGCTAGTTAGCAATAAGCCTGAGCTAAAAGGCTAAACAGTTTGTGATTATTATTAAGCCTCTGAGTGTTTATTTGGGAACTGGCGGGTAGGAGAGAAACTTCCAGTTACACATTCTCTGCCCCAATGTTCTTGAAATAAGTGACACGTCCCCAGAACTATTATAGCACAGCTCCAAGTGTCATTGCACACTCAGCTCTCCAGTGCCACCTCCCTGCTCCTTGCAAATGAGCAAGGCTGGCCCTCCAAGGGGCAGGTGGACACTTGGGGGACCACAGACATTTGTCTGGTTCTGTAATTGTCTTTGAGACATACAGACCACCTAGTCAGTCTCTATGCACCAGAAGCACAGTTGGGATCTCTTCCACATGCATGGTTCAGCTAATCACTTGATAAAAGCCAGAACACTAGCCACGTCTTCCAGACCAATGATAAGGTTCAAGTGAAAATTAAATCCATCCTGACCCATGGAATCAGGCATGGACTGAGTTTTTTTCTACAAGTGATGAAGGGACTCAGCTAAGACGCTGATAGAGGTAAAGTAAGGCTTAAGGACGTGAGACCATATTGACAAAGATAACTCGAGAAATCGCCATTTATCAAGTGTAATATAGATACTTCCTACTGTAAGAACACTAAAGGATTTTCTTGTGTTTAAAAACCTTCCTTCGCCACAAGAGAACCTACTTCATACTCCAGAAACACTTGGTGACCCCGAGGCACCCTGCATTTTTTTAAATGAAAATCTGAATCCTTCAAGAAGCTGTCAGGATCACTTAAGAAAGGTTGTGCTGGTCTCTGTTGAGGATGTTGAGTTTCTACACATCCAACTGAAATTCAGATGATTTGGTCACATAGAAACACCGTCCAGCAGCCCGTCAACACGGGTGGTCAGATCAGTAGTAAGGCTAATATGGTTATAGCCTAGGTAGACTGCTAATTAGTGATTGCTATACTAATTTTTGTTGGAAATATTTTCACCATCTCTTTACAGTACGCTTTAAAGAAACGGGTCTGTGTGTGCGGCTGGCTGTAGAGGAAATGCCACTCACAGTTCTAGATTTATTGCCAAATTAGTAACCTTGACAAACACTATTAATATGACTCAGGGGCAGGATATCTTACTCATGCTTGGGACAGTCAAGACACAGCTGCCCCTGTGGTCTGGGGACCTCAGGATGGCAATGCATCAGCCATTCCAGCTAGTCCTTGGTACTTGGCTGTTACTGAGGTGAATTTCCAGGGCAGAACTCAGTAGCCAGCACAGGGGAAGAGAGAGAACCTCACTGCCAGGCTGGGGTTCTGATCAATTCTATCTTTATGTTTCAAAATTCATCTGGCCAAGAAATAATAGGTCAAGGATGGCAGTGACAGATTGCAAAAACACCGTGAAGTTGAGTGTCTACTTTTGCATTTTATCTTTTAAAAATTAGTCATATTGAGACAGAGGTTCCCACACTGTAACCCAGCCTGGCCTTGAACTCTTGGCATTCCGGCAGCTTTCCTCTTCCCCTCCCACTGGGAATTTACATGTGAGTCACCACACTGGGTTTTTCCAACACCTGATTCAGACACAATTATTTCTATATATGTATGATTATGTTTACATGTGTTCAGCTGTGCATGCACATATATGTGCCAGTGTAGGTCTGAGGGTAATGCTGGGTGTGGTTTCCCAGGCTCCGCCTGCCTTGTTTTCCCTGAGATGGGGTCTCTCACTGGCGAGGAGCTCAGTGAATAGGGTAGGTTGTCTGCCAGTGGGCTCGAGGATCTACCTGGTTTCTGCCTCCCCAACACTGGGATTGCAGGTTCGTGCCACCATGCCTGGCTTCTGTGCCCAGGCTCTGATACTGGAAGACAGGTCCTACCACTTGTTCTGCAAGTACATTACCGACTCAACCAGCTTGCAGCCTCCAGATACAGCATTGGATATTGAATGTTAATGTGTTTTCTGCAAGGCAGTTGCTACACAAGTTTCCTGTAGTGGTTACATTTAAGTAACTAGCATAATCAATGAATTCTTGCTCTGGTTCACTTTCTTCCTAGTTCATAAATCATAACTACTTATGAGTTGAGGATTCTGGGCTCCATTCCTTCTTTATTTTCCCTGCTTCTTGTGAACACTTTGGGGCCTGAGTGTTAACAGGATGCTGGCTTCCAGCTCTACATAGGACAACGTCCACGAGCGATGCTTTGTGTTCTACGGGGAACACAAAGGCCAGGTCTCACTGGGCTTGCTCTCCACCCAGGATGCTCAAAAGCGCCAACACTCCACTCTCGTGCAAGGACTCTGGACTGCAGTGTTTGGGAAAGGCCGCTTCTTATCTTGTTTGCCTTTGAAAGCCCTTCAGAGAGCAGACCTGACCCTGCTGGAGCAGAGAGCTATCTTCCACGCCCAAGACTTTGACCACAGCTTGGGTCTGGACTTCAGGTCACTACCAGCTCGTTCCCACCACTCGCATGCTCTAAATCTCTGAGGTGGAATCCCCGCTCAGCACCCTCCTGGCTTTGCTTTCTGCCTTCACACTAGGGCTGGATCTTTCTCTGAGATTTTTGTCTGCTCTAAAAATCATTTCAGAGCTCTGATGTGTCCATAAAGCTGTCTCTATGGTCTTCATGTACAAAGTTCTTAAGAATTCAATTATTTTTAATTAAAATATGATTGTATCATTTCTCCTCCCCTTTCCTCCCTCTGCTTCCCTCCATCTCTCTCCTCCCTTCCAAATCCATGGCTGTCTTTCTTTGTTATTGCTAAATGACCTGCTGAGTCATGTACAAGATTTCAGAGCTGACCATTGACATTAGCCAATTATGGGGACGCCTCCCTGGGGAAGGCTATTCCTCCTGCTCTCAGGACTCCTTAGTGGCCAATTGGCCTTGTGATATCCACCCTTCCATCTTAGCATATGACTTCCCTCCTTCCATATTAGCATTTGATATCCCTCCTTCTATGCTAGCATGTGATACCCCTCCTTCCATGTTAGCATGTGATATATCCCTTCCATGTTAGCACGTGATATATCCCTTCCATGTTAGCATGTGATATCCCCCTTCCATGTTAGCATGTGATATATCCCTTCCATGTTAGCATGTCTGTTAGTGTCGCCATCATTCAGGTCTTGTTTAGATGGCTATATTGTTTTGATATCTGGTACTGGGTACCCCAAGGTTAGTTTTTCTCTACATTTTGATCAGTTGCCTGCACACAGGTCTGTAAATCAAATGATTTCATGGTTTTGTATCCAATCGTCGTTCGCTGGGTGATGCTTTTGCTAATGGCTAGAACTTGGGTCTTCTGCAAGAGTGGTATATGGTCCCAACTGTTTAGCCGTGTCTTAAGGATTCATGGAAGGTGTTTTTTTGGTTGTTCGTTTGTTTGTTTATAACAGGCATTATCATTCACTCCTTGATAATGGTATTTTTAAAAGATTTTTTTAATTTTTATTTTATGTGTATGAATGTTTGCCTACATATGTGTCTCTGCACCACATTCATGAAGTACCTGTGGAGGCCAGAATAGGGGATCAGATCCCCAGGATCTCGAGGTACAGATGGTTGTGAGCTGCCCTATGGGTGCTGGGAATTAAACCCAGGTTATCTGAAAGAGCAACCAGTGCTCTTAACCTCTAAGCCATCTCTTCAGCTCCCAACACTGAAATGACTAATTTACTCCACTCCTCCTAGCAGCAAAAATCAGCAGAAATGCAAACCTGTCTAAGTCTGTCTCTCCATAACCGGGAGTTGGCACAGGTGGGCAAAAGCAAATATTTGCCCAACATTCTCTATCTTGGCCTCCCACTTCCCTGGCTAGTTCACTGACTCTTTGGGATGAGGCCCTGTCGGCTGTGTACAGGTGATTTTTAGTGGGAAGCGCTCTCTTTGCAGGGTCTAGGGAAGGGGACTCTTGCAGTGGATTCCTAATTTCTCAGGGAAAGTAGCTCCTGGGATGTATTTGTTCTAATGAGCTCAGCTTAGCTGCAGGTGCTGCTAGGGCAAACAAACATGATGGCTTATAGTTTTGTTGTTGTTTTGTAAAAGAAAAGTGTATAACTGTGTGTGTCTGTGTGTGTGTGTGTGTGTGTGTGTGTGAGAGAGAGAGAGAGAGAGAGAGAGAGTGAAAGAGAGAGAGAGAGCCCACACACATGAACACCCTCTAGGCTCTTCTGGGCATGAAAATTAGTGAACATGTCTGAATTCTCAGTGTGATTTTAAATCATGCTGAAATTTTGTTAACATGTCTGCATATCTATGAATAAGGCAAAACAGAAGTGAGGAATGCTAAATTGATCTGCATAGAACATACCAGCAGCCATACCCCAGGGAGCTCCTTGCTTAGGTAGAATTTAGAGGCCTGGTTTCTGCTGCTTTTGAAGCCATAACATGATAAGCAAAACAAGCAAGCTGGACAAAATTTGGAGTCCTGGGTCAGCATGCCACGGTTGGACATGCCGCTTAAAACTCATCACCAGAAAAATGTAGATTGAACAGGAACTAATACAGGAAAGCATTAGTAAGCCTGACATGTTTTTACAAGGTGTTTCGAATTGATTGGTTAATCCTCACACAATCTGGAGTGAGGAGCTGCGGAGAGCTGCCCCCCTCGTGGTAGCACGCATGCTGGGGCCAGAACTCCTTGGCTAGAGTAATTAGTCCTCCAGGTGGGGAGCGCACTTCCTGCATTGTACCTGCAGAAGAACCGGTATTGCTTCATGGTGGGGAAGCAGGGGCTGATGAACTTTTCAATGTTTTAAATGTAATTAAGGTAAATGTTTTAGCCTTTGTATTTTGAGCAAGACCGACAGACTGGCTTTGTTCCCTCTGACTCACAAAGGAGGCTCCCGCGCCCCGCCCCTGCTTTTCCAGCTCCCATCATTCCTTGGGACTGAGCTCAAGTGCAATCTTCTCCAGGAAGCCTGTTCAGCTTATCTGAGTAGCTATGATTTGCTGCTAAGAACTTTATTTCTCTTCTTTTTAACTCTGGGAACATTTTGGAGATAAAAGAGCCAGGATGCTGGGCAGTCACGTTTCTTATGCAAGAATCAGAATGGAACCCGTGACTGCTCTGAGCTAATGGATGTGGCTTCCTATAAAACACTTTCGCCCAGCCCTGTATGAAGTGGCGAGTCTGCCATTTGTCTTTATGATGATTGGTTGGTAAATATCCCTACATGATCCTGACAGTTTATCAATACCGTGATCTTTTGAAAGCAGAAAACTGTAGCGCTGACACCACTTACAGAAGGAAGATGTTTCAGTGCTTGCTGGTGTGTGTTTGCTCCCCTGAGCAACGACAGGAAAAGAGCTTAGAGCTTGGCGCTTAGGACTTATTCTAGCCATCGCTGAAGCAGCCCAAGTGAGGTGTGAATTGCTAGGCTGTTCTTACACTAGGGCCTGTTCTAAACATTCTCAATGTCTTTATGTTAATTTTTATGAATATACCTCTAGAGGAGCCCCAAGAAGCTGCATTACCTTGTACGGAGAATCACATGAACAATTTAGTGAGTAAAGAGCTGAAGGCCGTGTTCGTCTCCCCATATAGAAAATAGAATTTCTCTGTGCAGTCGGGCTAGCGAAGCTTTGAGAACGCTGCTCGGTCTCCATGGGAAGAGGCTTCTGGCTAAATATGCTTTAATGGGCAGTCTTATCTCTGTTGTCTTTATTGCCTCAACAGAGAATCTGAAGGTGGGGGCTGGTGTGGTCACACTGCTGTGAGACGCCTGTTGGGCTTGTAAATGTGCAGACTGACTCCTCCTTATCTTGGGCCAGAACTTACAGAGCTTACCTCTGTTGGAACTGCCTTTCTCTCAGGAATGGCGGAGGAGCTGTTTTGGTAGCCACAGTCTTTTCCTGTACAATGTCAAAATCTGCTTCCTAAGGCGACACTGCTGAAACATGTCATTTTGAAAATTACAGATGATCTAGAAGAATGAGGTTCACAGAGACAACCAGGGTCAACGTCAGATTGACTCTTCCACAGCCAACCAAAAGCCGGTTGCGTCACTCAGTGCATTGGGATAGACTGGATGCGAGAGGCAAGAAGAATGGATCTTAACGCTTGTTGTTTGAAATAGAAAGTGCCTGGTGCCTGGTGCCTGGTCATAGAGGAAGCTTTTGCAGTATAGTTATCTCATCTGATTCACCAATATGGAGGATACAGCTGCGAATGCAGGAAACAGAAATGTGAGACAATAGTGTGCCAAACCCATCATTTCCCTTATATTCCACATCATGCATGGGTAAAGGAATAGGGGAGAAGGTTCGCATTGGTAGCAACAAAAGTCAGAGTTGGAAAGTCTTTCCGAAGGCTGTTAGCTCAGCTTGGTTTTCCTTGAGGTGACTGTTCTTGCCTGCTGTACGTGAATCCTGTAAGACTGTATTATTGTGGCTTGGGTCTGGAATAAGGTAGATTAAACAGCACTGCTTCGGAGAAATGATTCAGTCACTACCCATCCAACCATTTGTCCAACATACGTGCTAAGCGACAGCTTTACATCCGTCGGCGCCACTAGGGCTATCAAAACGAGAGTCCAGGACTCTGTAGTAAGGAGGAGAGGGCTGAGTTCCTGGCTCCCGGTGCAGGGCCCCTTGTTCTCTTCCACCCGGCTCTCAGTGCCTGAAACTGTATTAATTAAATGACTGCCCGGCCCATTGGTTCTAGTCTCTTCTTGGCCAACTCTTACATCTTAAACTAACCCATATCTAGTAATCTGTATCACTGTAGTAATGAGGGGCTCGGGTTGCGTTCTGGCACCTGGTTCCCTTGTTCTGTCCTGCCCAGCTCCTGGTGCGTACTCGAAATAATTACACGGAAGCTGTATTCATTGAAATACTGCCTGGCCCATTAGCTCTAGCCTCTTATTGGCTAACTCTCACATATTTGTTTAACCCATTTCTAATAATCTGTGTGTCGCCACTAGTCGTGGCTTACTGGGAAAGTTTCAGAGGGTGTGACCTGGGAGCTTCATGGTGGCGGCTCTCTCTCGCTCCCTGTCCCCTTCCCAGTATCCTGTTCTCTTTCCCTGTATAAGTCCTGCCCTATCAAAAGGCCAAGGCAGTTTCTTTATTAACCAATAAAAGCAGCCCAAATACAGAAGGACCCTCCTACACCATATCACCACGAGGATGTGGCTTCTGGCATGAGTCTAATCAGTGTCCATCTTGGGCCGGAGAATCATGGCGTCTGCCACACTTCCCTTCTTCACAGCATTCTGTTCTGTCTACTCCGCCCACCTAAGGGCTGCCCTATCAAAAGGCCAAGGCAGTCTCTTTATTTAACCAATGAAAGCAACAGAAATACAGAAGGACCTCCTACACCACTCTCCTTCAAAAAAAACCATAATTCCAGCCCTGTAATGTCAGACATCTACATTAGTTCTGATAATCCCACCATCCTTAGGAGAATGGGTGTGTCTATAAACTGCCATGGAAATGCAGAGAAAAGAGTGGTTAGGCGCAAGGAGGAGTCAAAGCAGTTAGCGCTTAAAAATGAGCGGGTTCTTGTTCGTGATTGAAAGGAAAGAGAAAAGCAAATGGCATCCAGGCAAGAGACAAAGGTGTACGGCCAACTGGCAGAAGAATAAAGAATTCGATACTGTTTGAAGGGAGACAGGAAGGGTGGATACCGACGTTCGTCATTAACCCGAGCTTGACTGGTCATGAGCAGACATCGCCGTGGGGGTGCTGTGTGCAATCATGGCATATGTATCCCGTTTCTTTTAGCTCGGAGCAGGAAGCAGCACCGCGGAATCAGAACCTGTTATGAAGACAGCTGTTCGGGATCCACGGTGGCCTTGTTTCCCTATAACTAGGTAAACAGGAACCAAACCATGGCAGTTTATCAAGAGCAGCAGCTACACTCTACAAACGCAGCGACACTTCTGACATTTCATTTCTTTCTTCAGAAGAACAAGAAATGCCACTTTTCCTAAATAGACACTGCCCATGAGGAGGGTGTTGTGTTTCCCGTCTTTCCCTTACAGCCTATTATAAACCGTATCTGCAGCCCAGGTCTGCGCACTGATTTCCACAAACCGTACAGAGGGAACCCTACTGTTCCATTTGATGCTGAAATTTTAGAGTTGAAACTGACGTTGAAGTAACAAAAGACTCCCCCACCCCCCCACCCCCGAAAATGCTCAGTTAAGTGCAGACAGCTCAGCATAAGAGGGAGCAGCTTCAAGTTCTCACCCTTCAAGAGCCATGAAGCACATGACGGCTTTCAAGGACAAGAAGCAAATGTAAAAGCAAAAGAATAAAACCTTGGAACACTTTTTAAATTTTTTTGAGGTATACCAGCACTCTCAGAAGCGATTGGCATCTTATTTTTGTGTTCGCATGTTCTCTTTGAAAACATACTTAGTGAAAATGCCTGTGGCGTCGAAGCTGAGAAGAGCTATTCAAACCATGTCCGCCGGCCTTTTGTTAAGCTAACCCGCCATACTTTCTGATCAGACTTAGTTGTCTGACTGCTGGACTTTTGCAGAAGCCCAGCAGTACCTTTCTTTCAAATTTAAATTAAGCTGGTTTATTGCCACACTGTTCCTTCCAACTTGCAAAACCCCCAGTGATTCCCAAGTTCTTTACCACTGGCTTACCTGTTGTTCAGCTAGCACACAGAAATTGAAAGAGGATACAATGGCTCCACAAAAATGGCATGCGCCAAACAGTTACGCCTTTTAAAAAATGCTGTCTGGCGAGCGTTGCAGACACCGAGGACTGGTAGGAAGAGAAACGGGGAAACATGGAGGTGTGCTACCTCACAAACCACAGCCATAGGTTAGCACACACCACACAAAAGCACACCCATCCCTGCCGGAGGCAGCAGCAGCAGAACTCCATTGTCTTGGTTTGCTTTCATTCTGGAAAACGTGTTCCTCTGTGGTACCTGCTGTTGGTTGGCTGTACTGCTTGTTTGTTTATCCCCCTTCTCTGTTTTCTTTTTAAAAAATTCTTTCTCTCTCTCTCTCTCCTCTGTGTGTGTGTGTGTGTACAAGCCAGTATGGGTGCCCCTGAGGACCAGAAGAAGGCATCAGATACTCTGGAGCTGGAGTTACAAGCAGTTGTGGGTTGTTTCACTCGGGTGCTAGAGATCAAACTGGGGTCATTTGAAAGAACAGTAAATGCTCTTCACCACTGAGCATTATAAGTTCCTTCTGTGTTTTTCTTTTGAAAAAAGATTGTATGTGAGCTCAAATCCATTCCTCGGATATAGCCACCATCTGCTCCCTGACAGCCTTGGCAAGCTTTGCCATCCACAGATGCAATGGGCTCTGCTTTCTCCAGTCTTGGGCTTGCCAGCTGCTTCCTGACTCAGTAAAGAATGAAGAAGGACTATGGTATCCATGTCTATCCCTCCACCCTCCCGCCATTCTCTGCCTGCACTCTATGGTCCTGAGTGCACATATGCACAAAGACACACCCAGAGACAGACACACACAGACAGATGCTCACAGACACACAGACCCCTCAAAATACACATACAAACATGTAAGACACATACACACAGACACACACACCCCGACACAGACTTACATATAGACAAGCGCACATGTTGAACCTTGTATGAAAACCAGGCACTCACAGGGTACACATTATTTATCCTAATTCCACTAGGGCAAAGTTTTTAAGCTTTGAGTTTTTTGGAGGTCATTCCAAGTGAACTATAAGTCAAACATTAATAACCACATGTGATGAACTAGCAGCTGTCCTCAGGGTAAACTCCCTCTTTGCCTCCTCCTCATTGTAGACCGCTTGGGGTTTGACAGAAGTACGACACTGGGCGGGCCTGGTAATGGCACCTGGCAGGGGAACAGTGAATCGCAAACGATGGTTGCCAAGGCAGAACCATTGGAATCTCTCTTGGAAACTCCACTTCAGAGAGGCTGATGTTTAAAGAATATTTATGCCGTCATTATTTAAAAGGTTTGGTGCTAAAGTGTGTACTTAAACAAAAGAGGCTGGAAAAGTTTGGGGAAGATTGACACAGATGGGGGAAAAGGGCTCCTGATCCAGGTAACCCTGGGCTTGTTAGAGTCTTTAATTCTGATACTTCTCCTGGGTGAAGAGGACTCCCACACAGGGGAGGTGGGACCGGCATCCTATATGGGACATCAGGTTGTCTATGCTACTTCCTGAACTTGGATGCTCACTGCCACTCTGTCTTCTTTGATCCACCATACCTTTCTGTGTATATTTTCTCTGTTTGGAAATTTTCTTTCCAAACGAATTATCTTTCGTCTGTCTCAGATGGGTTGTATTCTCTTGGGAAGGCGATATCATATCACCCTGTGGAGAAACTCAAGGAAACTGAACAGTGAGTGTGCTCAGTTCTCTGATCCCTTCCCCTGGCATTGTTCTTTCTGTTTGATGACCCCTAAGGTACATCCGGGCTTTTTCTTAGCTGGCCCACGGCTTTCCTAACTTGGGCCCTGCCTGTGCCTCCGTTCCCCTGCTCTGATGGTGTGGCACTGAAGATAGATGTGATCTATCTTCAGGGCACTGGAAACATGTGCATGAAGACCGCAGCATTGACAAGGAGCACGGCTCACTAGATAGACCCGACTTTCTGAAACAGACAACAATCAAGTCTTCCTGAGAGAAATCCACAGGGTTAGAAAGACTAATATTCATCCTTGGCACAGAAGCTTAAAAATGGAAGGGGTGGATATCTCAAGAGCATTTTCCTGTATCCCAAAAGTGGGCACTGAGTCTTGGTCTGTAGAGGTCACAAGCCTTGTTGGGACATCAAGTCATCATCTATTCAGATATGGGGGCTGGTTTGGTTGGCCATCTGTGTTGTGTTCTGGTTTGTGGTAGGGGATTATTGAGCAGTTTTTACCTCTGAAAAACCACCTTGACATTTCTTTTACATCCGTTGAAATGACACAACACAGTTACATTTGTAAGTAAGAATAACCCTTAAAAAGAGCGAGGCACATTGACCCAAAAGAAAGGAGATGAGTTCCACTGTTATAAAAAGGATCGACCCCTCCTCTGGTCATCTCACTGGTGTGCTAACTGATCTGAAGATAGCTGTGATGACCCTGGAAAGAACTCTCACCCAGAGCTGCTTAATCTCAGCTCCTGGGCAGATTCAGGGTGGACTGGCTTCTTTATTTAACACTGTTTGGAAAAAATTCATGAACCAAAGAAGACATTGCTATGTTCTAAACTAAATATGAGTATAATCTGGTCAGCTCATTTTTCAAATGTTTAGTCAACAAAGGACAAGAAGTACTGGTTTCACTTTTCAGTTTTCAAACTGTCCCTCGGAGAGGAAGATCTGCATGAGATAATAGTGGTACAGAGAAGACTGTAGATGATCATCGAGGCTGGGCACATTGTTGAGACTGGTTAGTTTCAGCTGTGTACATACTCAGGGCGTAAATTGAAGGAGAGGCATCATGGGCCCTTTGTGTGTGTGTGTGTGTGTGTGTGTGTGTGTGTGACACAATAAAGATTGATTGGAATGGGGACAACCTGCCTGAATAAAAGAGCTCCAAGCAATTCTGCAAAAGCAGAATTTTACCCGTGTCAAAAGCATTCATTGATGGTGTCTCCTTCCTGTTCACTAGATGAAAGGGAGCAGATTCTTAATGCTTACCTCAGTGGCTAAATGCAATCTTAACAAGCTAGCTGGAGAATGTGAGGAATTAGGTAGGTGGCAGCTGTTCAAATTTCTCTGGTCCTTTCCAGAGAACCTTGGACTTTTATAGGAATATCTTTAATGTCAAAGAAGAATGGGGAAAAAAATCACACTTTTTTCCCCCTTCTGATTTGGGAATTGAGTTTTAAAATGCAATATCTACAAAGCACAGCAAATGTTTTGTAAGGAGTTTTGTTGTGTAAGAAAAAAAAGATCTTTTTTCTTTAATCAGCAAGTCTCATAAAGTCGACAGAAGGTCACTGGGTAAGGATGTCAGAGTTGTTTTTAAGACTGAGGTATAAAAAATAAGATGAGTCGTGAGAAAAAACTCAGAAGGGTTGTTACTAGGTAACTAAAAAATTCCCTCCATAAGGGTAGATCATGTACAGACAGACGGTATGTCTCTTATGTCCCCTGCATGTGCAGAAGGCAGCTCTCCAACAATGAGTTTGACCCTTGGCTCACAGCGCCTTCTTATGCCTTGAGCAGCATGAACAGCCAGGGGTACCTTCTGCCCTGGCTTTGGTCAGGTTCACTGTGTGAGACGGTGCCCGTGTGGGTGTCTCTGTCTCACCACACTCTCCATCTTCTGCAAGGGTTCCACACCCTCACAGGCCTCCTTCACCCCACTTCCATCATTCCTTACTGCCTAGGACAGCCTGGGCGAGCTATAAATCAGCAGTTGGCTTTGATCGCGTTGCATGTGTGTTACTTGAAGGTAGAATGCTGATTGAAAGGATAGGTGCTTGTACTCTAAATTCTGTCCATCTTAGTACGGGATAGGAGTGGAAAAGGAAAAGGTGGATGGTGTGGGAGAATTGTCTGTATTCTATGAATCATGATTTAAATAAATGCTGATTGGCCATTAGCCAGGATGTATGGGTGGGACAACCAGACAGGAAGTAGAGGCGGAGCAAGGAAATAGGAGAATTCTGGGAAGCAGGAAGCTCTCTCAGCATTCCTGTCTGGACCACCGAAGAAGCAGGATGTGACCTGCCCTGCTGAGAAAGGTACTGAGCCATGTGGCTAACATAGATAGGGATAATGGATTAATATAAGCTACCATAGCTAATGGGAGGCCTGAGCTAATGGGCCAATCAGTTTATAACCTAATGTAGACTCTGCGTGATTTTCTCTGGGACTAAACGGCTGGGGGACCAAGTGGGACAGAAACCCCTGACAAGCAGGCCTCATGCTACAGGTGGAACCTTGTGAAATTTTACTCTCTCTCCTAAAGGTATCTGCGGATCATTCATCTTGACAGTTCAAAAACTGTTTACTGCCCTGGGGTTTCCTAGGAAGTCAGCCGTTCAGGTGTCTTTGAAATCGTTTCAAAAATCAAAAAGAGTCCGCAGTATTTGTGTTGAGGTTCAAGCAGGGTTAGAGGTAGAAGGGGGAAGAAACCTAAGCCATCGGTGACAATGAAAAGTGTTTGTTAATTATAGATTTTTTTCACTTATTCATTCACGAAAACATGCAAAGCAGATCAATCCTTAAATTACATATAAAGTGTAACCATGACAGTGGCAGGAAAACACAAAGTAAGGAGGAGCAGACACCATCCACAGCGTCAGGCAGCCGTGTGTTCAGCTCCAGGAGGTTGAGCAAAGGTGGCGTTGTGTTGCTGAGAACTCGTCTTGCTGTTAGGTGAGGCGAAAGGAGACAATAAAGTAGTAAAGTCTTTCTCAATTATTGTTATTGTTTTAAAATTATTTATTTTATGTGTCTGGGCATTTGGCTTGCATGCATGTCTGTGTACCATGTGCGTGCCTGGTGTCTGTGGAGCTCAGAAGAGGACGTTGGGTCCCCACGAGCTCGAGCTGTGGATGGTTGTAAGTCATGAGCTATCATGTGGGTGCCGGCACTCCAGCCTGGGTCCTTTGCAAGAGCCCTGGCTGCTCCTCACCACTGAGCCATCTCTCTAGCCCCTTTTTTGGGATAAAGTCTCACCTAGCCCAGGGTGACCCCAAACTCATTGTGCAGCTAGCTGGAAGTAATGTGGAAATTTGGGTACTCCTGGCCTTACCTCCCAGGCGCTGGAGTTACAAGTTTGTGCCACCATGCTTGAGCTTTTAAAAGTATTTATTTGTTTGTTTTTTATTTAAGATCAGTTCTCACTACATCTAAGGCTGGCCTTAAACTGGTGACTGCCTTCCTGCCGTAGCCTTGCCAGTGCTGAAGACAGGCCATATGTCACCACACATGGACTGGGAGACATTTTTAATTGGCTTAATTCTATGAAACATGCCTCATCTATGGATTGTAGCAAAAATACATTCTTTTAGACTGACTTAACCATCGCTTTTCAGGAGAGTTTCCTGTCATGGTCAAGTTCCATTGTCGCCTATCTACAGAGTATCATGTTTTCCTGCTGTGTGGTATCTATTGGGCTTGTAATCTGTGTGGGATTATTGTTCACATTTTGAAACAAATGACTGTGAATTTTTGAAGATTTGTTTTTATTACTTTAAATTATGTGTGTGTGTGTGTGTGTGTGTGTGTGTGTGTGTGTGTGCTGAGGGGGGCAAGGGTGAGTAAGCAAGTGAGTGAAGATGCCTTGTAGGCTGGAGGTGTCAGATCAGGTCAGTCTTCAGTTGGTGTCACAGGCTGTTGTGTCCCCCCACCCCCAGTGTGGGTGGTGTGAACTAAACTCAGTTCCTCTGAAAGGGCAGTGTGGACCCTTAACCTGTACCCCTCCGGCAGCCCTGCAACTGTAAACAGTAGGGTAGAGACCAAGCTGCTGTGCCTCAACTTGAGGTTTTCAATGAGGGCTCAGGAGGGCTAGAGGGATGGCTCGGCCACTTAGATGCAGGGCTGGCCTGAGGACGTTTAATGAGTGAATAACTCTAAGGAATTCTCTGTATACCATCCCCTCAGATTCCTAAACTACGTTAAATTTCAATGCATATGATCAAGTTTCCACAAGAGAAGTGAAGACGATATAATTTGGCTGCTTGGACTTTTGATATGATTTTAGAATTAGGATTTAGAAAGATCTGCAAGTTTATGTAAATCAATTGCCCTT
Organism: Ondatra zibethicus; assembly: GCA_004026605.1. Classification (NCBI taxonomy): domain Eukaryota; kingdom Metazoa; phylum Chordata; class Mammalia; order Rodentia; family Cricetidae; genus Ondatra; species Ondatra zibethicus. The sequence continues at coordinate 108,132 of PVIU01000428.1, read as the reverse complement.
AAATTGACCCTTCAAGCATTTCTTTGTAAGTTCTGGCAAGTGCTCCTCCATGGGGAATTCACTGTTAAAAAGTTTCTGGAAACGAAACACTTGAACTGTCACTCACTGAGGAAAAACCTATATCACCGTTAAGCAGAATCGTCATGTCCCTCTGAAGGCGTGCAGAGGTCTGGGCTGCACTCCGGCCTGGGTGGAGAGCCAAGGTCCCCTGGAAAACACTGAGGTGCAATGAAATGAGAAGAACAGTTGGGGCCCAGTGAAACATGAGTTCTAGGCATGAGTTATCGGTGTGACACTGGGCACAGACTCTCGCCTGAGCCACAGGTTTATTCATGGTTGAACGGAGCCATCAGGAATGTTATGTAGGCAAATGGCCGTGGGTGACAAGGGCCCAGCACGTGCAGGAAATTTGTTAATTTCTTGGTGTTGCTTTCCTGGAGCTTACTTAGACAATGGGACCGAGCCACACCATTCATCCTTACACAGGGAGTCTGATGGCTGGGCGGAGCTTCAGCCCAGTCACTAGAGATCATTTTCTAGAAGTTTCCATACTGTCACTTGGAGCTCAATCTCTAATGTCTGAGTTAGAAACAAAGGGATACATTGCTAAAATTATGTCTGAGAACCCTCGATTTTGGTTTAGTTCTATCTGGAATAAAACCCAAGGGACAACAGACACTGAATTTCACATTTTCTACTAACTTTCCTGACTGGTGAGCTTAGTTTTATGAAATCTAGATTAGAATACTTGTGCATTTGCCATTAAACCATAATTAGTTTTTTCAAAGCTAAAATGTGTCCTTGTTTTTGTAGAGCACATGTTAAGACACCTTGCTGAATGCTTGGACTTGGGCCACACACCATAAGACGTTTATCGCCCACAAATTGTTCAATAGGTAGGAAATGTTACACATTTATCTATTTTCTTGCAAACCTTTGCATTGCTGGAGGCTAGGAAGTGTTCAGTGAACTTGGGGAACAGACGAACAATCGTCTTCTTGATACCATTTAGAATCGGCTGTGGCTCGTGTTAAGAGTTCGGTTGTCTCTTGAATACTTGCTCTCATTACTAAAATTGGGGTATCCAAACTTTCCTTTATAAAAAGAAACATGGAGATAAACTATTCTCTTTTTGTTCAAGAAACCGGCTTAGATTTTAATAACCTACGGTCTCCCATCTGCTCCACCTATAAATTGTACATACAATTTATCATCATGAAAGGATGGTACCAGGTCAGAATCCTGGGCAGGAACGGCATCCTGAGTCCACTCTCTTCTGAAAAAGCCACTGGGTCCTTTGTCACTCCGAGCAGGTTACTGTGCAGTCTGGAGAGCTGTCATGAGCTGTGCAGGGAAAGGAGCACATGCCCAAACCCCCGCTCCCCAGACCCCAGAACTGGACGAGTGTTTTAGAAAGAGATACGGCTAGGCATAAAACAACACACTTTTTCCAGTTCCCTGATCTTACAGCATTTGCTCTAATTGTCTGACAGCGGCACAGATGGACAGCCAGAGGTAAAGAAAGAAGAGCTTGTATCAAAGCTATTTGACAACAAAATGGGTGTCTGTCTGTCCGTTTCCAAATGCTTGAAAAGAAGCTAACTGGTGGAAAACAGAAAGGATTCTAAACACCGACCACAGCATAAACAGTGAGGGTTCGCCCACAGTGGCCATCTCTTCAAGTCAGTGCTCTGTCCCTTTAAGGGGATTGTGTATGAGCCAGCTGCCGGTCTGTGGTGCTCTCTGAGCCTCTCTCTGGGATCCTGTCATGCATTACAGTTGTCTTGCTGCATTGCTCGTGCATTCTGATAAAATACGGGTCGCATTAAGCTATCATGCCTTTTTGTTTTTTAACCTTTTCCATCGGAATCTTCTATAAGATCATGATTTCCCCTGTAAAAATGAGGAAAATTTGAGTAGCAAGAGAAAAAAATTACAGAGGGACCAGATGTGTGGTTTTTGTAGAATCGTATTATAGGAGGCTCAGACTGTGACTCCAGGGCTGAACCACCTAGTCAACAGGCCAGGTATCTGCCCAGCCAGCAGAGAGTCCCAGATGAGCTGGTGCATCCAGGGCACAAAAGAAGATGGTCTTTGTTGAGAACCAAATCTGACAGAGATAGGTCTCTGTGTGGATAATTCAAGCAATGCTGGGATGTTGGATGCAGTCCCTGTCAATCTTGTGCGTAGGAATTTGCGGAACTTATGTAAGCACTCCAGACAGCCTATGTATTTTTTATTTATTAAATCCAGTTCTCGGAAGACTGAAGAGCAGGGGAACAAACAGCACCCTCCATCCCATCTGTTCACAAGTAACTTTGGCAAGTGATGGCAAGATTTGACCATCGTGAAGAGAGACCAAGTGAGCATGCCTCCTAGAACGAGCTTCCTCAACTTATAAAAGTATTTCATGAATCCTTTTGGCCACCAATAATTTTTTTCAGCTCCCTCTCAAGCAAGAAATGGAGGCCCTGAGTGAAAGGCGGGGATTGTGAGTGGTCCGTCATGCAGGCAAGACAGTGGCCTGGTTTGAATCAGAGCTCTTGTTGCTGGAAGTTTATCTTAGCCTCTCTTCTTCACCCAGGCCAATGGTGAAGGTCAGAGCTCAATGCACACTGCCAGTGTTGTTGTCAGGGTCTGCTCCAGGTCCTGAGGACCCTACCAAAGATGCTCAGAGGAAAGCAAGGCCCCCAAGAGGGAAGTACATTGGATAAAACTGGCCCTGGGCTGAGAAACAGGACTCCCAACACTACCTTCTATCCTCTGTACGCTGTACCCCACCTTTTCTCAAACTTTAGATTTATCTTTTTAGATCAGATACATTCTAAAGAGGATTTTTGTTTGGTTGTTCTAGCACACAGCCATCCTAGACAGATTTAATTGTATTAAAGAAATAGATTAGCTGGTATTGGGGAGAAAAGAGTTTATTTGGCTCGCACTTACACACCCCTGTTCATCGTCAAAGGAAGTCAGGACAGGAACTCAAACAGAGCAGGAACCTGAAGGCAGGAGAACTGATGCCAAGGCCAGGGAGGGGAGCTTCTTACTGACGTGTTCCTCATGTTTATCTCAGCCTGCTTTCGTATAGAACCCAGAACCACCAGCCAAGGTGTGACACCACCCACAATGATTGGGCTCTCCTCCTATAAACAGCCAGATCTTCTGGAGGCATTTTTTCAAGTTCCTTCCTCTCTAGAGACTCCAGCTTATACCTTGTTGACATAAAAATCATCAGACACATCATCCAGTCTATAACTTATGTTTTTAAAATTTTATTCTTTAAAAAAAAATTGAGATTATAACAAACCCTCCCATAAAACCCTGCTTACTCTCTCTCAAGTTCACTGCTGTAGAATAATCCTTCCATAATAAAGAAGCCGACTGGCCAGTAGCTGGATAGGATAAGGTTAGCAGGGAGAACCAGATTTAGGACACTGGGAAGAAGAGGGGCAGAGCCAGAGGAGTTGCCAGGAGATGCACGGGGAGGTAAAGCCAGAAGCCATGTGGCAATGCATAGATTAATAGAAACGGGTTAATTTCAGTTGTAAGAGATACTTAGTAATAATCCTGAGCTATCAGCCAAACAGTTATAATTGATATCAATCCCCTTTGTGATTATTTGGGAGCAGGTGCCAAGACACAGAGAAACTCATGCCCTCTCCTTCCATTAATTGTTGTTATATGTATATATAGAGAGATTGTTTTTTTTTTGAGATAGGGTTTCTCTATGTAGCCCTGTCTATCCTAGAACTCACTGTGTATGTCAGTCTGTCCATGAACTCAGAGATCCAAGCACTAGGATTAAAGACACCAACATCTGGCATTTTTTATTTAATTTTTTTTATGTGTATGGATGTTGGCCTGCGGGAATATGTCTCTGGTCCGCTGTAGTTCCAGACAGCTGTGAGCTGCGATATGTGTCCTGGGAATCGAACTGGGGTCCTTCGGAAGAACAATCAATGCTCTTAACTGCTGAGTCAACCCTCCAGCCCATAAATTTCTAAACCTGCTTGGCCTGCATGATGTTACCTGTGTGCATGTTTTCAGGACGGACCACGTGGTGTTGTCTCTACTTCGGCTGTCTTGGTGGAGCTACTGCAGGATGTTCACTGATTCCCACATACTTCATGGGCTACGGAGACACCTGGGAAGCCTTTACAATCTACTCTTCACACCGAATGGTTTGAAAAGGTGGAGAAACAGAACTCTGAAAAGGACAGCATCTAAAAGGAAGCAGTGCGTTTAGATTTCTCATCGCACACACTGTGTTCATTCCAGAAGTAAGGGAAGGATTCTGAACTAACAGAATCACGTGGGTTTCTGAGGCTATGGAAAGCTTCTCTTTGTAGCTGATTTGAGTCTGAAGCTGGGAGCCGGCCTCTCCCTGCTGCTCATGGATGACGTGTGACGATCTGTAGATGCCCTGTCTTTCTTGTGCTTCTTGGTCAGATCAACATGAGACACTTCCAGATCCTCCTTCCTCAACAGCTATTTCCTATTATCTTGCTTTCTTTTTAGTACAGCTTGCTACACTTCCCAAAGAAGGGCAAAAATGGGGTTCACCAGGTCCTTCTAAAGCACTACAAGTTTATCTGGAAAACTGTTCATATGTTTCTTTACACATAAGTGTACTTTCCAGCCCTCCATACTCAGCAAGTATTACGAAAAAAAAGCTCAGTGAATCTCTCCATTTCTAATAACCTCTTCCTATAGTTCCTCAGCTGAAGGATACTGTGTCTTTCTACCAAGGAGCAAGTGAGATAGGTCTGTGAACAGGAAGGAGTGTGTCCAGAGCAGTGCGTGTGTGCTGGATTTGTTCACGGAACCTGGGGATGCTGGGGAAAAGATATACAAGGAATTGGAGCAGATTCTCAACTTCTCTCCTTTTACAGCCCTATCATTTCCAGAGGAGCTCTTGGTTCTCCTGGGCAAGGGAGGGACTCCAGAGCTAGGAGCTGAGGAGAGCGGGGAATACAGCATTGGTGTGGTTTCCCTCCCACACTAGGCACGGGAGACCACGTGAGCTGGGCTGTTGGAGGTGTGGAGTGGACAAGGCTGTGTCCAGAGCCTGAAGAAGAAGCATGGAAGTTGAAGTGTCAGGACACTGGGCTATGAAGAAGAAAACAGCAGATGAGTTAAATTCTTGCTGGCTCATTCCCACTGGAGACTTGTCTCGAGGGGCGTGAGGGGAGGATGCCACAGAATGACTGGCATCTTTAGCCCAGCAGGAAAGTGCACCACTCCAGTCCCTCACCCTGTGAACAACCTTCATGTCATCCTGGCGGGGGTGGGGAGGACACGGCGTACGGGAAGTGGCATTTTGGGGTATGCAAGATGGCTGTTTTGGCTGCTGGGCCATGGAGAGCATTGCTAGCAGAATGTAACTCTTAATCAGGGGTGTTTATTCACGGTGGGAGCCACTGCAGGTCACGCTGTTTGCTTGGTGCCACTTGGTCTGCCTCGCTGCCTTCCTGGACAGGAAGTCCTTAAGATTAAAGATTATATTTTTATGGTTGCATGCCTGCCTACTCTAAGCTATTAGCCGAAGAGAAATGTAGCTAGAAGTCCATTTGCAGAAAGGATATTAACAATCATTTGTGTGTGTGACACAATGAAAAATAAGGGGAAATCAAGGAGAGGCATAGAATGAAGAGGGGAGCCAAGTCATTGTTTGGAATATTGGAATATTTCTGTCGCCTTTTCTCCTTTGCGATCGGTGTTACATGTGTGATTAAAACAATTGAAAAAGAACTTAAGCATATTGGGCTGTTAGCAGATGAAGGATTTCATCTTTCTTCCCACAGTCATCTTTCATAAAGCACTGCTTTTGCAACATTACATCCGGACAAATGTAAACAAGCAAATATTTGTAAACTGAGTCTGCAGGTGTCTGCAGGAGGGAGAGGCTGCCTGTCCCTCCCCCATCTGCCTCTGCTTCTTGGAAACCTGATTTCTTCATACAAGCCTGATGGGTGAGTTATGGTTTGGCATTTCATAATAATCAAGCCACTTGGGTTTACATTTCCGCGTTTAATATTTGTCAAAATAAGGTAGCAAGCACAATGTATGAATGAATGCCGTTTTTAAAAACCCTTAGCCTTTCAGAGAGAATTATGGTTGCTACAATAGGAAATTAATCTTTTCCCAATGTGTGTTGCTTTTGTGTTGTACGTAAGACTCATAACTCTGAAAATAAGCTTTAGGAACTGCCTGAGATTTGGGGAGTTCTGTACATATGTATGTGTACATGTATATTGAGGGGTTCAGGTCACCTGAGACAAAATTGTATTGACAATGTCCACAAAGAAGTTTTCAGATGTTTGATTCCTTCTAATTTGCTGTTTACCTCCAGTGAGTCACAAAAACATCAAAATAATCGTTAGTGTGGAAAGCGACTTAATCAAATAATTCCTGTGTTTTAAATTAGAGCGACTGACTTTGAACGTGGGCCAGTAATTATCCACATTAATTTAGTGTCATTAGAAAACTCGATGATGAAAAGTTTGTCCTTAATAGAAGGATTTCTTTCTGAAAGGAATATTATAGCAGCTTCATGTTCCAAGCAGGAAAATCACTAAAAATTGAAAGATTGTAACATTTGATTTAAATGCATGTTTTAATATATATGTATGTGTATATATGTATATTCATTTGAAATATTTTAAAGGGAAAAATAAGAGAAAAAAGGCAGAAAGAAGAGAGCAGTTACTGATGACCTGTTCATTGGATAATAGTCTTAACTGTAGTGCATGTATCTGTAAGCACCTGTATATTAATCTGTCAATATTATTGGTTTCCAACTGGGACTTTTAATAATATCTGCACATATTATAACAACATTATTTTATTTAGGGAGCGTCCTCTGGTGGCTTATTTAGTTTGGTACTCTCCCTTGAAGGAGCGGGGACGATTGCGTTATTGCTCCTGACCACATGCTTTGGCTGGGGAGGGGGGCAAGTCTGGACCGAGGATAGTACGGTACACTTACGTCTTCTTTCTTCCCTTATTTTAAAGCAGTCCCACCGCCTCATTACAGAGGGTGCACTAAAAGCCCGCACACTGTTCCCATCTATTAGTGAACGCCAGGATGCTAAATTTACCTGGGGCTTTACCCTGTGACAAACAGCTCTGAAGGGTTTCATCTGTGGATACCACCTTACCCACCGCAGGGCCTGGGCAGTGGAGCTTAACCGATGAAATACGGTCCCTTTCCTATGGTACTCCAAGTGCGACTTCCTTGCAGGTCACAAAAGCCAATTTTTTGTGCTTATCTGACAGAGTGGAGAATGTCAGCTTTCCTGTTATTCTCCTCCTTCTTGTCTCGATAGAGATTATTTTTTTCAAAAACAAACGTGGACATTCTATGCTAGGGTTGGAGCAGGTTGGGTGGGCTGGGCCTGTGACCCTGGATGACAGGTCAATGGCTGAGCACCGGCGATGTGCTCCGCAGGTGAACTCGCTTCTGCTCAAAGAGACCCCTTGCTGCCGGGCGCAGTATTGTCCTGGGCTTTCCCCCAGCTGCACATAACTAGGGAGATGTGAAACCGCCTCCCTGGCAAGCTCCAGGCTCTCTGTGTTTCCAGCCCAGTCCATGTGCATTCTTTTCCCATCCTAGGCACGTCAGAAGCACATGGAAGGACCTCGGTAGCTCCTAGCGCCTACTTTCCAGGTTTCCCATCACCTTTTATTCGAGAAGGAAGATGAGCAATCGCTACCCTATGCCCTCTCCTCTTTTCGTTCTTTCTTCAAAGCTAAATTTATTAATAACAGTGTAACAGAACATGGTAAAAAAAATTGAGGTGCCTGGCTCAGTAAAGATCTGTGACCACTCTCCCTTTCGAGACATTCCTACTGTCCTAGGTAGATTCTCACAGGTATCAGCATGGGTGTGTGTTGCTCCTCGCCAGAACAGGGGAACTCTACCCCCGCATCCTGAGATTGTTGCCAGGTCACCGTGAGATAGAAGGGAAAGGCCTAGAGATAAAAAGCATGTGGAGTTTGTCAGCCCAGGTGGGTAAAGGAAACAAAATAAACCAGAGAGATCAGAATGGGGAGAAAAAAAAAGAACAAAAATCCCCAAGCCAAAACCAAAACTGAAACAAACCACCCCCAAAGCCTCAAACCAACCAGCCAAACAAACAAAAACTCAACACACAAAAGCAAAAAAACCAAAACTATAAAAACTAATTAAATCTTAGCGGTCCCCTCTCCTCATCAGAGTGGCTCCCAGTGGCAGTGCTGAAGAGTCAGCCCTTTTGTTTTTAGGGCAGAAATTCCCACCGCTTACAAACAGAACAATAGGCCCTGCTCGGGAGCTTGCAGACAAATGCAGGGAGCATGCAGAAGCATCCTCGGTTCCATTGAAGAAGCAGCTATGGGCAGCTTCACTTCTGACCTGTGGGCACCCTCTGGGGTGGCCGGGCTTCAAGCCTTTCACCCTGGCCTGGACCTGCTTGCTATTCACAGGGTGGATGCTGGGCCAGTCTGGCAGAAAAGGAGATGCCGCCGTGGCTGCCATCAGAAGCGGGAGCAGAATGAGCGGAGGGGGGGCGGCTTTCAGGATGGTGGTGTGGCTCCTGGGAGACTTTTATTGCTGGTAAAATCCTTTTAGATCTCCAACACGGATTGATAGCCTTTATTTGAAGCTATTGTCAACACAGATGGCGCTGGGTTTGGAATGCAGAGGCAGACAAATCCTGTTTGTGTTCATACAGCTTATGCTTTTGTTCTAAGAGATTTAACTGAGATGTTATCTGCTCATTAAAACCGATGACCGCACACACACCGAGGCTCACGGATACACTCACGGTAAATATGATTAGCTAAATGGCCACATCAGCACGCACATTGGTAAGCACACATATGCCTAAACCACTATTATGTGTGAATTTGCGGCCTTGAGAGAAATTTCAAGCATCTGAGCTTCATGAGAGCTCTCACCTTCCGATATAGCGGTTGTGTTGCTGAGGGGGAAGGTTTGAAATGATTTCATTTTAAAAAATGAAAAGTGTGCCCGGATGATTTATTTTCCTGTCTGTGGGTCTCTTCTGAGACAGGGCTGGCATCATGGCTGGCTGGCATCTCACTGTCACCTAGGCTGGTTTCTAACTCGCGGGAGATCTTGCTGCCTCTGCTCCAGAGCGCCGGGAGAGCAGACATGCGCCGACCTTCTGGAATTACATCTGTTATTCTGACATAGTGGGAGGATGATGGTTCCTGGACTTCCTCTATCTAGACTCAGGGCCAGTTGGAGGGAGATGTGTGTCCCTCAGACAGGAGGGCCTTGTGGGCACTTTGGTGTTTTCACTGGGAGCAGTGAGACACAGGGTTGTCAGGCCACACACTGAAGGGTGTTGTTAGCTTGGGCACCTCTACCTCAGCACTGATCTTCCACCCTGCAGGGTTCAGATTTCACATTTGTTCTGACTGGCTGGGCCATCCTCCCCAGCCCCTCTCCTTGAAGCTGACTTCTCACCTAGGGCTCATTCTGTGGTCACTCTTTGTCCTCGGTACCCTCTTAGGCTATTCCTTATTGCCTTAGAGGATGCTCTATCAAGTCCTGTGAACGTATCTTTTGGTCTTTCATTCTCTGAGATACCTGAGGGTGGTGGCTTCATTTCTGGTCACCAGGATGTGACAAGTCTCTCTGACATCCGCTGATGTCCCATAGAAGTGTACTGAGTGAACGGTTAATAGGGATTTGTAGAGGGGCAGGAAGCACACGGCAGGTGGTGTAGAGCTTGCTCAGGCCCACTGTGCAGTTCCCTCCTTCCAAACCACGGTTCCCCAGGTGCTGGTGCCATCACAAGCTGATGGCTGGTGGCTCAGCACTCCCCGGCATGTGTTTCTGAGGGCGGCCATTATTATTTTTTTTTTTTAAGACATCAAAACTTCACAACAGAAAGGAAATGACCAATATGAATGTTCTCACAGGTCTGGATTATAGGAGTCTAGAGTCAAGGCTATACTGCTTCTATGACCTCAGGAGCCATCTCTTCCACGCCCCTTCCAGCTTCTTCTAGGAGCTCCAGGTGTCACATGACTTGTGACTACGCTGTATCACTCTGCCTCTGTCCCTGCAGGCTCCTCCCCTCTCCTTGTTTTATTTACAGCAAACTCTTCATGGTAGAATGATAGCCAGGCCCCTGAGCCACTATACACTCAGCTATACAGTTGCTATGAAAGAAAGGGCCTTCTGTATTTGTGTTGCTTTCATTGGTTTAATAAAGAAACTGCCTTGGCCTTTTGATAGGGCAGAAATCAGGTAGGCGGAGTAGACAGAACAGAATGCTGGGAAGAAGGCAGTGTGGCAGATGCCATGAAACTCCTGTCTGAGATGGACATGGGATAGGATCTTTCCTGGTAAGCCATGACCTTGTGGTGAACACAGATTGGTAGAAATGGGTTAGGTCAGGATATGAGAGTTGGCCAAGAAGAGGCTAGATATAATGGATCAGGCAGTAATTTAATTAATACAATTTCTGTGTGGTTATTTCAGGGGTTAAGCAAGCTGGGCAGCCGGGGCGGCCAGGACAAAAAGCAAGCCCGCTCCTCTTACTACACTGTGACCTTGAGATTTGGATGGTCCTGGGGGTGTCAGGCACTAAGGCCATCTGCTAACCTGCCTTCCTAAACCAAACATTATCCCTTACACCGAGTTGTAGCAGGCTATGCTGAACCCATACAAAATTTCCCTCTAGTTTAGCCTTTCCTGCTGCTAGTTTGGTGGACTGTATTAATTATGACAAAGTGAGCTGGTAGGCTAGTTAAGCAGGCAAAGGTTTTCGCTGTGAAGCCTGAGGAAATGCATTTGATTCTCCGGGACCCATATGGTGGGAGGAAAAAACCAACTCCTTCAAGTTGCCCCACAAATACCCTCACACACACACAGTAAAGAGGTGTATGGGGGCAACTCTCCTCTCTACTATATACATTGCTGGAGTAGTCAAAACTCTTGATCTTCTGCAGATCCATGCTCAGAAGAAACATTTATTCTAAAACATTGTACACGGCATGCAATTTTCTCAGACACCACCTAGTCCTCTGAGCTCTTTTCAGTGGAGAACCGGACTCCACTAGCAAATGATACAGCTTACGTGTGCACCATGATGGACTTTTTTCATTCTTTGTACTTATGTGGTCAATTTGCAGTTAAAGACTCATCAGTAAAATTATCCCAGCACCTCAGAAGGGACAGTTAAAAATGGTTCAATTCAATTGGATTGGTCATAGACATGTCGATGAGGAATTGTCTTGATTGATGACTGATAATGGGAGAGTCCGATCCATTGTGGGTGGCACCATCATCTCTAGGCAGGGAAGCATGGGCTAGCTGGGAAAACTAGCTGAACGTGAGCCAACCCATAGGCCAGAGGGCAGCCCTCCTCTGTGGGTTCTGCTTCAGGTGCTTCCCTTGAGCTCCTGCCCCAACATTCCTCAGTGACTGGTTGTTACCTAGAAGTGCAACAGAACCTCTCTCTCCTCCACAACTTCCTCTGTGATTGCGGCATTCATCACAGCAACAGGAGCAAACTGGAAGACGATGAAAGAGTGAAGTTAGCGTCTCAGAACACGGTTGCACTTACTCTCAACCAGCTCCTCCGAATTTAAGGAATCTTGGTCAGAAATATTTACAAGGGACCAACCCATTCAATTGGGAGTCAGTGTGTGTTTCTGATGATGTGGCAGGGGACGTATATGGAGGGTTAGGATGTCTCTACTATGAAAGCTTGGACTGCATGGCTACTGAATCCAGAACAAACAGAAAGCTAACTCTATCTGAAAGTATCCATTTACGCACAATATCCATTTTAACTAATATCTGCCTTCAAACTTCTGTTACCTATTCACTGAGAATCAATTAACCAACTTGCTGGGAGGTAATTACACCCATGGCTCTGGTTTACATGGCAGAGATGCAGACTTCCCAGGAAGAGTGCTGACGCAGAGCAAGATGCAGAATTCCAGCCACTATTCTTCCTTACCAGTGGAGTAGTTATTAAACATCACACACACACACACACACACACACACACACACGCACGCACGCACGCACGCACGCACGCACACACATTCATTAAGCCTTTAAGCAACTAGGAGCCCATGGTTATAAGTGATGAAACAGAGCCTACATGCAGAAGATGTGCTGTAGGAACTCAGAGAAGGCAGTACCAACATGAGCCGGAATCCTCAGAGACAGGATAGGGAATGTGGAACATGAATGTATTAGTCAGAGTTCTCTAGAGAACTTACAGCATGAGTATTTACGAAGGAAATATATACAAAGGGGATTTACTGGAATGTCTTGAAGATTGTGGTCCAGCTAGTTCAACCAACAGTGACTAGGTCTGAATGGAAGGGCCAAACATCCAGCGGTTGTTCAGACCATGATGCTGGGTGTCTCTGCTGGTCTTAATACATCAGACTCCCAAAAAAGCCGACTTTAATGCCAGTGAAGGAATGGACTTAGCAGTGAGGTGAGAGCAAGCAGGCAAGAGCAAATCCTTCCTTTTTCTATGACTTTACGTAGGTAAGCTCCAGAAGAATTCATGGCCCAGATTAGAGGTGGGTCTTCCCAGGTCAAAAAGTCTGGATTAAAGCATGTCTTCCCATCTCAAAGATCCTAGTTAGAAGCACATCTCTCCACTTCTAATTAAGCAAAAATTCTCACACATGTGCCACATTTGGGGTTTTTGGTTAATTCCAGGTGTAGCTAAGTTGACAACAAGAATAGCTGTCATAATAGTCTGTCCTGAAGACAGACCAGTGTGTGAACCAAATAAATAAATAAATAAATAAATAAATAAATAAATAAATAAATAAATAAATAAATGCCAGGAGGCACAGTGGAGTGAAACATTGTATGGGAAGGTAGGAAGAAGGACCTAAAGCAGGGCTCGTAGGTGGTGGTTGCACATAGTGAGCATAGGTGGTGGTTGCACATAGTGAGGCCAAATTATATAATTATTGAACTTCTTACTCAGAGGAGGACTTTTAACCTGATTTTAGGGACACAGAAATATTTAAGTTCAGAATTAAGTCAAGATTTGATGAAACAGCCTTTATATATATATATATAGTTTTCTGGGTCAGTCACACTATAAAGGATTTAGGCAAAATGGGGTTGGGATACCTGTAACTTTAGAGCTGCCCCTGAAAATTGTGCTGTTCACACCCAAATTTCCTGCGACATTCTCCAACTCAGGCTTTTCTAAAGAAAAATCAATTTGTTTGGAATATGTGTATCTCTTCCTTGATTTTTTATTTCCAATAAAATCACACATTTGCCATAATGATTAGAATCCTGGCTAGGAGAATTTCCCCTTGAACTATTCCCCTCAGTGTTCAATATTTCATTCCTGTTGGTTTGGGGTGACCTCACGGCTTGAGTCTGTCCTCCTTTTGGTCCAGGGGTGACAGGAACACAGTTCTCTTAGAAGAGACAGAGGGAGAGTCCACAGGGAGGAAGGAACATTTGTGAGTACTCACAAGGTTCTTTACAGTTAGAATAACCTGCAACAGATATTGCTCTCCCGGGTTTACAGACTGGAAAACCCAAGCTAAAGCATATTGCTTGGGATTGCAGAAGTCAGAAAGGTTGCAATTGGGGTTCATTCCAGAATGCCCTCAGCCCCTTGGGATCGGGTCTCTCAGTCACCACCCTTTTTTAGACCACAGCAATATGAGTCTTAATTTCTTTTGCCACTGTGATGAAATGCCCAGCAAAAATAATTTAAGAGAAGGATTTGTTTTGGCTCCTATTCTGGAAGTATAGGTCATAGTGGCAGGGGAGACATGGGAGCAAGAGTATAAGGTAGCTGGTCACATTGCACCTTCAGAAAGAAAGTAGAGAGAGAGAGATGCTGGCTCTCAGCTGAATTTCTCTAGTTTTCCTTTCCTTTGGCCCAGGATCTCATACCCAGGGTATGGAGCCCCTCACATTCAGGGTGGTGGGCTTTGTTTTTCAGCTCCAAGCTGGGCCACCTGGATTATTCTAAATCCAGTCCAATTGACCATGAAGACTAGCCACCCCTAGCTGTGGCGGTTTGACTGGAAATAGCTCCCATACACTCATTGGGAGGGACATTACTGGGAGGTGTGGCCTTGTTGAAGGAAATGTGTCACTGGGGGTGGGCTTTGATGTTTCAGAAGTCCACACCAGGCCAAAACAATCTTGCTCTCTTCCGGCTGCCTTCAGATCAAGATGTAGAACTCTCAGCTGCCTCTCTAGCACCAGGCCTGCTCCTGTGCTACCATGCTCCCCACTAAGAAGACAACTGACTAAACCTCTAACCTGTAAGCCAGTCCCAATGAAATGTTTTCCTTCATAAGAGTTGCCATGGTCATGGTGTATCTTCACAGCAACAGAACACTGACTAAGACACTAACCTGCCTCTTACCAACTTGACACTGAAATACATTACTTTGTTATATTTTTTTAAATTTATTCTTCTCTCACACAGTACATCATGACTATCGTTTCCCTTCCTTCTACTCCTTCCAGTTCATTCACCTCTGGATCCTAAAACCTCATGACGCAAAAAGCCTTCATCCCAACTTTAAGCCTCCAGAGACTTAACAGTTTTAGTACCGTTCAGAATCACAAAGTCTCTCCTCAGATCTGACATGTTTTCTTAACTGCAAGTCTCCATAAAAATAAAAGCTAAGTTATGCATGTCTAATGTGCAGTGTTGCCTAGTTAACATTCCCATTCTGAGGACAGCAGGGAAAGACTGGACCAAACAAGACTGATATCAGGTAGGATAAATAGTCAGCCTTGTGGCTCCCTATCCAGCATCTGGGTCCTAGAGTAGCATCATCTGAGCTCCAGCAGCCTTGGGTAGTCCCTCCCTTCCAGCTCTGACCCCTGGAGAATGTAGCTGATCTCTTTGACGGGCCCCACTCCATGCCTGCAGCTTTCTTTGGCAGGCATCCCACATTCCTGGCATCTTCAGGATCCTGAGGTTTCTACTCTGTCCTGCCTTCACCTTCACTGTTTGTCCAATGATCTCTCAGTGCCTCTGTCAGGGCATAGTTGTAGAATATTATTTTAAGACGTGTTAAATTTATTTCTGCTGTGGAACAATGTTGCAAAGATGTGCTGCATTCTTTTACGTTGCATTTAGCTGTGAAGCTGTCTAAAACACCTGATTGGTCTAATAAGGAGCTGAACCGCCAATAGCAAGGCAGGAGAAAGGATAGGTGGGGCTGCCAGGCAGAGAGAAGAAATAGGAGAAAAAAGAGGAGAAAAAGAAGGCGAAGGAGAGGAGAACATTAGGGGCCAGCTGCTACACAACCAGCAAAGGAGTAAGAAAGAAAGTAACATGTACAGAAATAGAGAAAGGTAAAAGCACAGAGGCAAAAGATAGACTGGATAATTTAAATTAAGAAAATATGGCTAGAAATAAGCCAAGCTAAGGCTGGGTGTTTATAAGAAGAATAAGCTTCTAGGTGGTGGGCCTCCTCCCAAAAGAGCAAAGAGTATAAAACAACAACAGAGTATCTGACTTTGCTATACATTGTTTCGCCTCAAGGGTTTTCTAGAATCTTGGTGCAGTCATGTGTGACCTTGTAACTCTTGCATTTTGCACACCTGCAAAAACAGTCCTGTGTGGGCAAAGATGCGAAACTCTGCTGCTGACTTGAGATATTGTTCAGCTCCTTCTGATATACCCGTAGTGGCCTCTGTGGGATTTGTGGCTGTACCTGGAAAAAACAGTCCCCTGAGTGGTTGTGTTTGAGCAGAAAGTACCTTCAGAGACATTCTCAGCTCAGTACCTCCCTTTTCAACTTAATTTGTATTTTTACAACATGGAACCTTCAGTTCGGAAGCTTCTTCCTCTCTAGGCAGCTTTGTTGACCTAGTACAAAAATTAAGTCTCTCTTTAATTTTTCTCATCTATAACTCTTATAGCTACTTTCTTCTATCCATTTTACCTGTAACTTAAGTTTTTGATGTATTTATGATAGGTTTTTATTCTGTTCAGCTCTAGACAGAAGTGATTGGATGTGACAACCCCACCTACTTTTCCTTTGGGCTTCCAGACACTTAGAAGCTGCTACACTCAGCCTCCCAATCAAATGGCATTCTGCTAGGGCGAGAGCATCTGGCCTCTTCCCTTCCCCTAGATTAGGAGATCCTTGTAGATCAGGAGCGCGTCTCATTCATCATTGCGCCCAGACCTTAAGGCGCTTATCCGAGCTTATCACTTATCATTTCAAACACAGTTGTTGTGTCGTTGACAGAACATTTGAGCCTGGAAACTCTGTTCATTGGGTAGTTCCCCCTCTCACCCAGTTCTGAGGAGTAGACACGGTTGCCAAGCGTTATCGTTCCAGTCTGAAGGTATACTTCTCCCAGAGAGGAATATCTCATTCATGACACCTTAGCTCCCTATGATTGCATGATGTGTTTCCAGATGACATCTGGCATAGAAACATTACTTTGACGTCTTTTTATGCAGTGGAGTGGTACCCTTTCTTTGCAGTGTCATGACTTTACCAAATCATCAGATCAGCATGACGGCTCCCAGATGCTCTTATCACCAGATGCTCCGCATTGGGTACACATCATTGAAAAAATAGCTTTGGAAAGATATGATTGAAATAGGAACCATACTGGTTGGTAAGTTTTGACATACGTATAAACTTGTCACCATAATCAAGTTAATTATTAAAACTAATTTTATTAATTTTTCATAATTTCACACATCCTGTTTTGGTTCTATTCATCCCTCTGCCCTGTATCTTTCCAGATCTAACCCCATTCCATGTCCATCCAAATTTGTGTCCTCACTAAAAAAAGCCATCTATTCCCATTGGTACTGCTTAGGCGCCACTAGAAGAGGTAGTGTTAGCTTTGTTTAAGGCTGTGGCCCTGGTTGGCCTTACTGGAACTTTAAACTTGCTCATGTTCCTTTCTTCGTCATATCCTGCTGCTCCCTCTTATTGTAAATCTGAGGAAGAGCAAGGAGCAGCAGCCATTGGTAATAGCTATGGTAATAGCCTGACTGGATGTTATCTCGAAATTTCCATCCTGACTCAGTATCTCAGGACATGAGACAGAATGTCTCCAGACGTCTTTGCCTACATGGCCTGTACTGCCGAGGCCTGTGGAGCCTCTGTTCCCTTCTGAAACTTCACTGTTCACGCGTGTGTTGTCACTCTGGTTCTCTGTAGTCCCATCAGAATGGACCAGTCAGCTCCCATCACAGGATCCAAAGTCTCTCTTGGGCTGAACTACTCCAGGTACAGTTCCAAAGGTCAGTAGACAGCACAGTTGGGTTTGTCACAGCGATGGACACACTTCTCAGTACTGACCTTCTGTATTGCTTTTCTCATTGCTATACTAAGGGAAGGTTTCTCTTGATTAACAGTTTGAGGGGTGCAGTAAATCCTGGCAGGGAAGGCATGGAATCAGCAGATTGAGGCAGCTGGTCACATTGCACATTTCTCTGCAGTTGGGAAGCAGAGAAAGATGGGTGATACCCAATCTGTTTCTTCCTTTTTCCTCATTTCCATCACTCCAAAGACCTGACATAGGGGATGGTGCTGCCCACCTTCAGAGTGGGTCTTCTCAGTTAAACCACTCTGGAAATGCCTTCATATCCATGCCCATAAGTTTGTTTCCTAGGTGACTAAGTCCAGCTTCACTGATGGTGAAGATTAGCCACTACTCTTTCATTGCACGTGTCTTGCTGGGAATGGGGAAGACTATGTTGGGAGATACCCAAGCGATAGAGCTCGACTTTGACTTCTATGATGCTCAGTGAGACAGAGGGTGGGTCTTTGGAAATCCACCATCTAGGAGAGCTAAGTCTCCTTGGAAAGACTGGGAGATGAGCTAACAACCATGGTCCTATAATGGTGTTCTTGATGTAGGGTTAAACCTTGAGATGAAATATCATGACCTTTTAATGCTAAAGAAAATTGCATAAAAACCCCACAAAATTGTATTTGCTGCATTAGAAAGGCTGATGCAGACATACGGAGAATGTCTCAGGGGTGAAAGTGATGGAGGGCTCACCCTGCTGGCTTAGTGCTGAGTGTTATTAGCAGTGAAAATTATCTCCTACCTTGTTCTACTTGCCATGTTTGTGTCATGTCTCTCTTACTTCCTGCGCCTCCTCTCTGTTCTGGGTCCTTTGGTGTGTGTGTGTGCGTGCGTGAGTGTGTGTGTGTGTGTTACACTCAGAAGCAGTAGCATTGAGAGGAGAGGCAGCAATGAAAGTTATCAGAAAACAAATTTGACTAGAACTTTTATCCCTTTTTGCATCTCCTTGAGTTTCTTCCTTATCTCATTTTTTTACACTTGCAGTTAATGTGATTATGTGATCTTATGATTGTATGATTAATATAAATATTAAACACAAACCTTCTTAGAAAACACTTCACCTACACAGTGTCTTCATATTCACGTATTTTCCCCCAGGAGCCTCATTGTTTCTATAACTTCTGGGTTTTTTAAATTTTATTTTTTTTATTGTTTTTATTAGCTATACATTTTCTCTACTCCTGGCCTTTCCATCCCTCTCCCCTTCTCTCCTGTGACCCCCAGGTTCCCAATTTACTCAGGAGATCTTGTCTTTTTCTCCTTCCTATGTAGATGCATGCATGTCCCTCTTAGGGTCCTCTTTGTTGTCTAGGTTCTCTGGGGTTGTGGCCTGTAGGCTGGTTTTTCTTTGGTTTATATCTAAAAGCCACTTATAAGTGAATACAAATTATATTTGTCTTTCTGGGACTGGGTTACCTCACACAATATGGTTTTTTGTAGATCTATCCATTTGATTGCAAATTTCAAGATGTCATTATTTTTTTTACCGCTGCCTAGTACTACATTGTGTAAATGTACCACATCTTCTTTATCCATTCTTCAGTTGAGAGGCATCGAGGTTGTTTCCAGGTTTATATTTATTTGTCTGGCTATGACAAATAATGCTGCTTTGAACATAGTTGAGCACATGTCCTTGTGGCATGATTGAGCATCCTTTGGGTATAGGCCCAACAGTGTTATTGCTGGGTCTTGAGGTAGATTGTTTCCTAATTTTCTGAGAAATCGCCACACTGACATCCAAAGGGGTTGTACCAGCTTGCATTCTTACCAGCAATGCAGAAGTGTTCCCTTTACCCCATAACCTCTCCAGCATAAGTTGTCATCAGTGTGTTTGATCTTGGCCATTCTGACAGGTTTAAGATGGAATCTCAAAATTGTTTTGATTTGCATTTCTCTGATGGCTAAAGTTGTTGAGTATTTCCTTAAGTGTCTTTTAGCCATTTTAGATTCCTCTGTTGAGAGTTCTCTGTTTAGGTCTGTACCCCATTTTTTTTAATTGGATTATTTGTTGTTTTGAAGGACACAGTCAAGACAAAACAGCAACCTACATACTCGGAAAAGATCTTCATTAACCCCATATCAGACAGAAGACTGATATCCAAAATATACAAAGAACTCAAGAAACATAACTTCAGTTGTTAATAGCTGTTTAAGAGAAACCTTTCAAATTTTAAGTGGATATACATCTTATCTCAAATACTTTCTATTCCATTATAATTAACCAACATTACTTTATTTTGGCAAACTTGATGGTGAGAGATCTTGGGATTTCAAATATTTAGATACAACATAATCAGTAACCAGTGTCCCCAACCCTCTAATCAGCTTTTAGTGTTTAATTGAACTAGTTACTATTCTTTTTACATTTATTTATTTATTTATTTATTTATTTATTTATTTATTTATTTATTTATTTATTTATTTATTTGAGATAGGGTCTTTATACATAGTTCTGACTCTGGTCTTGAACTTGTTATGTAAACCAGGCTGGCCTTGAACTTGTTTTGTAGGACAGGCTGGCCTTGAACTTGTTACATAGACCTTGAACTCATAAAGATCCTCCCACCTCTGCTTTCTGAGTGCTGGGTTAAGTGTATATGTCACGATGCATGGCTAATATCAATTTTTAAAGATTTTTATTTACTTTTATTTCATGTGTATGAATGTTTTGACTGCAGGTATGTCTGTGCATCACATGCATGTACTGTCCATGGATGCCAGAAGATGGTGTTAGACCCTCTAGAACTGGAGTTACAGAGGGTTTTGAAAGGCCGTGTGGGAGCTGGGAACCTAACCTGGGTCCTCTGGAAGAGCAACCAGCACTCTTAACTGCTGAGTCATCTCTCCAGACCCCCAGCCATTCTTATCTTCTATGGAAAGGTGGGCTAAGCTATCAGGACTTCGTGACAATGCAAGTTTGTCTTAGTTGATTGCATGGGTATCCTAATGCTGTAAGTTTGCTATGTTGTAACAGGTAGGCCAACAGACAACGGTTGCTTTGTTGCAGGATATCATCTTAAGATGTGTTACATTTGTTTACTGCGGAACATCTATTCTAAAGATGCAAAGATGTGTTGCATTCTTTTTGTTCCATTTGTTTAACTCTGTGAAACTGTGTTACTGTGCCCATCTAAAATACCTGATGGTTCTAATAAAGAGCTGAACAGCCAATAGTGAGGCAGGAGCAAGGGTAGGTGGAGCTGACTGGCAGAGGATAGAAAGGAGGAGAAATCTTGAAGGAAAAGGGAGGAGCAAGAGAACAAGAAGAGAAGGACATCAGGGGCCAGCCATCCATCTGTACAGCTAGACACGGAGCGAGAAGTGAAGAAAAGGTATACAGAAATAGAAAAAGAAAAAAGTCTCAGAAGCAAAAGAGAGATGGGATAAGTTAAGTTAAGAAAAGCAGGTTATGGGCTGGAGAGATGGCTCAGAGGTTAAGAGCATTGCCTGCTCTTCCAAAGGTCCTGAGTTCAATTCCTGGCAACCACATGATGGCTCACAACCATCTGTAATGGGGTCTGGTGCCCTCTTCTGGCCTGCAGGCATACACACAGACAGAATATTGTATACATAATAAATAAATAAATATTTAAAAAAAAGAAAAAGAAAAGCAGGTTAGAACCAAGCCCGCAAAGACAGGGCATTCATAAGTAAGAATAAGCCTCCATGGGTGTTTACTTGGGAGCTGGGTGGTGGACCCACAAAAGAGTCAAAAATAGCAAAGAGTAAAAAACCGACTCCTTGTGTAGTCTCTGAGAACAACACACTGTTATGACTTCATGTTCCTTCTCTTGGTGCTCTTTGGGTCCAGGCACCTTGCCAGGTTGTCCCTATGACAGTCTATGACCCGGTTCTAATACACCCAGGCTGGCCTCAAACTCTTGTAGCTAAGACTGACCACAAGTTCCTGGTCCTTTTGCCTACACCTTCCAAGTGCTGGGATTACAGGCACATTCTATCACACCTCACTCATACGCTGGCTTTCTTTTCTGTTTTCTATTATTTCATCTCATTCCTCTCAATTTTTACTTCATCTTTATATATTGTACATTATACTTGCTGTGGCATTTCTCAGGCTTGTATGTGTTTATTTCTGCTACTGTCACTGTGCTTTTTGATCTCTGATCTTTGCTATCAGCCTGACTACACTAGAATCTCTTAGGATGTGGGAGGCTCCATCCCATGGACTGAGGCCATGGTGAAATTAATATGGAAATAGGAGAAAGTCAAATGCCACAATTCATCCATCCTCTCTGCTTGCTGACCTTCTAAGCTGTAACAAGGGGATTACAAACTTCCATGCCCATGAACAGAACACTTATCCCCCTGCCTTCCCAAACATAATGACTGTGTTCCTAAAATTAAATACATAATAAGTAAGGATGACTTCTTATCAGATATTTGGTCACAAAGACAAGCAGAAATGAAACTCAATAATCTCTAAGATGCCATTTTAAAATTTTTCATGTATTTCCTTTTCTCGTAGCTCCAAGTTTCAAATTTTCCTCTTATCTGCTTTTGTACTACTGCGTGCAGCTTTATTTATGGAAGGGATTTCACCAGGAAATTCTTCTTAAAACTTTCTTATGACTGTTTTATTTCTTATCATTTCCAATTGTCTGGATCTGTGTAGCCTATTCCTCCCTCTCCTCTTCCTCATCCTCCTTTTCCTCTTCCTCCTCTTCCTCAGCCTCCTCTTTCTTCTTTTCACTCTTCTTCCTCCCTTCCTTCCCCCTACCTTTTTTCCTCTTCCTCCTCATTTTGAGTTTTAGGATGAAGCAGGTTCAAGCCAGCAGGGAATCCTTAGAATGAAAACTGTGTGTGAAGTCTGGTTATTTTTACCTGTATATATCTTTCCCTAGCAGAGGCAGCAGCTAAGGGACTCCCCTGAATATAGACTCTTTCCTCTACTCTGTCAGCTGGCTCCTTGGATGGTATGGGCATGCCGACCTGCTCAGTGGGCCATGCCTCTCCTCTAAGTCAGCCGATCTGCAATGACTCCTCCTAGCAACCTCTGTCCCCCACTGTCATGACAGGGGGATATGACACACACCATAATCAGGGTTCTGGCTGAGTCTGTGCTTCCTGCCGCAGGCATTCTCTCTCTCTCCCAGCATGGCTATATGAACTTACCTGTATGTAACAATATTTCCTCTACGTTGATTTTCCAGAAGCTATATTTTTATAAAAATGAACTTTTCCCCCTAAATGCAACTTTCCCCCTAAAAAACAAAACAAAGCAAACAAACAAAACCTGCCTCTTCCCGTGCCTCGCCGTAACTGACAGGTACACAGCCTGTCCCACAAGCTGCTTTGTCAGTTGGGAAGAAGGAGCAATTAACTCTTTCTCTTCTTTATTGTTCCATTTATTCTTGCAATGTAGACATGCCAACAGGAACAGAAAACAGGTCCTGTGACAGGCGGCATCGAGGGTATGCTAAGAGAGAGGAAGGGCTTGGGAATTCAGACAGATGAGCAGTCTTCTGGGACTGCAGAGGCCACCCCTGGAGGTGACATTCCTGTTGCTTTCCCTAGGAGAGTCTTTGGGAAGTGTGGCCAGCCATATTCTCCCCAACCTCTGCTGTGGCTCTTCAGCTCAAAGTGTCCTATGCACTTGACAGAAGGGACCACCCTCTTGTGAAAAGGGGAGCAGTGTCACAGTGTACTTCCCTGACAAGTGTCACTGGAAAGATGAGCATGGTTTCCTTGTGTTCAAAAGAAGGCCCTGGGCTCTGCTTCTTGCAAGGGCTCTGAGCCATTTGCGAGTCCCAGGTGCCACAAAAAGCACTCTCCACTGTGGTGAAGGAGACTGGATTTTGTTCCTGGCTTGGATGCTAAGTAAGTGTAGGATTTGGCTAGCACTCAGTGTAATGGAACCTCAACTTTCTTTTCTGTAGAAAGCAGGAGTCAGGCTCCATGAAGTCTTAAAATTGCTTCCAACTTTAATGTTCCACAGTGTGTAAAACAGAGTCTTTGGAATCTGTAACGCTCTTATGAAAAGGATGGGACTGGGCGGAGGCAACCGGCAGAGAATGTTAGTTAGAGAGCAAGGGCAGAGTTTCGTAGTTTTCAGTTTAGGCTACAGAACTGGGTCTCTGTTTTGCTCCAGCAGAGCTTCAAAGATGGGGTGCACATCAGTTTGTGTCTATTGGCCAACGCTGAGCTATCCGGTCATACAATCTTGATTTTCTCCAAATGTTCATGAAGTAGCAAAGGCACCCTTCCCCCATACTTTAAACACAGAGAAACACGGGTTCATGCTAAGGAAGGCTCTGAATTTCAAAGACTGACTTAAACAATGCTGCTTTGTGCTCCCCACCCCCACTTCCTTCCACATTCTCTGGACTTTCGTGGCTCCAGGGGTTACAAGACAACAAATTTCTCAACTGGTTTGGTCTGTACCAGAAGTTTCAGGTAGGTCCCCAGGTACAGCTTACACTACTCTGCAGCAGAGTCAGGGGAATACCATTCAGTTATCAATGAGCAGCCACCAAGGATCACATGTGGCTTTGTTTGGAAGAACTGAGTGCCCTTATCACTTTTGTTCATAGAAGCATCTACTGGAGCACACCTAAGTGTGGGGGAGGCTGGGGAGACCGGAGGAGAAGGAAAATACAGGTCTGGCTCCCGGCTGCCTTCCTTATGTGCTTGAAAAGCCCCTTGGCTGATTGATCTGTGGTTTGGATGCAGGCTCCTCGCAGGACTCCGGAGTCTGTGCTTGTCACGCATGACTGACATTGAGCAGTACACTCACTAGGTGAACAATGACTAGGTGAACACTAATTGGTTCGTTCCAGCACATCTTCCCAGGAAGTGTGGCAGACTTTCAGTTTCCAGTGGCCACGGGACAAGCGTGGCATATGTGAGAGAAGCCATTGAAAATGAAAATGACTTTCACTGATTGTTTTCCAAGTTCTCTTGGAGAGAAGAAAAAAAAAGAACATCTCTTTAAAGTGAAGACTGGATCCTGCTGGTGTGAGATTTGCAAGAGAGATGAGCAAGAGGTGTGAGGCCTGGCGTTGCTGCTGGTCTGTTATTTTAAGAACTGGAGGGAAGGGGCTAGGGAAGGCTGGATTTCTTGCCCTATGCTGTATAACAATTACAGATGTTTAGGAAACTGGGAAAGACCCTATTTGAAAGGAAGCCATATATGAGGAAACCTGAACTTCCTGCAAAAGCTATAAGTCTTCAGCAACCCAGCCCTGAGCAGTGGCTGTCACAAGATCTATTGCAGTTCATTGCAAAGCTGAAAGGTCATACAGTTTTGGATCATTTTTACAAAAGCAATGGACAACTCACTGTGAAGGCCAGTTTCCCTAAAAGGGCAAGAGACAGTTTGCCTGAGAGTCAGTCAGAGGTTGGTGCTAGCGATGCTGAGAGACATCATTAGGAGGTACAAAAGAACCAGAGGCTGAGATGGATTCACCCACGGCAAGGACAAACTGTATTTTTTATTGTCTAAGTTGATTCTGACAGCTTATGACTCTGCTTCCAACACACTGGGTAAAGGTAAAGCCCCAGGAAAGAATAGGTTCAGAGTTCTGTTTTTTTTAATATGCATATGTGTTTATATATTCATGTGTGTGCCATTGCAGGTGTCCTCTGGGACAACCTGCTCTTTCTCTCCACCGTTGGAGAGAAACCCCATGTGCAGCTGCCCTCACCCACTGAACCATCTCCCTGGCCCCAGGCTGCCTCAGGATCCCTGATGCTTTGTCTTTCCACCCAGCGCCCCACTAACTGCTGACTTCCTGACTTCAGGACTCTTCCTCAGCATCCAGATGGGGTTTGTTTTCCTTGCCAGCCCTCTCTGCACTGCCTGTGGTTTGAACTGCTCCCATGCTTTCCATCCCTCCATCCTGGAGGCTTTCTTCTGCCCTTCCTTTGTTCTGAGCACTGGCTGTACAAGGCAGTTTTGGTGGCATCTCAAGGCTCCAACTAGATAAGAAGCTTGGGCCAACAGGCTCTGTACAAGGCTCAGTAGTTCCTGCCTCCAGGTTCCTGCCCTCTTTGAGTTCCTGTCCTCACTTCCTTTGATGATGGACAGCAATGTGGAAGTGTGAGTCAATAAGCCCTCTCCTCCCCAACGTGCTTTGGTCATCACGGCAGTAGAAGTCCTAACCAGTACAGCAGGGAAGAGCCCACTGTCCGACCCGTAACATCCTGGTTGTCATGATAGTTAAACTTGGCTTTTGGAAACGCTATTTTTTTCCCTCTAATCTACTCTTCACATATTTCTGGGTACCCATCACAATATAGGATCTGTCCTCATTGCTGAGGGTGACAGAGTGAGCCATACAGAATTTTTTTATATTCACAGTCTTGTTCTCCCAGGCATTGTCCTGAAGAACAATTAATAAAAACTCAGAGAGAGAAATTGGGGTTCAACCTGAAGATCCAAAAAAGCAAAGCAGCCAGCCACTGGGTCTTCCCTCGACCTCTGCCTGAAATGGTGACCCTGCTTCCGGGAATCACAGAATGAGACTGTGTCTGAGAGCTGTCTCCCCTGGTCTTATATAACTTCCTAGGGCTGGGATTAAAGGCGTGTACCACTGGGATTAAAGGCATGCACCACCCGATCTCTATGGCAGCTAGGATGGCTACTTGGATTAAAGGTGTGTGTCATTGTGGCTACTGGGATTAAAGGTGTGTGTTACCATAATCTGGTCTGTAATGCTGACCAGTGGGACTGTTTTACTCTCAGATCTTCAGGCAGCCTTTATTTATTAAAATACAAGTGAAATGCCACTACACTGTCCCTTTCTGCTTTGTGCAAATGGAGGTAGTCATTGCTTACCCCTGCCCTTGACCTAGGGCAGCCCCATTGCAAATCAGCTGTTCTGGAAGAAGGCCTGCCAACAAACACACTTAAGCAACTCCTGTTCCAGTGCTACAAAACATGGCTGAAGCAATCTCTTGTGAGTCTTGTAACTTTCTTTATGGAATGGGCCGAAAGTGTCCACTGCTTTGCAGATATGAAGGAAGACCTTAAGTTACACAGATTACTCAGAGTGATTTACCCAGGCAGGTGCTGAGCGTAGCCATATCTCTCTACATAAACTGGCATCAGAGGCACATCCCAGGGCACATGTAAACAGAGAGGAGGAATCCACATAACCAAAGATGCAGGGACAAGAATTATGAAGTCACCATACAAGGGATGGATATGGGAAGTTACTGGAGGCTCACCTCAGCAAGCCCAGAAGTCTCTCCTAGAATCTCAGACCAGGACTGGTTCTGTCTATACCGTGAATTCAGCTCCACAGACTCATTTCAAATGTTGGCTTCTAAAACTGTAACTTTGTGCTCTTTCTTTATAGCACTGTTTAAAAGCCACTCACTCTTCTTATTTCATTGACTATTAATTAGTTCACTCACTACACACCCTTCTTCTTTGAGGTTCCTGCCCTCAGGTTCTGCCTCCTGAAACCTTTTCTTTCTATTGTTAATGACCATTATTCCAAATGACTTCCCTTAAATCACTGCATACTTTGGTTTCTGACTCATACTTTTCTACCTTGAGTCCTGTCATCGTCCCGTAGCTTCCTCATCCAGGAATATGTCTAGCCCCTTAGCTAGAATTCAAGTTGCTTGGCTCCTCATACTCCACAAAGATTCTTTCACTTGGCTTTCTAGTGTACTCCCACAATCTCATTCTTGGCCTCAACAGCACTCAAAATTATCACCCACGAGGAGTCTCTGGTTCCATCTGCCTTGCCCTAGTCCTCCCTCCTTTTTTCTTTCCTGGGACTCTTTGGGAGACTCCACATTCACACTCTGGCCACAGGCCTGTGCACCTCAGGAAGACGCACTGCAGACATTAGTCTGCATGAATTACAGGAAGACACACTGTAGCCATTAGCCTGCATGAACCAAAGTAAGACACACTGTAGCCTTAGCCTGCATGAACCATGGGTGAGACACACTGTAGCCTTAGCCTGCATGAACCATAGGAAGACACACTGTAGCCTTAGCCTGCAGGTCCCTAGCTCTCTCATCTGCTTGGTTTCCAGTAGTACCTGGAGTAGAAACCTCAGACCAGCTAAGTCAGATGCTGACACCTCCTTCACTCAACAACATGCTTGCCCTTGCCAACTTCAGTGGGTCACCTGTCCTTTTTTGTTCCCTCTTAGAACATACCCCAGCCTTCATGACACCGTATTTGTCTTCTCTGGAGAATTTCTTTTCTTTTCTTTTTTTTTTTTTTTGAGACAGTGTTTCTCTGTGGCTTTGGAGCCTGTCCTGAAACTAGCTCTTGTAGACCAGGCTGGCCTTGAACTCACAGAGATCCACCTGTCTCTGCATCCTGAGTGCTGGGATTAAAGGCATGCGCCACCACCACCTGGCCTCTGGAGAATTTCTAACTGAACTTCAATTCTTTCCTAGAATTCTGAGGCCACAGAGCCAGGCAGGAAGGGTTTAGAGCCTCCTATCTGTGCCTCCTTGCTGCACTGTAGGTAAATATTTCTGCCCTTTGTCAGTTAGTTTGTTAGTTGGTTGTGACTTATAGTTGCTTCTGTTTGTTTTCATTGTTTCAAAACACCACAGAATACTTTGGTTTATAGTCATTAAAATGTTCTTCTTGGGATTGGAGGGAAGGCTCAGCTGTCAGGAAAACTTGCTGCTCTAGCAGAGAACCCAGGGTTGAGTCCTAGCGAACACATGGCAGCACCCTCATCCCTCTATAACTCCAGGGCCAGGGTATCCTAGGCCCTCTTCTGGCCTCTGTAGGCACTACACACATGTGGCACATATGCACATGCAGGCAAACACTTACACACATAAAACTACTTTCTTACAAAAATGTTCTTTGGGTGTTTAATGCACATGAGATTTTGGACCCTAGCATAGGGATTAACATTAAGTGGAGTCCAGACAGTTAAGCTTCCCAAAGCAGTTGACTATTCAGTTAATGTGCAGTAAATATACATAATTTATATATGCATAATATATTCATATCACACATATACATAATTTTAATTATACATGTATGCATATATATGTATACAGATATACATATATATAGTTTGTGTGTGCATGTGTTTGTGTGTTAGTATTTGTGTGCATGTCCTTACACATGCAACATTTTTGAAAGCCAGAGGACAACTTGGAGGAATCAGTTCTCTCCTTCCACCATGTGGGGTCGAGGGAATCACTGAACTCAGGTGATTGAGGGAATCACTGAAACTCAGGTTTGTTGGCAAGTGCTTTTATCCATTGAGCCATCTGGTCTACCCAGTCATGGTTTACACCTCCTCTTTTGTGTTTGTGCTCCTCCATTTCCCTGCCATCTTGTCTTTTCCTTCTGGACCTGGTCACCCTGTGATGTTTAGCATGTCCTACATGGTTTAGTTGGACTTTACTTTCTTTGTTGCTGTCTTTTCTTCTGGTATGAGGTTGACCTTCACTCTGCCTGGCTAAGAGAAGCCCTTGTTACCCCCACATCAGTTATGTAAAACATTACAGCTCAACGGATGGCAACCAGTGCTTTGCACAAAGTCCCCTGGACTATCAGAAGAAACAATGTTACCTGACACAGTGGAGCCACTGAAGTAACTGTGGACCAGAACAACCATGGGCAGCTCAGTGTCTCAGCCAGAGAGAAAAAATGGGTAGAAACTTGAAATTCTGATACTATAATTCAAACTCATTAGCTAGCTTTCTTATTTATGTTCTTTCAAATTAAGTTTCTAAAATGAAATAATGAATGGTGACTCAACACTTTCTAAACTGCTTTTGCTAACTTCTATTGATACATTTGTCAGAAGAACCTGACTTTCTTAAAAAATATATTGCAAGACATAAACTTACCCTTTAGATAGGGATAAAGATGTGTCTTTCAGATTTCTATTGCATATATTACTTTAGGCTAAGAGCAACTGATTTAGTCAATGTATTTTAGGAATTATGATCCTTTTTGATTAAGACTTTGTTGTTCAAAATGGCACTACAATCTACCTTTTTATATTTTGTTAACATTATTTAGGCAATATTATGGTCTGCTGATAGATGTCTCTAGAAAGGGAATAAAGAAAGCTTGCTGGATAATGACAGAAACTCCTTTTGTAGGAGTGCATGATAATTGTAAGCAATGCGTTTATTTGTTACTTGAGGATTTCAGCGTGTTGTTTTCTCTCTCATATCTGGATTCCAGCTTCAAATCTTTGTTCTGTGTGTTTGACACAGAATACACATGGAAGCCAGGAAATGACAAAGGCTCCATGGGGGGGGGTGCCTTCAGGGAAGGGAGGATGGCAGAAAACACATGGATGAAAATAGAGAGGGAGAATACTGGGGTTGGAAAAGTTTAAACAGGTACAGGGAATGAGGGAGTTGTGGAGATTAACAAAAATCAAAGATGTGTGGAGAAGCCATACAGCATCCTACTCTCTTGCAACCCAATTAAAATGTAATTGGAAGGGTGATATATTGGCTACTTATTTATTCCTGTGATAAAACACCACAGTCAAGGAATCTTCCAGAAACAAGAGTTTATTTGGGCCTATGGTTCCAGAAGCTTAGAGTCCATGATGGCAGAATATAGGCATGACCACAGGAACAGAAAGTCGAAATTGCATGAATCTTTAAACTTGAAACTGCCAACCCCCATCTCCAGTGACATACTTAGTCCAACAAGGTCACACCTCCTAAACCTCCATAGGGTGCCGCCAACTGAAGAGTTTGAGTGCTGGAGACAATGTGAAGCATTTCTCATTCATCCCACCACAAAACAGAAGAACACATTGAATAAAAGAAGAGAGAGGACACCGAGGGTTTGAAATGTAAGCAGGGATGGGGTGCGGTAATAGAAGACATGGGTCAGGGATGGGCTAACCAAAACTATGGATGTATGAATAAATCTTGTGTAATTTTCAATAATCTCTTTTCAGTTGTATTTAGTCTTCCTGTTAATAGTCACCTTCCTCACCCCCCCTTTCCTCCAGTGCCCAGAGTTCCTTAAAGACTACGTAGCTCAAATTTAATTTTTAACTGGCTGAATCAGAGAAGCACATGCAGTATACACCCCTAGCCCTTCGAGCGTCTGGATCTGGCTGGATCAGAGAAGCACATATAGCACACACCCCCTTAGCCCTTCGAGCGTCTGGATCTGGCTGGATCAGAGAAGCACATATAGCACACACCCCCTTAGCCCTTCGAGCGTCTGGATCTGGCTGGATCATGCCCTCATCTAATGGAGGTTTCAATTTTCTCCTAAGTGTAATATGAGGGCCTGCTTGTTGGGGTTTCTGTCCTGCCCATTTCCCACAGCCCTTTAACCCCAAAGAAATCACACAGAGAGGTCTATATTAGGTTATAAATGGATTGGCCCATTAGCTCAGGCTTCTTATTAGCTCTTATAACTTACATAGCCCATTATTCTTATCTATGTCAGCCACATGGCTCAGTACCTTTTTCAGTGGGGCAGGTCACATCCTGCTTCTTCGGTGGTCTGGGCAGGAGTGCGGGGGAGCTTCCTTCTTCCCAGAATACTCCTGTTCTTATTGCCCCACTTCTACTTCCTGTCTCGTTTTCCCGCCTATACTTCCTGCCTGGCTAATGGCCAATCAGCATTTATTTAAAACATGATTGACAGAATACAGACAATTCTCCCGCATCACCTAAGCATGTCGATTCTTTATCACTGTGAAACTGGCCTCACTGAAAGTCAGCACAAGATTTGAGATGCTCACCTTGTTCAATTTGTATTCCAAATGCATACACAAAGTCGAGAACTTACACATATCATATTTCTGGCTTGCCCCCAAATATCAACGAAGCTGAACAATACTCCCTTCAACTTTCTTCCTATAATATTGTTCTTCTTGTTACTATTTTGGTTAACTATTTTGTGTATTAATGTCCCTCAGAGCATAGGACACTAACTCTATAGGCAATTGCTAAGGTTCCCAGGGGGCACATCTTGAGGGAAGGCAACCAAATTGAGGTTTTGAGTCAAGCTGAGTTAAAATGAAATGTTTAAGAATCTAGCTGACTGTGAGGATTGAGCTTATCTATAATTTACCACTATCCTTTGTATTGTATTAGCCACAAATTTTATGGACTATACAAATTACAACCTCTCCAATGTATGAAATTAAAAACCCTTGGAATGTGTTTTAAATGCATAGACGGCCTGTTCCTACTTCAGTCATCTCTTTTTCAACACACTGTTCTATGTGGGATTTTTAAGCGTGTGCACTAACTTAAAATGAGGCAGCAAAACAGCAGTGCTTGTTACAATATTAAAGTAGTTGTTTTTACTGTGTCCACACACCTTTAATAACATATGTGAGCTCAAGGACACTCTGTGATAAATTGTAATGAGATTGCTGGGTGACTCGGCAGGTTCCAGCTTAGAACACATTTGGCAAAGGTTACATCAGAAAGGACCAGGAGCTGAAATTTACTTTTGATGCTAGTCCCCAGGGAGCCGGCATCAGGTAAGAGTCAGAAGCAAGCCGCAATCAAGTCCAAGGGCCTTACATCTCACCGTCATTACTGGACTAGACACTTGTGCTGGTCTGATTTTTTTTTTATTAGATTTGTTTCAAAGCAAAAGAAATATCTTCTAAATCAATTAAATATCTTTATAAATTAACATCCATGTATAAATAGTTCAAGAAATTTAACTTTAAGGTTCAAATGCAAATTATAGCTGCTCTCAACAGTTTGCCATTTACCTTCTTGGCTACAAGTGTTTATAGAAGGAATAGGAAGTCTATTCTAAATCATCAACTAAATAAGAAATACCATCCCTTGCCTAACTTCACTTATGTATTTATAAAACTTTATCATTATTTTTATTCAAGTATGTCTAGGTGGTTCTTTACTCCAAGATAGTATTTGGGTAAAGAAAAGAGCTCTCATTTTATGATAATGGTACCCATCTCAAGTACCAGCTTGAGATCTGACCTCTGGACTCCTGTATCTTGAAGAATACATGCCTTCCTAAGTCTACAGATGGAATCAGGCTCCTTTGAGCTGTTTCTCTTCCCATTGGTCATGGCCAGGGCTTCCAGTCTTCCCTACTGCTTTCGTTACTCATCTCAGTGATCAAAGAGCTGTGGGAAGGTGTTGGTAGGACCCTTACATCTTGTAGACTCAGGAAGCAGTGATAAGGGATGCTGACACTCAGTTGACTCTTCCTTTCCCCTTTTTATTCAGTTCCTTGTCCCAAGCAGTGACGTGGTACTATCCAAATTCAGCATGGTAGAAATGTTCTCAGAAAGGTACCTGGAGGTATATCTCCTAATTGATTGAATATCTGATCAAGC
This sequence comes from Ondatra zibethicus, assembly GCA_004026605.1. Lineage (NCBI taxonomy): Eukaryota > Metazoa > Chordata > Mammalia > Rodentia > Cricetidae > Ondatra > Ondatra zibethicus. The sequence goes on along the minus strand of PVIU01000428.1, from coordinate 75,525 downwards.
TGACAGTGAGGACTAGCCATTATCCCCATTAATGATATTCATGTTTGATGTGGGATTTTCTCTGTTTGCTGTGATTACCATTAATGAATAAAGAAACTGCTTCAGCCTGTTGATAGGGCAGAACTTAGGTAGGTGGTGAAAACTAAATGACATGCTGGGAGAAAGGAGGCAGAGTCAGAGAGATGCTATGTAGCCCCACCAGACACAGACACTGGAACAGTAGCTGGTAAGCCACAGCCACGTGGCGATACACAGATTAATAGAAATGGGTTAAATTAATATATAAGAGTTAGCCAGTAAGAATCTAGAGCTAATGGGCCAAGCAGTGATTTAAATAATACAGTTTCTGTGTGACTATTTCAGGGCTGAGCAGTCAGGAAACAAACAAGCAGCCTCCTCCAACATATTGGCACCTACTGGCCAACTAAAATCCACTTAAAACCTGAGAGAGTTTTAAAAGAAATTCTAAAAACAAAAATATAGAGTTTAACACAGCTTCTTGGTGTTTGTTGGTGGTGTGTTGTAGCTCCTTTAAGAGAGGATTTCCTGACTCAGTGATAGAAAAAGAAAAAAAGCTGCACTACTTTGAAATGCCGGCTTTCTGGGCCATACTGCCAGCATGACCTCTGGTTCTTTCAGAATACTGAGCATTTGAATGGGGTTTGTGAGCAATGTGCTATGGCTTGCTTGGTGGCAACATGGACTGGCTGTGTGTCTAGAGATGGGGCATTGTGCATGGTTCTCGGAGGAAGTGAGCAATTCCACCATGCTGGACTGGGCAGAGCAAGCAGGAAGTACCATATTCCCCCTAGCAATGGTGCAGCTTAAGTTTTTAAGAAGCACTCCTGGACAGTAAAGAATTACAGATACACAATAGGACAGATTCAGACATTAAAGACCTCTAAATGGGTCACAGTGTTGGATAAATTTACACAGGCTTGGGAGAGAAAAGAAAAAGAGTATAGAGAGTTATAAAAAATAAAACAAAGTTTTTAAAGAGACAGAGTACAGACAGTTATAGATTAAAGGAGTAAAGATAATAAAATAAATATTAAAAAGTAACAGATTTTAAACAAATAAGCCATGTAAAAATGGAGAATACATAGAAAGTCTGGACTATGTATGTTATTGTCTTTTCTTTAACTTTTTGACTGTGAAGTAGTGAAGTACAGAGAGACATTTCATTGTATGGGCTGTTAAGCTAAACCAACATATATATATATATATATATATATTTTAAAGGTATCTTGAATTCAAAATATGGGTATAAGGATATGTTGCTTTGGAAAAGAGATTCTTCTTTTGTTTCCACAGAGGATGAGAACCTGTGGATTCCTCCTAGACTAATATGGTTTGATAGACCACAATCCCTTAGAGGTCACTGTGAACACCCCCCAAAAATTATTTTGCCCAACTGCTGACTGAGATGAACCTAGCACAAAGGATACACCATAAAAGATGTGATTGACAGTGCCCCCAATCAGCAGGAAGAAGTCTAGAGAACTATGCCCATATTCCCAAATATTGTTTATAAATGTTTCAGTGCATTTAAAGGGGGATATGCTATAGAGATTTGCATGGGTATGGATCTTTGTTTATTAATACAAATTAAGGTCAATTTTTTATACTGTGTATATGTATTTCTGATCTCGTTTAAGGTATTATGTGTGCAGCTCATTTAAAAATGTAATGTATAATTAAGAAATATAGGTTAAAAGCTAATCATCTATAATAGTAAAGCTTGTAGTCAAGTTAGGTAGATTTTCTAGATGTACAGAGATGTATTTCAGATGGATAGACATTCTTCAAACCTTTCAAAGACTACAGAATATGGCATTTAAAATGGTTAAGAACTTAGGACATTTCATGACAATGGGACATATCTGCTCCTGGAAGCACCATTTACTTCAAGAGGAAGATGACCCTCGAAGAGACTCCTTATGGAGTTTGTTTGCCATTTGGGCCAGAAAAAAATTCTTGCCTGGACTGCTTGATGAACTGGACATGCAGGACCCACAAAGAAATGACTGCTGAAGTTGCCTAAAGGTGAGACGATCCTTCAAGGTTCCTGATTCATGAAAGAAACTGCCAGACATTCTACAGGATACAAAAGAAAGTGACTGACAAACTGCCAATATAGGCAGAACTATCTTTGAAATTTCCTGTTTCATGGAAAAGTCTGCCAGATACTATGGGCCTGTAGGCTAAAGATGGATACCCCAATGGTACAGAAGAACTTTGGGTGACTGTTCATGCAGCAAGATGTCTCTGTCAATTCTAGAGTTTTGCAAGTTGCTTACAATGTACTTATTGTTTACTTAGGTAATATTATATCCTTCTGGAGTCTTTGATGGAGTTGAAGAATTTATAGTTTCAGTTTTCCTTAGTTATGATAAAAGATACAATAGATATAAATATCGTAACTGTAATTCTTGCTTGATACCTATTTTGTTACATGTAATTAGACTGTGTTAAAGTTAAAACCTTCCTTTTCATTTAAACAGAAAAGGGGAGGCGATGTGATCTGTACGCTGTGATTACCATTAATGAATAAAGAAACTTCCTTGGCAGTGAAAACCAAATGGCATGCTAGGAACAAGAAGGAAGAGTCAGAGAGATGTCATGTAGCCTCAGAGATAGACACTGGAACTATAGACACTGTAGCCAGTAAGCCACAGCCACATGGTGATACACAGATTAATAAAAATGGGTTATATTAATACATAAGAGTTAACCAATAAGAAGCTAGAGCTAATGGGCCAAGAAGTGATTTAAATAATACAGTTTTTGTGTGATTATTTCAGGGCTGAGCAGCCAGGAAATCAACAAGTGGCCTCCTCCAATACATGTTGCCTTTGTACATGCTCTTGCTGGTACAGAGCATCTGTGGATCTCAGCTGAGCTCTCCCACTTCCTCATGGGTTGGGTGCCGCACCCTTACTTCTATGGGTACTCTCACTTCTCAAGAAGGGATCTCCACATGGCCCTTCTGCCTCTTCACAGGTGACTTTCCATGTCCCACTTCAAGAATGCTCTGTAACTTCTAGATCCCACCAGTGGCTCTTCTCCCTGTGAAGATAGATGCAGGCACATTCCATGTAATGGTGTCTTTCCAGAGACCAGAATAGAGGCAGAGCAAGACACTTCCTGTGTTCAACATCAGGTTCCACATACTTGGCTGTTTCTACTAAGTTGAGCTGTGCCCAAAAGCTCAACTCTGAAGCCCCACACTGGGGCTTCTTGACTCTCTCCTGTTCCCCCATGATTCCCACATACATCTCTTCCTCCTGCCATCAGAACCACCTCACATCACACCTGTTGCTCCCTTGTGTGCTCTCGTGGTTTGAGAGAGTGCCTACACTAACTTTGCAAAAGTAGTAGACTTCAGGGTTTCATCTCCATGGTGGGTATGGTGCACAGGATTTAGTTTATAAGAAAAAATATGGTTCTCTAAATATAGCATAGGTTATACATTTGATAGGCCCCTGCCTTACCCTGTCACATGGGACTAAAAAATGTCCAGAACCAGGCTTTAAAATTCTCATTCCCCAATGCCTGTTCCTTTTGGCTTGCAAAATGGCATTGTCTTAGCATAATCCTGTGATCACCTCCCTTACCTATTGTTCCCTTTATTAGGTAGGGCCTCTCCCACTTTGGACTTAGATCTGTCATGGATTATGAAAGACAAAATAAAAGACTAAGTTCTGGAAAAAGATTTCCTGGTATCAAATACTTATTAATTGTGGGAACCAAAACAAATTATTTAATGTCTCTCTCATTTAGTTTTCTTGTCTTTAGTCATAGATGTAATAATAGTTATTGAGTCAAAGAAATGAGGTAATGCATATAAAATGTGAAGAACAGGACCCTGCATGTGAGAAGTGCTCTGTGTATTTTTTCCCCATTTTTTACGGTAGAATCAAGTCATCCTAGGGCTAGAAAAATACTAGGTGTAGCCTTGCTGGGTTAGAAGCCCCGTAAGTCATTTTGAAGAGTTGTATAACTTCTTGAATATACCAAATAAAAGGAGACTCAGTAGCTCCATTCATTCTACCAGTGGAAATCTCTGGATATTCTCAGTTCTCCTTTATTTTACATAAACATTGATTCCCCCTTCTTTGGCATTTATTATCTCCAGAAAGGTTCCCTGGAGACCTTTAGAGGTGGGTCTAATCCTCTTCTGTCCTCGTCTCTTCCTTTCTGAGGATATTCAGGATGCCTGTTTCTTTTTCATACACACTCTTTTATGAAAGTCACAGCCACATATCCTCAAGCTGCCCTCCCTAGATGGGATTCAAATTCCCTCACCACCTGGCCATGGGGAGTCCTGGGAGCTGCTGTCACTCCAGGAAGAGCCCATTAGCCTGCCAGCAAACAATTTAAGATGAATTATTTACAGTACTCAAAATCAGATAAGCCTATCTTTTTTGTCTTAGTTCTTTGGGGAGTCCACATTTGAGAATGGTAACTTCCTTTTATCCAATGTCAAGTAGGAATGAAATGTTCTATAGTTGAGAATTTCCCAAACATGGGTACCAGCGCTTTGCTGGATAATTACAAATTTTGAATGTATGATTTGAATATGTCTTTACTTCCAGAACCTTATGGTAGACATTGGCAAGACTTATGTTGATTCTTCAGATAGGAAAATAAAAAAGGACATAACTACATTAACTGCTGTGTTCAGTATTGTGGTGGTTTGAATAACAATGGCCCACATAGATTTGGATGCTCAGTCAACAAGGAGTGTCACTATTTGAGAAGGATTAGGAGGTGTGGCCTTGTTGGAGGAAGTGTGTCCCTGGGGTGCACGGTAGCCACCTCCCCCAGCCTATAGACCAGGATGCAGCTCTCAACTACTACCCAGCACCATGTGTGCTGCTGTGCTCTCTGCTGAGACAGTAATGGACTAAGCCTAGGAAACTATAAGCAAACCCCAATTAAATGTTTTCTTCATAAGAGTTGCCTTGGTCATGGTGTCTCTTCACAGAGATAGAAAGTGACTAAGACAGTTATCCTTCTTGTAGTTCACTGAAGGAAAAGGACAAAGTGTGGAGTACAAGACAGGAAGTCCTGAGGGGCAGAGCAGTCCCTTAAGTTGGCATTTTATGTGGTGCATGAGTTACTTTTGTTGTGGCTGTGACATAATACCCACGGAAGCAACTTCAGGAAGGAAGAGAGTATTTTGGCTTACCACTGAAAGCACTGAAGGCAGAAGTAACAGTTACCTAGGACTCTTCACGTTTCGGTGCAAGAGGAGAAAGTGTTGGCATTCAGTTGGCTTTCTGATATCTCTTTTCATTTACCCTGGATAGTCCATGGGATGCTGCCACCCACAATAAGGGTAGGTCTTTCTTCCATAATTAAGCCTCAAGGAAATGCTCCTAGATGTGTCTCTTCGGAGATTCCAAGTCCAGTTAAGGGCCCCTGCAGCTGAAGTATCCCACCTATGAAACACTAGGAACCCCTTGAGTGAGATAGCCAGGTATACATTTACAGCTGGGGGTAATCACATGTGTAAGGGGATTGTTTTTCATTCAAGTGGTGGGAATAACGCAGGATGAGTGTCTCTCACTGGAAGAAATGGGTGGATGGTGAGAGAGAGAGGTGAGAGCCAGAAAGAAAAAGGCAAAAGGCAAAGCCACAGTTTGAATGTAGACTTGACAGCCATAGACCCAGCTTTCAGTAGACACTGGAGGGATCAGGCTTGCCTTGGACAGACAGTACCATAGTGGAAATGTATTTTGACACAACATATCGGGGCAGCAACTGTTGTGTCCAGAAAAGATAATCTAACACTGAATTCTCAAAAAAAAATGCAGTGTTTAATGTCAGAAAGTGGAAGAACAGCCACATAAGGGAGACTCTGAGAGGCTGGGACAGTGACTTTTCATGAGTACAGGGAAGGTACCATTTTGTAATCCTTTTCCAACTGAAACACGACCTTCTGCACAAACTTTCCTGTCTCCATGATGTTAAAAGTCACCTTTCATCCTCCCCCCAAAATGCTTACAATGTTTGTTTCCCTCTTGGTTTTTTTTTTTTTTTTTTTTTTTGTGGTCCTGTCACTTTCTACACTGAAGCATGATTTAAAAAGAAAAGAAAAGAAAAGAAAAAAGACATCATTTCTATAGACCATGAACTTCCAAACTTCCAATGTCAGGATCCATTTCTTACTCTTCTTTGAATCATCCAAAGCCCTGAGTAGAGGGATTTGCACATAATAAGCACTTGGTTTTTATTGAAGAGAAGAGTGATCTAATTTGTATAACAGGAAGATGAATGGTCCAGTTATGTATAAGAAAGATTGCCAAGGAGCGAGACTACACACTGCGTACAGAAATACTGCATCAGATCTTCTGGGAAACAAAGATTAATGGCAGCAGAAATCGGAGGAAGAGATGTGTTTGAGGGACTTTCAAAGAGAAACTGACAGGGGATCTCACCCAGTTGTGTGTCTTAAGTACTTTAATATGCTTGATGACTCTCGTATTTAAATAACGAGGCTTTGCCTCTCTTTTGAGTTCATGTGTTTAGCTGTCAGCTCACGTCCCTCCTATTCTCAGTTCTCTGGACTTCCCCGAATTTCTTTAATGACACCCCCAATCATGGATTTCTCGGGAGTCATATTTGATTTATGACTTTCTCTCGCCTTTTCTCACCTGGCCCCAGATCTGGCTGACAATCAAGCCCCATCCTCCACTCCAGCTCCATTCCCCACTCGATCTTTCTCATCATGTCCCATTCCAGCAGCCCTGGCGTCATCATCACTCACCTTCAGGACTATGGAAGGCTCCCAATAGTGATGTGAGCTCCGGGTACCCAAGACAGCTGCTGTCCTCCTGCCTTTTCACTGTCCACTCTCCAGACAGCCACCGTGCGATCTTTGCAAACCTCAGTTGCCACTTGCCTGGCAGTACACTGTTTGGAACCTTGCAGTGCGGGCCTCTGCATGCAGGATAAAGTCCAGTGTCCCTCTGAACCTCCAGCTTCCCTCTGTGACATCTGAATCTTTCTCCAACCTTCACTGGCAAGCTCTTCTCAGCCAAGTCTTTAAGAGCGTGAACTCGAAGTGTCATGATGCATGATTTACGCCCAGCTTCTCCCCTGAGAGGCTAAGACAACTGCAGACCCGACAGAACCTTTCCCACTGAGCTAGAGAAAGGCAGCTGGACACACGGATGAAGGTGTTCTTTGTATCACTTGAACACGAGACTAGACTCTGGGCCTCTGATTTTGTCCTTTTCTCTGTAGGACTACACGTTCCCAAGCCCTTCCAGACCCATCTCCTGCTGACTGCACAGGACTTACTTCTGAATTTAACGTGCCAGTTGCCATGGAAGTCTTTCATGTTTTATTATACTGTTATTTTCTCCTTAATTGAGAGTGTGTGTGTGTTAGGATTACTGTTGCTGAGATAAAGCACTATGATCAGAAAGTGAATTGTGGAGGAAGGGATTTATTTGGCTGGGCTTCCTCATCACTATCATAATTGAAGGAAGTTAGGACAGGAACTCAAACGGGGCAGGATCTCAGAGGCAGGAGCTGATACAGAGGTCTTGAGTGCTGCTAACTGGCTTGCTCATCATGGCTTGCTCCGCCTGCTTTTTTTTTTTTTTTTTATAAAACCCAGGACCTTCAGCCCAGGTATAGCACCACCAACCATGGGCTGGACCCTCCCTTGTCAATCACTAATTAAGAAAACGCTCTACAGGTCTGCCTATAGCCCTGTCTATGGAGGCATTTTCTCCATTGAGGCTCCCATCTCTTTGACGACTAAAGCTGATAAAAGCTCGCCAGCACAACTGACTCTTTGTTAACTTGACACACAGATACTCCACTGGTAAGCCACACCCCTTCCTTTCTTCTTCATCCCCAAGATCACACATAATATAAACATCACAATATAAAACATTTTGCAAATGTTAACAGTCGTACCATTTTCCAGTTTGCAACACTTTAAAAGTTCAGTCTCTTTAAAAAAAAACTCAATCTGGCCAGGCAGTGGTGGCGCACGCCTTTAATCCAAGCACTCGGGAGGCAGAAGCAGGTGGATCTCTGTGAGTTCGAGGCCAGCCTGGTCTACAAGAGCTAGTTCCTGGACATGTATCAAAAACTACAGAGAAACTCTGTCTCAAAAATCAAAAACAAACAAACAAAAAACTCAGTCTGTGTGTGTGTGCGCGCGCTCATTTGCTGGTTTGTTTTTGTTTTTCAAGATAGGGCTTTTCTGTGTTGCCTTGACTGTCCTAGAACTCACTCTGTAGACCAGGCTGGCCTCGAACTCAGAGATTAGCCTGTCTCTGCCTCCTGAGTGCTGGGATTAAAGGTGCATGCCACCACTGCCTGGTTCAAAGTCTCTTAAAATCCAAAGTCTCTTTTAAAGTTCAAGGTCTCTCAACTGTGGACGCCTACAGAATCAAAGATAAGTTGAATACTTTCTTATTTTAAGAGGAAGGAACACAGTCACAATCAGGCTAAAGCAGAGCCAAACTCCAGCTGGGCAAATACATCAGTGTCTAATGTGCAGGATCCACTCCCAATCTTCTGTGCTCCTCCACAGGGCCTGAGTTTCTTTCTGACTTACCAGCTCTGCAGCACACACTCCTTGTCTCCTAGGATCAGACTGTCCCCAATAGTAACTACTCATATTCTTGATGGTAGTTCCATGATACTGGCATCACCACAATACTAAGATCTCGCTGCAACTGAGCTGTATTTTCACCAAAAGCCTCTCTTGAGCTCTCTTCGGGGACTCCAGCCCTGCCACTGCCATGCAGGGCTAAGCCTCAGCTTCCTTCCATGACCCCTTCACGCCTTCAAAACCAGTATTATCTGGGTGACTCTGACCCTACCAAGTTTGGCTTCCCGCACAAGGTACAGCCTTAGCTATGTCTGGGACACAACTTCTTTATGCTAACTCTGAGGAAACATTTCCCAGAAAGTTTCAGCTCAACCATTCTGGTGTCTCCTGAATTAATCTCTGCTAACTTCTCAGCCCCAGTTGATCAGCATCAATTATCCCACCGAAGCAAAGATTTCACTGTAGTGGTTCTGGTTTCCCGTTCACCACAGCTGATTCTTCAGCCCCAGATTCTTAACTCAAAACAGCAACAGCCTCAATAGAGTCTACGTGTGACTCCCAAACCTCACTTTGGAACTTCACAAGCCAGGCCTCTGTCCTTAGCATTTCTCTCCACATTCTTGTCTTCCAAACCCCCACAGAGCAGCTCACTAAGCTTTGAATGCTTACCGTCTTTTCTAGCCCTGAAGTTCAAAGTCTTTTCCAGTCCTCCCCAAATGACATGGTCAGTTCTGTCACAGCAACACCCTCTTGTCTTGGTATCAATTTCTATCTTAGTTAAGGTTGCTATTGCTGTGATAAAAGACTGTGAGCAAAGCAACTTGGGGAGGAGAGGATTTATTTGGCTTACACTTCCATATCGCTGTTCATCTTTGAAGGAAGTCAGGGCAGGAACTCAAGCAGGGCAGGAGCCTGGAGGCAGGAGCTGATGCAGAGACCATGGAAGAGTGCTGCTTACTGGCTTGCTCCTCGTGGATTGCTCAGTCTGCTTTCCTGTAGAACCCAGGAATACCAGCCCAGTGGTTGGCACTACCCACAATGGGCTGGGTCCTCCCACATCAATTACTAATTAAGAAAATGCTCCACAGCCTTGCCTTTAGTCCCATCTTAGGGAGAAATTTTCTTAGTTGGAGATTCTTCCTCTCTGATGACTCTAACGTGTGTCAACGTGACATATAACTAGTCAGGGTAATAGTATGTATATATGTATATATACATGGATTTTGTTTTGTTAACTATATTTAAAACTTATAACCCTGATGAGATTTATATTGATGAAGTGTTCTATTCTCTCTATTTAAAATATTGTTTATTGGGGCTGGAGAGATGGCTCAGAGGTTAAGAGCATTGCCTGCTCTTCCAAGGGTCCTGAGTTCAATTCCCAGCAACCACATGGTGGCTCACAACCATCTGTAATGGGGTCTTGTGCACCCTTCTGGCCTGTAGACATACACACAGAATATTGTATACATAATAAATAAATAAATATTTAAAAAAAAAAAAAAAATATTGTTTATTTATTTGGGAGTAGCACATGTCCGACACAGCATTTATGTGGAGGTCAGAGGATGACTTGTGGGAGTTGGTCTCCCTTTTCCATCATGCTGGCCTCAGGATTTGTAGCATGATTAATAAAAATCCAGAGTCAGAAACTGGGGTTCAACCTGAAGGTCCAAGAAGTAAAGCAGCCAGGCCACTGGTTCTTGCCTCTACCTCAGTCTGAAATGGCGATCCTGTCCCCAGAAATCTCAGGATGAGACTGTGTCTGAGAGCTGTCTCCTCCTGTCTTATATTCCTCTCTAGGGCTGAGATCAAAGGCGTGCACCACTATCACCCAGTTTCTATGGCAAATCTAGTGTGGCTGCTGGGATTGAAGGTGTGTGTCACCACTGCCTGGTCTGTAGGGCTGACCAGTGCAGCTGTTTACTCTTTGATTTTCAGGCAACCTTTATTTATTAAAATACAAATGAAACATACTACAGGGATTGAGCTCGGGTTGACAGTTTTGATGCCAAGTACTTTAGCACACAGAGCCATCTCACCGTCCCTGTGTTTCTCTCAGGGAGCCTTATTCTACCCATGCAGTATGTGACAGCCCCGCATGGCCAGCCGTAGCCACCACCCATCAGTCTACCCCTGCAGTGTGTGACAGCCCCGCATGGCCAGCCGTAGCCACCACCCATCAGTCTACCCCTGCAGTATGTGACAGCCCCGCATGGCCAGCCGTAGCCACCACCCATCAGTCCTAATTTCCAGCTGAAAGCTCAACCTTCCCTGGTGAGAAGACCTGGAAAGGTCCCTCACTGATGTCTTTTGCTGAGGCATCTGTGATGCTTGGTCCTTAAACTTGAGAGAGAACACACAGAGGTAGTCCATCGGTAATGCAAATCATCTCACTTGCATCCACACTGTAACGACCTAAGCAAATAGCGTAGTCGTGCCCAGTCATTTGAATAAGGCTAATATAATCCATTGCAGGAGCAGGCATAGAACGGAAAACTTGGTGTAGAGTAGTGATCATTAACCATTGCTGCTGCTGAGTTATTTGACACTTCCCTTGGTCTTTAACTCGAGTGTTGTCAACATTACTAGGATGGATTGGTAAGCAGACAGCCTCCTGGGAGAGTTTATGATTGGGCAGATGTGGTAAGGCCCAGGACTCTGGAGTCTATGATGGAGATGCTGAAGAGAGACCACTGCTGGGCCCTTAGACACCGTAAGTTGAGAAGGCTACCCCAAGAAGCTTGTATGCAGTCTGCTGGAATGGACTCTTGTGCAAACATCCCCCGCGTTTCCTCAAACAGGATGGCTTTCTTCTTGGAGGCTCTTTTATGTTGCTGCACACCTACCCCAAGAAGACCCACAGAGGGCCAGGTGTCTAAGGTGATGCATCTCAGTCGTGTGCAATCTTTGTCTGCAGTAATTCTTACCTCTAGAGGCTCTAGCCTCCTTGTGGTTGTTACAAAGTCTTGGCTAGATAGCAACTCACACACCTTTCGACTCTGGGGTCGTCCCTGTTTCTAGTGGGAAGGGTTTGTGTAAACTAACAGCTAAAAATGATAGTGCATTTCAGTAGAGAAACACCATGTACTCAGTTGTGTAATTAAGTTAGGCCTGAAAGGTATCCCCTAAAGAACTTGCTTCAGTGATACCCATGTGACAGAATTTGAAAACATTTCCACAAGTGCTGAACATTAGGTCAGTCATATTATTTGTACTATTAAAAAAATGCATTGCTAAGATCAAAATTGGGTTCATTTCTGGGCCATACATTTAGAAATGCCATGGTATGTAAGCTGACATTGATAAATTTCAGGTGTATTTACAACTCACACTGAATACAGTGGAGTTTGATCATGTAGGCGCAACTCTAGGGAGTATAGTGCTGTCCTGCCAGAGTAAGCTCCCACTCAAGGGACTTGTCACAACCTGAAAGGCCAGGCTGTTTCTGCAGCAGATGGCTTGGTCTGATGGTATTTTGAGAGACTGTTGGTGTTATCACTGTACGTCTGCACGGAAGCATTTGGCCAAGTCCACCTAGGCAAAGGAACCAGCTATGGCGGTGGTTCTCAACCTTCCTGACACTACGAAGTTAGTGCAGTTACTCATGTGTGGTGACCCAACAACCATAACAGTTTTGTTGCCACTTCCTAACTGCAGTTTTGCTACTGTTATTGATTATAATGAAAATATATGATATGCAGAATATGTGCTATGCAACCCCCGTGAAAGAGCCGTCTCTACCCACAGGTTGAGAACTGCCAACCTAAGGGATGGAAGCATGTGAAAGAGACCACATAGATGTTACCAAATCAAATATCTTGTTTTGTGGCATCATATTATTTTGAGAATATCAATATATTTCTCACCATTAAAATGTTTATAAGAACTTTTTCTCATTGTAAACACAAAACATGCTCTCTTTGGAAAGTTAAAAATGTACATGCATATAAACACATGCACACACATAAACTCAGACATACGTACACACCTGCACGTATAAACACATGCACACATATAAACACACCCTGCACACACATATAAACACATGCATACATATAAACAAACTTACACATACATACACCACATATACACACATGTAAACACACACACACACTTGCAAAGAAAAGAAAGAGAAACCACCTGCAGCCCTGAAGCTGGAGAGTTACAGATGGTTGTGAGGCACCACAAGGGTGCTGGGACCTGAACCCACGTCTTCTGCAAGAACAGCAAGGGCTCTTAACCCCAGAGCCAACTCTCCAGCCCAAACAGTGAAGATTTTGATCAAGGTTTAATTTTAACAAAGGAAAACAAAGCACATTTAGAGATTTGTCATGAATTTTGGAAGTACTTTATTATTATTAATATTTAGATGCATTTATTTTACTTAATGTGCATGGATGTTTTTCCTGGATGCATGTTATGTTTACCAATGTGCATGCCTGTTGGATCCTCTGGAACTGGAGTTATGGATGGTTGTGAGTTATCCTAAGGATGCAGTGATCAAAACAGGGTCCTCTGCAAGAGCAACACGTGCTCTTAACCACTGAATCATCTCCCTAGGCCCACTTTTATTGTTTTTCGTGTGTGTGTGTGTGTGTATGTATGTACATGTTTCTGTCCAAGTGTTTGTGCATGTGTGTGATAGGTATATATGCACTGTATGACATCCATGTGGAGGTCAGACCTCAGGGTTGAGTGTTCTCATTTTTTTCTGACAGGGTTGTAGTAAGGAGACCACTTATTCATCCTGGCTGCCCAGAACCGAAATAATCACACAGAAACCATATTGTATAAATCACTGCTTGGCCTACTAGCTCTAACGTCTTATTGGCTAACTCTTACATATTAATTTAACCCATCTCCATTAATCTGTGCATCACAACTAGGTCGTGGCCTACCAGCAGAATCTCAGCACGTCTATCTCTGGCGGTGGCTCCAGGGCATTTCTCTGACTCCACCCTTCATTCTCCCAGCATACAGCCTAGATTTCCCCCCTAGTTCTGTTCTTCCCTGCCATAGGCTCAAAGCAGCTCTTTATTCATTAACCAATAAAAGCAACACACAGACTGAAGGACCTCCCACACCACGGATCTTCCACTGAACCTGACTGATAAACTGGCTGGAAAGCTTCGGGGTCTCACTTGTCTCCATCACCCCAGTGTTGAGACTCTAAGCATGAACCGCTCGCTGAGCCAGTTTTGTGTGTGGTATATGTATGCATGTTGTATGTGGGTGCACACATACATGCATAAGCAGAGGGAAGGAGTGGAGATTTCTACCTCTCTCAGTTTCCCTTATTCCCTTGAGACAGGGTCTCTTACTGCACCTGGAGTTCACTGCGGCTTTTCTAGCTTGGTACTCACCATACCACAGAGAGTCTCCTGTTTATCCTCAACCCCAAAGTTTGGGATTGCAAAAATACCCTGCCACGCCCAGCTTCTAATGTGGGTGCCAGATCTGAACTCAGGTGCTTATGCTTGTTTTGAAATCACTTTACCGACAGTTAAGCCCTCCACCCCCCCCACCCGCCCCACCCCATGCCCCGGAAGCAGTTTCTAGGGAATGGCATGAGACGGGTCATTTTGATATCTAAATGTGGCTTTCTGTCAGTCTCTCCTCTAATAATCAAATTGCTTTGTTGTAGTGATTCCCACACAGGAGGTGGCTGTGAAAAATAGCTGTGATAACTGAACCTGGAATCAGGTCTCTAGGATTTGTCTTGCGTCAGTCAGAGCACTGTAAGACTTCTCACCCTTTCCGTGTTTCACGTCTTTGCCGTCCCAAGGGACAGGGGTTCCCAGCAGAGCCCAGAATAAACCTGTCTTCATTTGGAGCACTGTGGTCCTTCGCCTAGCAGCCTACAAGGTAGCCTTTGCCGCTTCTTGCCCGGTTAAGTAATTCCTGCTGCCCTTGAGATCACGTTACTGCCCATATGACTTAAATCCCTCCTGCTCCGTTTTAGCTGCACCCACTCCCACGCATTTGTGTGCAGAGGAGGAACAGTTGCCCCTCACTCTTGGTTTGGAGGATGCCTTTGTGGATGGGTCGAACTTTCAGAGCAGACTACCTCTCCAGTGGGAGCTTCAGTTCATCCTGCCGAAGTATCCACACGCCATGGATACGCGATACCTCGGGATGCGCGATACCTCGGGCATCTGTATCACTTACAGTTGGCATTCTTTCCCACCACTGGGCGTGTGGCACTCAACCCCGGCAAGTGTTTACTGAGAAAGCCATTGTGGGGTTTAGTGAGACCTGTGTCACTCACTGCTAGGCAAATCTTCATTGTAGGGTGTTTGACTCCGTGGAAAGTGGTAGAATGGGAAAAGCCATTTGAAAGTCGCTTCTCCCTCTCTCTGTTTACTCAGCCTGTGTGGGCTAATTGCTGTGCGGACCACGCCTGGCTGCTTTTTCATTGGTTGCGTCTGTGACCTTAAGAACGTTAATCACAGCTTTCCTGGCACCGTGGTTGAGCCTTGCTTTCTTCTGATGAAACAGGGTGCCCCTACTCTGTAAGTGTGAATGGCTTTAGTTAACCGATTTGAATGACGTGGACCTACTGGCTAATCCCCACCCTCTCCTGCGGGAGATGCCCGTATTGAGGACTACAGTAGTTTTTCCCAAAACTCAGCATGCGATCGGCATGCCCAGACTCTCAGCCTCTCTCAAGAGCTCTTAATTTCTGATCGATCTGTTACTGTTTTTAGAGTGACTTTTGAACATCTAAGGAATAATGACTTGCTATGTTAATTTACAAACTGAGTAATCCCCCACCCACATCATTATTCCTCCCCATTGAGCTATTAACTAATTAATAACTTACATTACATTAACGAGTCTATGTGCCTAGCCCAGGACTAGGTATTTATAAATTTAGTTAATTTGTTCCACCACCAAATCCTTGTGAACTAGATGCTACTTTTAACCCCTCTTTATGGACGAGAAACGTCTTTAATGAGAATTAAAGCAGCTTGTCCGTGGTCACACTGTCGGACTGGGCAGACCGTATAGGATGTTAAAAAAAAAAAAGATCTCTGTGGAAACTCTGAAG
Organism: Ondatra zibethicus; assembly: GCA_004026605.1. Taxonomy (NCBI): domain Eukaryota; kingdom Metazoa; phylum Chordata; class Mammalia; order Rodentia; family Cricetidae; genus Ondatra; species Ondatra zibethicus. Next base: position 59,887 of record PVIU01000428.1, on the reverse strand, counting down.
GTTTCAGGCTTTGACAAGATGATTGGAACAGTGATGGGAGCAGAGTTCCTAGCCTTCCCACTAAGGAAAGATGCCCATGGGATGGGTAGAATGCCCTGGCAGAAGGGGCAGCAGTTACAGCAGCAGGGAAATGATGCTCAGGCTGGGTGATCCACAGCTCTACCAAAGCTTTCGAGACTCAAGTCCAAGGCAGATAGAATAAAGAAATGAACTCAGTGGTTGCAGAGCCTTCAAAATGCCTAGCGATAGGAAGTTTGCCGCAGGCCATACAAGTGCAGGCAGGGCTAGAAGGCACCAGTGTCGGAGGGGTAGGAACAAAGGCATGTGACAGATAGGTCCCCAGCCCACAACCAGGCAGGCCTGAGCATGTCTCACTGGCCCAGTGACCCTAAAGAGTTACAGAGCCTTCTGAGACTTCCCTCCCCGTGCTAGGCACAAGTCCTAGGAAGAGCTAGACAAACACTGGATTGATAATGAAGGTTGTGGTTTAGTTCCTCATAGGGAATTGGTTTAAAGAAGAAAGCATATTAGTTGTTGAGAATACAGACGGCTGTCTTTCTGACCGTCGGATACGACAGGCAGGTTTCATGTGGTCTCTTCGAACTTCACTGCCATGGAACTGTACTCTTAGAATAATTACTTTAATGATAGGTAAGGTGATTTTTAAAACTATATGCTGCCGATTAAATGGATTATTGGTCAGGCATATCTATGGGGATCTTCTTCAGAGAATTGAAATAGCTACTCGAGTTTCTCGAGTCAGTCTTAAAAATCTGTGTCCCAGTACAGAGAGTTTAAATGTCTGCTTTAAATGAATCTAAAAAGAAAACACATGTTTCCAGAGGTCAGGCATGTCACCTTGAGTATGACAGTAGAAACTGGAAGAAAAGATGATGGGGTATCTGGAGTACTCTCAAAAAGTACAGAAGTCCCCACCCTAGCACCCCACTTCTAGGACCTGTAACCTCATTTGGAAATACTGGAGTAAAACTATACAATCTGTCTGGTGTCCTTACAGGAAGAGAGGGAGCCACCAGAGACACAGACACACAGAGGCAAAGCCATACGAAGCTGTGAGCGTGGACTGGAGTGGCGTTGCTATCAACCAAGCACGCAGGTCACAATCAGCTGTCTCTCAAGCCAGGACAGAGGCCTGGACCAGACTGAGTTCCCCTCGAGTCACCAGAGGGGAAGTCAAATTACCACCGATTTCAGTTGCCTTGCTTGTGGGAGTGTTTCAGTACCCTGGGAAGCCTACAGGCAGCTCACTCTGTGTTTTGTAGATTGATCACAGGTTCTATGAGGACTTGTGAAAACTTACCAACCTATGGGGCTAGAGATATGGCTCATAAGAGTGCTTACCGTGCAGTCGTGAGAACCTGCCTTTGGATCCTAGTACACAAAGAGTACCATAAAAAGCTGTGGATGGCTTGTGATCCCAGCACTGCTGGGAGAGGAGCAGGAGGATTTCTGGGGTTTGCTGTACACCAGCTTAGTTTCAGGTTCAGGGAGAGGTGGAAAGCGACAGAGCAAGAACCTTTGCACACAGGAACACAGGCATGCACAACTATACACACACAGACATGCGTGCACACGCGCGCACACACATACGTTGAGACCCTATCTAAAATGAGCAAGACCACTGACCTTTGCACACAGGAACACAGGCATGTACAACTGCACACACATGCACACCACACACACACACACACGCACGCACACATGCACACACATACGTTGAAACCCTATCTAAAATGATGATGATTACGATATACAGATTACAAGCGTGGGCTAGGGGGCCTGAAGGAGGGCAAAGTCCCTTCTTGTCCTCACTGGGAAAAACCTGCTTCATACTTCATCCATTAGGACTTCTTCCTGTGTGTCCCGGACAGCTATTTAGTTGACAAAACGCTACACGGAAATGTTGAAAACGGAAGTCAGATGTAGCAAATGTGTGTGACTGGGAGGGCAGATGCCAGTGACAAACTGAACAACAGAGAGTTTAGAGAAAATTTGATTTTTCTCTTCAAGAGTTTATCTGTTCCCCTGGTCATGGGCTGTTGAGCCTGCAGTAATTAGAGGTAGCTTTTCTCGTCCCCACCGGACCCCAGCCCTTTGCTAATGAGGCTTCCTTAACTTCTATCAGCCCTGGGCTTTGTGGCCTAATGGGGCCCCCCTTGATTGTCATGGAAGCGTCCACAGATAAGAGAAAAGGGAAAGTGGAAGGAAAAGGAAGCTGCCTGAGCAGCGAGGAGTCTCCTCCGCCCTGGAAGCCTTTGGTGACTTTGCTTGCAGCTGTCACTGGTGTTAAGTTCTAACCCATTAAACTTGCTTGCAGGGTGGCTGGAGTCAATGGAGCAGGAGGCAGCCTTCCCTGGCCTCCCCCTTTCCCATTCCAGGGAAAGAATGAAACGCTGAAAGTTCACAGGGGCCGGTGGCTAAGGAGGCAGTCCGGAGAGCCTGAGTCTTTTAACTCTTAACATCACAGTCCTTTTGCATCTCAACCTTTATCTGCCCATTAACTCCTTAAGTTTGCTCATCCATCCATCCACCCAAAGGCGAGAAAGACAAAAAGAGCCTCAGGATGTGTGAGAAAACCTTCTTGGTGTCCTGAGGACACTCGGTTGAATCCTGATTTTGCCTAACGTGGCTGGCGTTCTGAGGATGACGCGCTTGTGGTTTTAAAAAGGTATTTAGCTTTGAGATTCTTTGGACATCTTTAAAGTCATTCCTATTTCTGGAAAAAAAATGAAGAGGTAACCATCCCCCAGATGTGACAAGACTGCTTTTATATAATAATAATAACTGCTTCAAATGAACTCACCATTCTTCTGTCAAGCTCACACACCTGTAATCCCAGCACTCAGGAGAATGAGGCAGGAGGATTGTGGTTTTAAGGTGAGCCTAGGATATTAAGAGCAAGACTCAGAATGAAAAATAAAATCACCATCAAATCTCGTACGTGCTCTTTTTGTACTTTTAAATATTCTGCTTATGGTCCAAGAATAAGATACTTCAAAAACTATTCCAGGCTGGATAATAAAACAGAATTTTTGTTCATAGACCAGTTTGCTAACTTCACAAATGCTTGTTTAGAACTTTGCTAACAAAATTCTCTTACCATCCAAGAAAAACCTAATTTTTTGAGAGGAAATGGACCCCGGTGATTAGCTGGGTTGCCCTACATTTGACTGGACGAATGGAAGTAAAGAAAGGGGCTCATATCACTAAGAGATTCCTCAGAAAGGGCCCTGAACACACAGTCCAGATTTTTCCATATAGCCATCCAATCATATAGCATTCAACGACCGTACAGGAAATTAAGTCTCTCTGCCCGAAACCTCTATAGTCTTAGAAAAGATATTAACATAAATGAAGGCAATTTGGAGACATTTTTCCAGAGAACAATGAGCACCTTGTGATGCTAGCATGCTGTGATGGTGTGGGATAGACATGCATGTCTCAACTGGAGATGGACACACTGGCTGGATAATGACACACGGAGACGGGATCCTCCGTGTCCACACCAGCACTCCCTCGCATCCAGGTGTGCTGTGTCAGCACCACAGGACTGAAAATGCCCAAACAGCTGGATGCACTTTCCATCCCCAGTCCAGTTTTAGGACTGTGGTTATAGCCAGTAATTGGGATAAAAGTAATAGATTCTAGTACTGAAATTAAATGAGAAACCACTGGTCACAAAATAAGAAAATAACAGCAGCATCAACAACAAGAACAAAACCCCTTCAAACCCGCAGCTTCACAGTTCAGGACAATACTTGATGTTTTACAAGGTCATTTCCTTGCTGCATCGGAGAACTGGCAGGCCGGGACAGGTCCCACCGCGACGGGAAAAGCAGGATGAGGACAGTCCGAATCCACGTTCAACTTTTCCCTGTTTGGTTCCGTTGACACAGTTTCTAAGAAGCTCCAAGCATGGTGCTGGGTGTGGACAGCCGAGAAGCCCAGCTCCTGACCCTCCTCTAGAGCCTCCACCATGGCTCTAGAGAGATGTGTAGACATGGCTCAGTTTGTCTCTGTGACTTCCTCCTAGGAGGGAAATGAGGGAAGGAATGAAAATCAGAACGAAGCTTCATACAGGAAAGGACCCAAGTCTGCACGCAGCCATGACGAGGGTCACGCAAACTGCACCGGCAGGCACAGACGTGCTGCGTCACAGGAGCCTGGAGTGTGTGGGCTGGATGGACACAGAAGGGGACTCAGTCCAAGTGAAAGAATAGTTTTGCTAAAATCTGTTAGGAAAAGCCATAAAGCTTGTGAGCAGTTCTCTCCCTGCTTCCGCAGTTACTTCAGAAGCCCTTGACTAAAGTGCCCACTCTGCATCTAGTTCCACGTGCCTGTGGCTGCCTTCCCAAGGAAGCAGAGCATCTCTGTATTCATGTGGAGACTTCTGGAAACTCATGACACAGCTACTTCTTGCTAGAAAAGCATCCCCTGAGCTGGTGTGTCCCAGCAGCATCCCTGATCATGGCTAAGCGGATGTTCTCTCTATGAACCATGTTGCAGGCTATAAACCTGGACCCTGCTCTCTAAGGGGCTCCCTGAGCTGACCAGTGCAGCAGGGAACAGGGAAGGCCTGTGGTTTTCTCTGGGATTCATGCTATACCTGAGTATCTGTTGGGCTAACTCTTGACTCTGAGGTCAAAGTTGAGGGAGATGCCCAGTGCCACAGAGGAATAGCCAGCGTGCGCTGTGGCAAGAGGTCAGTATACAGCATAGGCACCGTGCTGTAAATCTGTCTGCAGTAGAGCCTGGTGCAACCTTGATGGGACATGATCATTCTGATATCAACCCTTGTATACACAGCTGCCTGCCAAGTCCAGCCTGCCACTCAGGCATTTCTTTTTCTTGCAATTAAGTAGTTCAAGAACTCCTTTCTGCTGCTCCGCTAATCCCAGGCCATTCCGATGGTCAGGGAAGATATACCTGGACACTGGATATACTAGTAAGCTGGATCTCCCTTTGGGGAAAGTCTTTAGCAAGGTCTGGTCATTATCCCCTGTGTTGTTTTTCCTGTCTCTCTCTTTAGAATGCCAGCAGGCCACCGTAACAAGAGGAAGATAAAGCTGTGGAAAGCTAGAAAATTAAGGTTGACTGTCCTCTGACCTCTGACCTCTGTGTGTGTGAGAGAGAGAGAGAGAGAGTCTCAGGGAGCTTAGATGTAAGCTAATGAGTCTGTCTTGGGCTCAGACTCATTAGCAGTAGTGAAGGCTTACCCGATCCTACCCGATCCTACCCGATCCTACCATTCCTCCCCCTTCCATTTCCCAAGTGCTGGGATTAAAGTCACAACCTCATCTCTCATCTGCAGAAGAGAAAACCCATGCAGGAGACTGACCCCGATCCTACCCCGGAAGCTTCAGAGCATGCGCAGAGTGGGTGCAGGACAGAGCTGGCTCCCAGCATCGGGAGGGGTGAAGGTCCCTCATCTTGCAACTGTAGAGGCAGAAGCCACTGGGGATGTGAGCTTCCAAGGATCCTGCGAGGATCTCAAAGCCCCTGGGGCAGGAGATGACAGTAACATCTGAGACCACATCTCTGGATGTGGTGGCCTGGAACTCTTGCTATTGTGCAGAAGGCAATATCCGGCTTCCTGGACTCTTTGTGAGTGCTGGCTGAAAGACGTTCCTTATACAGTAATAACACCACATTTCCTGGTTATGTTACAAATGAGCTCAATTGATCTATCTTCAATTTACAGAATTTATCAACATAAACCCACTTTTGAACTGATTTTAATTGAAGTCTTGTTATAATGGAAGCTGGAAAAGTGCATATCTCCACCAATAAATGCCTATTTCTTCCTTCATTATTTAGCATGCTTTATATTTAATAATATGAATTTATATTTTATAGCAGAGCATTAAGGGAAAGAAACCAATGCATTTAAGAAACCAATGCATTTTTTAGTACTGTGACTATAGTTTTAAACTGTGAGCATTTCTTTTTAGAAATTCTTCAGTAATCTATTTCACATTTTAAGCTTTTCCTGGTTAAAAACACGGCACATAGAAAGATCTCTATAGGTATCTTTTAGGAACAATTGATTTAATTAGGGAGGAGCCTCGTAGGCAGTCACAGACTCGGTGTGTTGAAGTATTCAGTGACACAGACCTTGGACAGTGACTTGGCAACGTTGACAAACCTTAAAATATTATCGGTAGCTTTTGACACCTAAGTCTCATTTCTAGTTATTTGCTAAGAAGGGACTACGGTCATATCCAATGATTAATGGAAAGGAAGGTCAGCCAGGTGGTGTTTGGGGGAAAGATGCCAAGTTTCGAATAACTCTAATATCCCACATAACGAACTTGTCAAATAACATTGGTCTCTTATGTCATAAAATCCACACAGACGCACCTGCTTCTCTATGTATCACCTTCTACCATGGGCTACATGCCATGGTAAATTCAGGCATCCGGACTGACGGCATGACCTGCCACATGCAGGTACAGTGTCATTGGGTGTGCCTGTGCACTCTTATTGCTCGCCTGTGCACTCTTATTGCTCGCCTTTTTGTTGCTGTTCCATCTTAATTTTAAACTGATGACCACTCACCCTTAAAATACCAAAAGTTATCCACAAAATTCTTTAAGATCTGTCATAGTTTCCTGCTGCCAATTTGACACAACTTGAATCACCTGGGAAGAGGTAAACCATGGGCATGTCTGCAGGCCATTTCCTTAACAGCTGATTGATGTAGGAGGGTCCAGCCCACCATGGGAGGTACCATCCCTAGGCAGATGGGGCCTGGGCTGCATAAGTAGCTCAGCCAGAGAGGAAGCGAGCCAGCAGGCAGTGTTCCTTCGTGGGCTTTGTTCCAGTTCCTGCCTCCAGGTTCCTGCCCTGACTTCCCTCAGTGGTGGGCTTTTACATGGAGAGTCGAGCTGCTTTGGGTGTGGTGTGCATCCCATCACAGCAACAGAAGAGAAATCTAGGGTAAGATGATGCGCTGAAACAGAGAAAAGGTGTGGGCGAGAATTGTTGCCTTCCTCTTTCCCTTGTTGTTGCTTCTTCTTTGGCACCTCTGACAGTAGAGAGCACTGACCAAGCATGTTGATGGATATTCTTTCTTGTTCTGGAGTTTGATGTTTGTGCTGAGATCGGGCTGAGATTTCAATAATTAATCATTGGAAAGAAATTCTTCTCCTCATTCCACTCTTCGGAAACAAGAAGCCGAAGTTTGAAACATAACAAAGCTTCCATCTGAGACCCAGGGCAATGTTGTCTACCCGCTAACTCATGGAGAAATGTGGAAAATGGCATTGACTCCTACAGGCTGCGCGGTCTCCATTGGTTACCCAACCCTTATGTGCAGACAGATATCTTCTGGCAGAAGTTATATCAGTGATGCAATCTGGCCCCGCCACCCCCCCCCAGGTGAAAGAAAGCATGCTCTTTTTGGTTCACTCCAACAGCAGATGCCAAGTTTGGATATTAATGGGGCTGGGAGCATGTGCACAGCACCTTGTCATCTCTCCTGCTGCTCCTTCAGTTAGCTGCTTTCTGATTTGATAAGGATTTTAAACTTGAATGTAACAGAAAACAGCGTAAACCCCATACCTCACTGTATTTTCTTTCTCTTTTTGGTATGTGTGTGCTGAGCATGTGTGTATGGGTGTTTGTAGTGTGAGGGTGACTTAAGATTGATGTCCTGTGTCTTTGTGATTCCTCCCCACCTTACTTATCAGGCCGAGTCTCCGGGGAAGGCAGGAGCTCACCAATTCCAGCTGGCCTAGCTCACCCCTTGGGGGTTCCCCCATCTCCTCCTCCTAGGCTCTCAGCTTGAAGAGATTAAGGTGTAGTTTATTCTGGAGCCAAATATGAGTGACCATGGCTAGGCACCATAGGTTTAGGTTAGCCCAGCTTCCATGTTCCAATGAGGTAGCAATTTCCTGAAGTTTTTAGTAACTGAACAAGGAAAAGTCATAAATTAAGGCACTTTTCCAATATATCCACTTACCTACTCAAGGTAGGCGAGTGAAAGAAAAATAAAGAGAGCTTGGCCTTTGACGCCATCTGACACCATGCATAGCTCTTTGATTGGTGGAAAGCGAGGGGTTTGTTAATATGGAATATTATGTGGAATGTATTAAAAAAAGGTTTATTCATCTGTTAAGGTGTTGGTTAGGTCTGACACAGAGCGAGGAGGGAGTATAGATACCTACTTACAGCTAAAGATAACCAACATAAATTGTAATTGGGCTCTAGGTCTATCTAACATTCTAACCCCTTCCATTGCTGAAGTTTAGACCCATCATCCAGTTTTTGTAGACACAGCTTCTTTCCAGGAGGTCTTGTTCACACTGCTAACCCTGCCAGACTTTTCTGTGGGTTCTCCCAATCTCATGAGCGTCCCTGTCACTGGCTTCCGTGAGCTCCTTCTTTAATAGTTTGGTCACATCTTATGGTTATATACTCACCTTAATAAAGATTTCTTCTGACTCACTTCCCCCAGCAAGGCTCCTGCTCCCCAAGGTGGCATAAGATCCCTACAGAGCTCCCCTGGCAGGGGACAAGCATCAAACACACGAACCTGCCAAGAAAACACCGTAGCATTTCTTGTCTCTGCCAAATCTCTACTTTTGCTTGCTCTTTCTCAGTTCCCTTCTGCCATTGCTCTGGCTTGTCCCTCTGTCACAGTTCTTGAAAAGAATCCCGAGAAAACCCCAAACCCATGACATCACACATCCCTTCTAAAAGCTGGGTGCCCAGTCATGGTGAAGAATCAGGTAAAGCGTGCGTTTAGAAGTTCATGTTCTTAATGCTGAGGTGCAAAAGCTGTTTATTGATGTGCGAGTCCCCTCTGTGTGTAATTACCATAAATGAATAAAGAAACTGCCTTGACCTGTTGATAGGGCAGAACTTAGGTAGGCAGGGGAGACAGAACTAAATGCTGGGAGGAAGAAGGGCGGAGTCAGAGACGCGATGGAGCCACCGCCGCCAGAGATAGACATGCTGAACTTTGCTGGTAGGCCATGACTTCGTGGCGCTGCACAGATTAATGGTGATGGGTTAAATTAAGATGTAAGAGTTAGCCAATGAGAAGCTAGAGCTAATGGGCCAAGCAGTGATTTAATCAATACAGTTTCTGTGTGGTTTTTGTTTCTGGGTGGCTGGGACGAACAGTTTATCCCATCTTGATCAGTGTAAAGACAATACTCCAGAATGTAAAAATAGTTTAGATCATAACATCAAATACGACTGCACTCGTGGGGCCCAAAAGGACACTCATAGATACATTCACTTTCTAATGCACTTACTAATGCCTAAAAATATGATTTGAGAGAAATGAATCTCATTTGCTGTGATGCTTATTTTTTAAAATGATGGAAACAGCAATGGTAGGTACACTTCCAAAGAGCACTGAGCCTTTATCATAATTTTATGTTACCTCTTTCGGCTGAGATGCACTTTTTAAAAAACCTTAGGTGGATCTAACAGAAAGTTCCCATTCCACACAATGCATTTCCATATTAAGACTTCAGATGCAGCAGGAAGGAAACCCACACTGCTGTGGAAGTTCAGCATTTCTCCTAGAATCAGAACACACGACAGCCCTTTGTTAGGATCAGAAGAGTCCCCTGGCTGAACGTGGGCCCGCAGCACCTCCTTTGCTTCCTGTCCAGCTGCCAAAGGCTGAGTTTTTGTTTGATTTGCCTCTTTCACTCGCTATTTATGGATAAGCTGTGGGGCAGTTGGTGGCATCCATGTTGCAGTCTCAAAGCCTGCTGGTGGGGAAACTCATCTGTGGGGAAGCTCAGCAGGGTATTCAAAGGTTGTGTTAGTTCTTGGAAATACTAATTTGATCTTAATATTTCTGCATCAATGTTAGGTCATGATTGACATCTTATCATGGGCAAAACTTGAACAAATTCAATTCGTCCTTATTTTGAAAATTAGTACATGGAGCTTTGTGAGGCAGAGATTGTGTGGGTGAGAAAGCAGATCCTAACTCAAATTTAGCACCTTTGGAAGCAGCACTGACTGACTTTGTGTGTTAGATGAAACAGTCAAGATAAAAAAACAAAAACAGCAAAACCAAGTGACAGTTTCACTGCAAGTGATAATTACTCAGCTCTCTGTTTCTTCACTCTGGGGCATGAATAAATTCTGTTCCTCTGTACCTCACACTAACCTGGCATATGTTGAATTTACAGTCTTGCTCCAGGGGACTTTTTGACTTCCGGTCACATTCTGTGCCTCCTTAAGTATCTGTATTGTTTGGTTCCCTTTGTTTTGTTGTTTGAGATGAAAATTAGGATCTTCAACAAATACACAAGTGTGCTGAAAAAAAAAATCAAGGATGTTCCTTGTGACCGCTCTTGAGAGTCGGAAATCTTCTTTGCCAGTGGAGATGTTCATTAGGTCCTACTGGATCAAAAAGTAACAAGTTTTTGCCAAAGTCTTTAGCCTAAAACCTCCACTGACTCTTGTAGATTAACTCTGCTGTGCCTGGATTAACCCCTCGGGTTCTGTTATTGTTTCTCCTCATTACACTCATCCCCATGTCCTCTGTTGTCTTTGCTTTCATGAGCAGAAACACAGGGCAGAGCTTAAGCCAGGGTAAGCTCCTCCTGTCGGGAGCATCTGTTTGGGATTCTTTGACACTTGTCCCTTTTCAAGGTAAACATTCATTTTGAATCCAATAACCTTGTCAATAGAAATCATTAGCATTAAGTCCTGAGTAGGCCTTGCAAGCAAAAGCCAGGGATGCTACATGCATTGTACAAAGCCTAATGTCCGAAGCAACTTAATGATCTGTTGACCCCAATGCGAAAGATGTTAGCATCTGGGAGCCACATCTGTTTTCATATGATGAAGTTAAAGCATGTGACATACACCCTCAGAGGCTATCAAACATAGATACTCAGAACGCACTCTCCTTCGCTCTATACCAAATCTTTTAAACAGGCTGCATGTGTTTAGCATAAATGCGTTGCCAGGGCAATGGAGTGAAGGAGACAAAGTAAACATAATTTTATGCTAGCCGTGGATGGAAATAATTTCATCCTGATCTCCGGTTACTATGTCACTCCACTCGACTCTGATTCTGACATTGTCTCCAAGGAGATCTGACATTGATTAGGAAGGCCACAGGCAAAAGCCACTGTGCTGAATTCCGGGGGAGGACAAGAACGATATTGTTTTTCTTAGAAGTGGCATGAAATGGAATCAATACCGTGAGCATCTTATGATGTCATAACTTGATTTTCTAGCTGCCCCGCCAGCAATCAATGTCTGGAGAAGTTCCAAGGCGGCCTCCGTGGCCTCATCACATAAACCTGGGTCTTCTATTTACAATGAAAGTTACATCTTGACATGTCAGGAATGTCTCAAAAAGTCAGTCATCTTGTCATGATTATGTGAAAATACTTAGAACACGGAAATGTTGAGACCTGGAGTTGTTTGTGCTTTCTCAGTGTCGGGAAACTTCTTTCCACAGGAGCGCAGAACAGCCAAAGCTTTCACCTCATCGCTAGAAATGATTCCCCCACACAAAAGTAGAGTCAGGTGCCGTATAAGGGTCAGGGCCAGGTGGCTTTCAAGACAGGAAGAGATTCTTCATGCTTAGTCTTTGTTTTAATATATGATCCGGAAGAAAAAAGTGACATATTGATATATATCATGGTGTTGTTACACCCAGACACACACACACACGCACACTCACAAATTAATCTGTTTGCGTGGCTTGCTTTGTTCTGACTTTGCCACTTTTATCAGAGGGCATTGTCTGAGTGCAAGGAGAGGACCTGCTCCATCATTTGAAAAGTTACTCTCTGTTATTAAAAATTCCTGAAGAGAATCAGGATGATGCCAGCAGAAGATACAGGCGATAACAGGACTGAGGGAGACTGTTGTGGTCGGGGGAACACACCTTTTTATTATTTAGTGGTATTGTCATAGGGTCACCAGAGAATGCCTGTTTCTTACTTCAAATCTCAGTGGCCCCTGCTTTGGAAGCTCCTGAGATAGGTGTAGCCAGAAGCACACGATGAGGGAGTTATAAGACTTGGCGTCCCCATTATAGCTGCTGTGGAACACGGAGTCTGCACATTATCACAGAACGTAAAGCCACACATCTTGAGATGCCACCTCTCTAGGAGGCTGGGAGAAAGGTTTTAGGCCTTGCAACAAAATAAGTCATAGATCGAACTGCAATTGGGGGCTTATTTTGGAATGAAAATATAACGTCAACTCTAAAAATTAAACCACGCATATGTAAGGGGCAAAGTAGTCACTGAACTCACGTTCAAGTAAAATATGCCAGGAGATAGAATTATGAAGAAACCGAATTAGACGCCTTGAATATCTATCCATAAGCGTCTGCGAAACTCGAAATGAGAGTGATGAACTAATGCAAAGAACTGCTCTACAAGCCAATCAACGTGAGTTTGCCAAATAACAATTTAAATTTGAAAAGACTCAAGATCTATTGTTCTTTGAGCCTGATCCTAGATCACGTACACAAGAGGTAAGTTAGGCTACGTCATCACACCTGGGAAAACATTGCACAAGTTCTTCATGTACCTTTCCCAAAGACCAACACTTGCTTCTGCTGCAAGCCTTCTGTGGGGTCCATGTCTACCACCTATTGGTTTGAGCCAGTAACTTAGCCCTCCAAATCTCATATTATTTAGTAGTAAAATAGGTTGTATTTTGGGGGGGGGTCAACCCTAAAGTTATTCTGCTAATGTTATGTTTGTCCGCAGAACACTGCTTAGCAAGGAGACTACAAAGATAAGTGTCTGACAAATGCTGGCCAACACTGTATGTGGAATTAAAAATATTTATTCATTTCTCTGCCTTTGAACTCTGTACTAAATTCTTGCTCTGAGTTCACTGACCTATGAAGTATTTGTTATCAACCTAAATTACACTTGTAGATTTTGGTTGGCTCCTGAAGGGAGAGGTGCTAAAGAGTGCTTGGTATGTGTTGACTTCACGTGATGCCGTACTCTCCCCTCCTCCTGGTACCCTTGTATCATCCTGCAGCAAGGCAGAAGTTTCTCTGGAATAGGGCATTTGACCAACTTTCAAATTGCATCTTTAAATATCTTTGGTGAGAAACTGCCCCAGATTAAGGACTTTCTCTGTCACACATAGACACACACAGACACAGACACACACTCACACACTCATTCACACACACTCACAGGTACCTGCTCAGCTCAGGTGAACACTTTGCTTTATTTACTGACTGAATTAGGTGATTAGGCTATATATTTGAATGGACCACCCAAAATGGTTTACTGTCCCAGCTGTGCAGGAGTAATGTTATATCAGGAGAAACATATATTTTCAGTGTTTAGTTACCTAAAGCCCAGGTAATACATAACCACCCACACCAGGAAACCCCTGAACATGCAGACAAATCTTGGGAGATGTATAGCATCTTACAGATTGATTATCCCTGCCCTTCTATATTTCTACCACTGTTGCATACAGATCATTAGGCAGAAATAGCTCTTATTTCAGACCCGTGTAAATCTTTCAATGGGACACCAAGGCAGTCTGCTTTAAAATGCTATACTACAATAGTTAATGGGATTACCTTCTAAGCTATGAAGTGAGGGATAAATTATTCGGGGAAATCTAATCAATGATGCTGTAAAAATTAACTGCAGAAGTCTGGGCTCATTTAACTTCTGTTCTATAAAAATGGTCAATGAAGAAAATCACTGTCAGTGCCAGCATGGGGTAAATCTGTCAAGGGTCCAGCAGCAGACAGCGGTGTCCAGCAACTCAAGTGGCCAAGCACTGGATCACTCTCCTGGAAAGCAACAAATGGGAATGCTCTCATGTACTGTGATCCTGATAGATTTTTGTTGGACTTTTGTTATGGTTCGTACCTAGAGTGACCAGGACAGGCTATGTCCGGAGTCTCAATGCCGGCTTGTGTTGAAATTTTTCAAGGCTATAGGACCCCTAAGAGGATGAAGCCTGGGTGGTAGATGTGGGCCATTAGGGGTCAACCCTTAAAGGTTATACCTGTCTCTGGTTCCTACACCATGAGGAGACTCATTTGGACAGCCACAGGCAGGGCCACTCAGCCTTGCCTTCCCTGCCAGAATGGACTGAGAACTCTGATAGAATGTGCCAGAATCAACCTCTCCCCAATAAAGCTGCTTTTGTCATTGAGAGGCAAAACATTACAAATATCACATTTTCGTGCCCCCCTCACCGGTGTTTGTGATGGCTATTGTCGATTGTCAACTTGACTACATCTGAAATCAACTACAACACAAGTGACTGACTACATAAACTTGTGGTGGTTTGTTTTTTTCCCCTTGGTTGAATCATTTGAGATGGCAGATCCACCTTAAATCTGGATCTTTTGAGGTGGGAAGAGCCACCTTAAATCAAGGCCACACTTTCTGGTGGCAGCCTATATGAAGGACACAGAAGGAGGAAGCTCTTGCCCCATCTGTTTGCTCTCATTGACAAGTTCTTTCCTTCAAGGACATTAGAGTCTATTTAGTATTCTGGCGTACGCTGAAGACCAGCCGAGAGAGCCAGCCTTGTGAACTGAGCAACTATTGGATTCTTGAACTTTCTATCAGGAGATAGTCATTGCTGGACTAGCCAGACCATAACCTGTAAGCCACCTGTGTGTGCGTGCATGTGTGTGTGTGTGTGTGTGTGTGTGTGTGTGTGTGTGTGTGCATTCTATCAGTCCTATTTCTTTAGAGAACCCCGACTAATACAGTGTTATAACAGAAACTTTCAGAAGCGATGATGCTGAAGGATGTCAGGTGGATTTGAACTCAACTTTTGTTACAACCTGCAACCATTTTTCCATCCTTTGCCCAACAATCAATCATTGCATGTTTTTAATGCCTTTAAAGTAAGTTTCAGATATCTGTATGATTCCTCCTAAAATGTAAGTGTGCCTTGAAATTAAGTTGGAATTTAATATTTATGCTTTTTTGATGGAGTAGAAGGTCCCCTGTGTCAGCTGGTGCCCCCATGCTAAGAATGCTGTATCCCTGGGAAGTGGCCAGAGGATCACCTTGTTGTAGTTACACGGTTTTCTTTTTTTCTCAAAGCACTTTACATAAGCTAGCCAGTTCTCAGAACCAATCTATAAGATAAATATCCTTGAATCTTCACTTTGCAAGTGAAGAGATAATCACAGAAACACCGCAGGAGCAGATATATTTAGTGATAAAGTCAAATTTTAACCCAGTAAACCTTTAGCCAGTGATGGTTCAGTATTAAGAAATCCATCTGAAAATATTTTCTGGAGACAGATACTTAAACATCTTATAAACGAGTTTAAAGTATTTAGACTTTCTTTTGTTTAGGGAGCCTACTGGGCCACTCAGCTCTCTTGAGAGTTTTGACATGAAGGGGTGAGCGCCACCCTCCCTGCATGCTGCAGGGTGGCAGCCACCTGCCCAGCCCTACTGAGAATGTTAGGAAGTTTAGAGGAACTGGAGCTAAGGTATTTCCATCCAATCACCCAACAAGTATTTATTGAGGACCTAGTTGGTGAAGGGAAGTGCTCCAAGAACAAAAAGACATCTCCCGTGGAGCTCCACACAGGAATAAAAGAAAACGATGGATAGGTGAATACAAGTGCAGCCTCTGAGCAAAACAAATATCTGGAAAGCAATAAAGTGGTTGAAAGGGGAAGAAGTATTGCAAGGGAGCAGGTGTGACTTGATGGAGGGATGCAGGAAAGCCTTCAGACACAGATGTGAGTGTGAGCTGAGGAGCCCCAAGTGCTTGATTCAGAGGCTGGGGAGGGCGTGTTCTAGTGGAAGGAAATTGCATAATTGCGGCGAGAGGGATGAGCTGCACGTCAAACAGTCTGATGGGAAGAAGAGGGTTTGGGACAGAGTTGCTCCTGGCATAGACACGCCTCCCCAGAAAAGGGGGGGCTCCTATCAGTGGACGCTCCTGACAGCTTTGTCTATCCAGACACCATGCTGGGATAGATTAAGATGTGGGTGGAACATCTCTGTGCTGAGATTTTGGCTTCAGAGCCCAGGGTTATTAAGGTGGCAGCGATGATAAGAGTCTCCCTCTCGTTAGACGTCTATGTGTGTGAGTGTCCTGTCATTAGCAGCAACGTTACCCTCTGAACACATGCTTGATTCCTTGTGTTTCGAGTTTGGTTTGTGACCACAAAGCTCATTTTTGGAAATGAACCATTTGTGTATCTCTTGGGTAAAATTTTTTTTCAGTAAAGTTCAGCCTAAATCCTAATCTCTAACCTTAGTTCTGATCCTATTCTAATTCTCATCCTCTCCTGAACCCTAACTGTTAATCCTAGCTCTACCACTAACCTGAATCTAAAACGTATCTTAATCCCGACTACTCATTAACACCATCATCCTATCCTTAGTCTTCATCCTTACCATAATACTTAATAGGCCGATCCTAACCTTAACCGGCCCCAGCTCTAACACTGACTCTACCCCAAATCCTATTCCTAATCCTGGTCCTCATCTTGTGCCAGTGTCTCTGAGTCTTGGTGGCTCCTCCTTGTTGCCTCACCCCCTTATTTCTGGCTGCAAGCCCACGTCCTTCTTAAATAAGGGAAGGCAGCTATCTGTACTAGGAGCCAGACCTTTCTGAGGCCCTATCACTGCCAGCAAATTGTCTTCAGTGTCTGCTGAGCCCCTGTCACCGTGCTTGGCCCTGGGCAGAGATTCCTACAGGACATCATCTCCACACTCGCTGAGGTCTGAACTCAGTACCTTAGCTTCACAGTTCACTCTGAGATGCCACAGCTCCCATCCTGCAATCTGACCCGAGGAATGCTTTCTGTGGGTGATGCCACTGAGTGGGGCTGTCATCCCAAATACCACCCACCCCAGAATAGCAGCAGCAACATCTTTATCTACCCAAAACCGCAACCTAGGTCAGAGCAGACCTTTGCTAATGACACGTCAATTATCTCTCCTTTCTCCCTGCCCTGCACACCTTTCAACTGTGACACTATGTGAATGATGGCCATGTAGCTTTAAATTAAATGTAAATTAATATTAACAAATGTTATAAATATCTATAAAATATGAGTGATTTATTTCCCTTACTCCCGGATCTTTATTTTTAGGATTTCCACTCTGCATTTTGACCTGTCCCCTGTGTATTAAAATAGTAATCGTTGGGGAGGATTTGCTCAGTATACATTACATACTGCATGGAAACATATAGGGCGTATATACATGGAATATTTAAAAATAGAAAAATTAAGCATAGTAATTAAAGACAGACAATTTTCCCATTTCACATGTTATTTCTAAGTAGTATTGGTTGATAGGACATATTCTTTTGAAGGAAAACTAGTAAGCCATGTGTGTGTGGGGTGTGTGTGTGTGTGTGTGTGTGTGTTCATGGCGATTTTTGTTTCCTGGGCCTGTACCCTGCTTCTCGGGCTGCTGATCTTATTTATCCTATTACTATCTCCAACGCCATTCCCCCTCCAGGCAGGCCTATATGACCTCGCAGCCCATCAGCCGTTAATCATGCAGCAACACAGCTCAGGAGCACCGCTTGAAAAATGAGTTGGATCCTGGAGTTTTTCTGCATCATGTGTTAATTGAATTTAAGTCACACCATTTAGACATCTCTTTTTCAGTAATTCTATTTATTTTTAATTTATGTTCTTCTGAAGAACAACTTTAAAAAGGCAGCGTCCCAGAAGGAAAGTTATTTAAGATGTTTGCCGAGCTCCAGCCTCATCTCAGACCCCAGGAACTGCCTTTGATTAGGATGCTCCCAGCCGTCTACTCTACTCCGGCTGGGGACACGTGCTGTCCCTCACAGGAGGCCAGGAGAAGTTGCTCCAACTTGGGTCCAGGTTATGGATAAAAATGATCAAAGGAGAAAATAGAACAGCATGTCAGGGTTGTTGACACATTTTTAACTTATCAGTGCATATACTTTTTAAATATCAGAACTGAAGCAAACTGGAAGGTTGAAGTCCATAGGAGATTTTTTTTAAATCCACTGTTGTATTGGCTCTAAAGATGTGATTGTTATCCTCTTCACATGCTAGCTGTGTGCTTAAGAAAATGAGCCCCAATTCTTCATTGTTTTAAGCTGTTATTATAATTAAGTGGAAAGATTTAAGGGGTTCTCATACTGATAAGCAATTCTGAATATTTTTTTCTCATTATTTTTTAACTGAAGCTATATTAATGCCATCCTATGTTGTATTTTCACTGTGAGCCTGTAAGGTGCCCCCAAGTCCACAAAGGTACATGGTATAAAGCACTCAAAGGGAGATGGAGGGAAGAGAGCAACGATATAGTCAGGAGCTAGGGATCTGTATGTGTGTTATTCCCCTTCTTAAAACTCTGCTGCCATCTTCTCTTACATTCATGATCCGTCCACAGTCCCTGATGCTGAGCCTCTCACACGCCCTGCCCAGCCTCCACATTGCTCTGACTCCACACCCACTGTGACCTCTGTGGGCTGTATCATGCGGGTCCTTCTGGTTGCCCAAGCAGAGTCCTCTGCTCACAGTTCCCCTGATCCACTGTCTCAGTTTCTACTTTCCTTAGATTGTCTGTTCGCCCATGTAAAGGAGATTTGATTTGCCATCTGAGGTTGAGATTCTAAGAACCCTGGGATGGATGTTCCCACTTCAGGCTTTTGTAAGACTGTACGTTTGTCTGGTTGTGAAACAATGAGACATGCATCCTGCGGCCCCCTCCACACTGTTTCAGTTTCAGATCCCCTGAAGACCTCATTCAATGAAATTCAGTTTCACCCTGAAATGTCACATGGTTGTAATTGTTTATCAGGTGTGTATGCACATTGCTTTGGCTTAAGCTTTTTTTCTGACGTTCATATTGACTGTGGATATTTCATAATATATTGATTAGCTTCAACTTCTTTCTTTCTGACACCTACGGACAAGAAGCCCACCATGACTGTCTCAAAAGAAATAGTGCATATTAATCTAAGAGTCTGTGTGGAACTGTTCTGAGAATTGAGAAGCACAGTACTTCAACCAGCTGGCATTGAACAGAGAGTTTTAAGAACAACGATGACTTCAATAGCCATGTCCATTTCTCTTTCTTCTCCAGTCATGGAAATAATTCAGTTTCTTGAGCTTTACATAAGCCATTTCCTCTTCTTCCTCAGGTGATCATTTTGCTTTAGTGACTGAGAGCCAAGGCTACCAGCCAGGTGAATAAGCACTCTTGAGTGCGCCTGGAGAAGTAATTATTCTAGTCAGCTGTTACAAGTATTCTTGGAAGTACAAAAAGCACAGTGTGGAAGTTTAAATGTAATTCATCTCTATAAACTCATGGGGAATGGCACTATTAGGGGGTGTGACTTTGTTGGAGTGTGTATGGCCTTGCTGGAGGAAGTTTGTCACTGTGGCATGGGCTTTGAGTTCTCATATATGCTCAAGTCATGTCCCGTGTCCTAGACTACTTCCTGTTGCCTTCTGATCAAGATATAGCCAGCACCATGTCTGTCTGCACATCATCATATCCAGCTATGATGAAAATGGACCAAACCTCTGAAAATGTAAGCCATCCCAATGAAAAGATTTTTTTCTTTTTAAGAGTTGCTCTTTTCATGGTGTGGCTTTACAGCAATGGAAACCCCAACTAAGATGCACAGCATGAGCTATAGTCTAGCTGCTAGAAAATCAAGCTAAAAAGGTTTCCATGTGGCTGTTGAAAGAAATGTATAGCTTTGCCCCTTGCTGCCTATACCAAAATGGGAAAGAAGACAAATGAACTGCAAGAAAATTTTGAAACATAAGGGAGATAGGAATTTTTAGTTTTGAAAATCTCAGAATTACCAGAGGACATATCGTGGTATTTATTAGTCTTCTTGTTGCTATGACAAAATCCTTGACACAAACAATGCAAAGAGGAAAGGTTTATTCGGTTCACAGTTCTAAAAGGTGTGGTCCATTGTGGCAGAGGTTGCTGAACATAGAGCGGTTCACCTCATGGCTGCCAGGAAGCAGAGACAGAATGCCTGCCCTTGTTCCCTTTCCCCTTCCATTTCAGCTGACTCCTAGCATATGAGATGGCATGGAACTTCTCCTCCATTGTAAGTCATCTCTGGAAACACCTCCATGGACACACCCACAGGTACACTTTAGGATTATCTGAAGTACATCTCAAACTAGCCAAGTAGACAAACATGAGCAGCCATGACAGATACCAAAGCTGGGGGAGATCTTGTCGATGCAATGTGGAATGAAGAGAAAGTCGAGGCTGTGGCTGGGAAGTCCTCTGTTAACTGAGAAATGGTTAATGTGTATCCAAGAGGACAGTTGAAAAGGATGTTTCTAAGAAGCCTGACAATGTTTGTTTTTAGTAGAACTCCAATGAAGAGGAGGGATAATCTCTAGACATCTGTGGGTACAGCTTCTTTTTTTTTCCTAACGGAGTTAATATCAACAGAAATAGTGGGAGAAACAAAGTTTTCAGAAAGAATTTTGTTGATAAGGCATTGTTCACTTGAGCAGAAATGGAGCAGATTAAGATGGGGAGGAAGAAGAAGTCTTTGGGACCTAATATATCTTCTGCCTCAGTAGGAAAACCTTGAGATTATTCAGCTGGAAAAACAATACTTTTCATGGAGAAGAAGGAATGGTTCACAGGGGATATCAAATGGACAAAGGATAGAGGCAAGAGCCAAAGCAATGGTTCTCAACCTGTGGGTTGAGACCTCTTCAGGGGTTGCATGTCTGGTATCCTGCATATTAGATATTTACATTATGATTCATAACAGTAGAAAAGATACAGATACAAAGTATCAATGATACAATTTCAGGGTCACCATCACCACAACAAGGGGAACTGTATAGAAGGGTTGCAGCATCAGGAAGGTTGAAAACTACTGGCAAGAGGATTCTATTAAGCCTTGACTCCTAATCAAGGAACAGTAATGTATGCTCTGTTAGAGTTAATAATCATTATAGACAAGTGATTCTGGATGTTTCCCATTTTTGAGAATGTTTACAATGACTCCATACACTCATCTATTATACATAGGGTATACAGAGAACTGCTTAGTTTATGAAACTTCAAACATGATGGTCTGCATGCAAGAACCATATTTAAGACATTTCATTCATAACAGGACTTGATTTAGATATCAGGGCCTTTAAAGTCTTATTTGGTAATTAATAAGGATGTTTCAGCAGAGAATATTTTGCAGTGGACAGTATATATTTTGCATGTGCAAGGAAGTTTAATAATTTGTATTTGTAATGCATGTTTTTGTGGTTTCAAACTATGCCCATAATTTCTTTGACATATTTCTGTAGAAAGATAAAGCTTAAATCTAGCCATCTATCTATCTATCTATCTATCTATCTATCTATCTATCTATCATCTATCTGCCATCTACTTATCTATTCATCAGTTCATGTGGGAAGATATTAATTATGACAATTGGTGTGGTACTTTGGAAGAAAATGGCTCCTAAAGGGAGTGGCACTATTAGGAGGTGTGGCCTTTTTGGAGGAAGTGTGCCACTGTGGGGGAGTTGTCTTTTGCTCAAACTTCCCTCAGTGTGACAGTCAGTTGACTTCCTGTTGCCTGCAAGATGTAGCACTCTCAGCTCCAGCACCACAGCTGCCTGCAGGCCACCCTGCTCTCCATCATGATGATAATGGACTGAACCTCTGAAATTGTAAGCAAGCCAACCTATTAAATGCTTTCTTTATAAGCGTTGCTTTGGTCGTGGTGTCTCTTCTCAGAAATAAAACCCTAACTAAGACAATTGATTTATGTGATTATGGAGGACATGAAGTCCCATGGTTGTCACTTGTAGGCTAGAGAACAAGAAAATCTTAGGTTCAGTCTAGTTCCAAAATCCTGAGAGTCAGAGATGGTGATGTCTCAATGAAGAGATGTGACCGTCCCAGCTTAAAAAGGAGCTTAGATTTGCCTTTCCTGCTCCATCTGTATCTCATTTAATTGGTCAGAGCCCTCTCACGGAGACCCCATGCAGACACTTAGCTACCCACGTGAGCCACATTGAAGCAGACCCATCAGGCAGGCTTTCCAGGGACTGCCATATTGACCAAAGTTGTGATTATAACCTTGCAAAATAAGCCTTGCTGACATAAGCCAAGCATGCAGCCCAATGAAGAACTTACCTATTTGCTGAAAAACAAATTGCTGTGGGAGAATGCTCTTACATACAGTAATGATTTGTCACATGTATTAGTTTAATAAAACGCTGATTTGCCAGTAGCTGGGCAGGAAGTATAGGTGGGACAACCAGACTAGAAGAATTCTGGGAAGAGGAAAAGTGGAAACGCAGTCACTAGCCAGACACAGAGAAAGCAAGATGAGAAAGCCTTACTGAGAAAAGGTACCAGGCCGTGTGGCTAAACGTAGCTGGGAATTATGGGTTAATTTAAGTTGTAAGAGCTAGTTAATAATAAGCCTGAACTAATAGGCCAAACAGTTTATAATTAATATAAGTCTCTGTGTATTTATTTGGGACTGAATGGCTGAGGGACCAGGTGGGACAGAAACTTCTGTTTACAAATGGGACCCAAATGTTTGACAAAAATTTCCACATGAAGCCTGAGAAAACTTAAAAAGGGGGGGGGGTAAGGGATTCTACTCCAACAAGAACAGTGTCAAGCACGGCTTTTTGGAACTGTCTGTCTGTCTGTTACCAGTAGGCTGTGTTTGCTAGAAAAGCAGAGGCACGATTCCTTTAAGAGAGGCTTCCTGACTCAACTTTAGCCATAAAAACCTTCCAGTTCTTTTAAGAGGCCCCACCACCAAACACTTAACTGGTGTTTATGAACAGCTGGCAGCATACTTCTTGGAGGTGGCAGATACCTTGAAACTCCACAGAGTTGTGGCAATAAACATGGTTCCCGCTAGTACCTCCATAGTGAAGCCAGACTCCCCAAAAGCTAAGGAATGGGTTAGAGTCAGCCACTAAAGCTGCAGATTTAATCCTAGTCATGCCTTGTAGCAGATTAAAGACTTATGTGGACAGGAAAAGGTAGAGATATACAGCAAAGACAGATTCAGATAAAAAAAAAAACTCTAAATAGTTCACAGTGTGTTTAAAAATATACATAGGCTTGGGAGAGAAAAGAAAAAGGATAGAGAAAGTCCTTTAAAAAAAAGAAAGAAAGAAATAGAGTAGTTGGGTATGATGGCAACGCCTTTAATCCCAGCACTTGGGAGGCAGAGGCAGGCGAATCTCTGTGAGTTCAAGGACAGCCTGGTCTACAGAGTGAGATCCAGGATAGCCAAAGATACACAGAGAAACCCTATCTCAAAAAATCAAAAAATAAAATTAAAAGTAATAGAGTAAATAAATAAAATAAAAAGCCACATAAAAATGGAAATACACAGAGAATCTGTTATTGTGTTGTCTTTGAATTGTTTGACTGCTGAGGAAGGAGCAACAGCTGCTAAAGACATTTGATTATAAATACTACTGGATTAATCCAACCTACATATTATGAAAATGCCTTGACTTCAAAATTTAAGTCAAAAGGTATGTTACTTTGGAGAAGAGGTTTTGCTTTTGTTTTGACAGGGAATGAGAGGCTGTGGATCCATTCTGCATTAGGAAAAATAAGGTTTGATCACAGAAGACCCCTGAAAAATCTCCAATAGAAGAAGATAACCCAGGTGATCTAATGTTTCAGAGCACCTCTGTTGCTGTTTTCTCTGAGTTTTTTACATCCAGATCAGCTTCAAGACTGCTGGCCAAGATGGTCCACCCTCACAGAATAATACTCCAGTCAGGATTTGACCATAATCCTTAATTTTCTTTGGTTCTCCATAAGATTATCAGCACCCCTAATCAGCAGGAAGTAGCCTAGAAAATTATGCATTTATTATAAAATTAATTATAAAATAATTAATAATTATTACACAAATTATCTCAAATGTATTCAATTAAAGAAATACACATGCTTTTCATCCTCCGTGTGGTAGGAGTCCATGTGTGGGTCCGGCAGGTACCGCTACCTTGAGACTTCTCATGAGGTTACAGTTAAGGTGCTACTTGGGGATATGCTCATCTGATGCTTGACTGACTGAGGACCGGCTGCCATGTGGCTGTCTCAGGGTGGCATTTGTTTCTCACTGACTCCCAGCTGCGAAACTCAACCTCTCTCTTGTGGCTCTCACCCTGGCAGTTCGAGTGTCATTGTAACATGGCAGCTGAGAGGCTCCAAGAGACAAAGCAACATGTAAACCTGTATTCTCTGTGACAGAGCCTTGTGTCTTCATTTGGCTTCTCAGGATTGTTTCTCTTTGGCTCATGGTTAGAGAAGATGTAGTCCACCGAGTCAGGGTGTGCATGCCGTTGAAGTGGCTTTAGCTGTGGTGGCAGGAACTGAGATGCAGGTATCCACATTGAGTCTGTGATGTGGAAGTCTCCTCTGTGTGCTGTGATTACCATTAATGAATAAAGAAACTGCCTTGGCCTGTTGATAGGGCAGAACTTAGGTAGGCGGAGAGGACTGGACTAAATGCTGGGAGAAAGCAAGGCAGAGTCAGAGAGCCGCCATGGAGCCACCAGAGTCAGACATGCCAAATTTTTGCTGGTAAGCCACTGCCACGTGGCGATATACAGGTTAATAGAAATGGGTTAAATTAAGATGTAAGAGTTAGCCAATAAGAAGCTAGAGCTAATGGGCCAAGCAGTGATTTAATTAATATAGTTTCTGTGTGGTTATTTTGGTTCTGGGTGGCCAGGACAAACAAGCGGCCTGCTGCTACACATCTATAGTCAAGAGGCAGAGAGAGAGAGAGAGACAGAGAGAGAGAGAGAGAGAGAGAGAGAGAGAGAGAGAGAGAGAGGGAGGAGAACAATGCTGGCATTCTACTCATTTCTCTTTTCTTTCAATCTGGTACCCCAACTCTAGAAACGGTACTGGCCTATATCAGGGTTGAGTCATCACCCCTCAGTTCAACCTCTCTGGCAGAGGGGTGTTTCCCAGGTTGCTCCCAATCTAGTCGAGGTGACAATGAAGACCAAGCATCACACCTTGATAGTCATGTGCTTTTCCTACGACATCCTGTGTCACACAGGTGAGACCCATTCAGTCTCTGTGTGCACCGTACAGGGATGTGAACACCAAGGGGTGAATATCTCTATGGGCTTTTCCGGCAAGGCGACTACCATTGTGAAGTATAAGTAGTTGTTATTGATTATGCTACTTAAGTTCTAGGGTAATTTATTATTTACTGTTGAACGACTACTGTACAAGCAAATTGGTTGGCAATATATTGGCTTCCCACAGTGATTTGCTATGAAGAACGCCAGTGCTGCCCCACCCCCACCCCATTCATGAGCAACAGGAGAGAAGAGGCCATGGATCTAAAGGACGTGTGCTTGCAGCTGCTTCAGGAAAGCATGGCGAGGCTTGGTCAGAGTGCAGTCCTGGGGATGCTGCGTTGCTGGAACTGGCTTGACATCCAAGCGGCTGGTGCTAGGGTATACATCCTTGCAATCCCTTAGCTGATTTATCGCATGTATTTTCTTTCTTTCTTTCTTTCTTTCTTTCTTTCTTTCTTTCTTTCTTTCTTTCTTTTTTTAATAACAAAGTTTTACTCCTTTGCCTAAGTTTTAATCTGAAACATTGGATCTTCGAGTTCCTTCTGGTACACAAATGCTGTTTGCCTTTATAATCAGCTTTTTACACCAGGCTTTTTTAAAATACAAAACATTCTGCATTTGCTTCCTACCCAGACCTTTTTTTTCTTTCTTTCTTTTTTTTTTAAGAGCTGGACAATTCAAGTCTGTATCCTCAGGAACACCAAGTGGGATGATCAGGGAAGCACAGTGTACTGCTTCCAGCAAGGTGAAAAATTCATCTGAAATGACAGACGTCCTGGGTAATGGCGAATCTCGGAGGACCGTGTGTCACAGCTGACTCGCTGATGGGTGTGTGCGGCTGAGCTATGCTTTAGCATCAGTACTCCTTCTCCCTTTTGAATTGAAAATGAGGCAATTAAAAGTTACTAAATCCCGTGTTTTGAGTTGCTTCTGATCCCTTTGGGCTTGTCACAGGCCTGTTTGTGCATCCTATTTTGGGAAGGACCATCTTGCAAACCTGAATTGTGTAGACTTTATTTTCAAATGGGCTGCATTCCAGAAATAGGTTTTAACTTTATTATTTTCTTCTCTCTCTGGGGATACCTTGACAAAAATGGCAAACCAGAAGACTTCCTGAAGGTTAATCTTTTTTCTGGGTCACATGATCCTTTTTAATTTTCATCTGCAGAGGGTTTTCTGATAACAATAGGTTTGGCTGTTGGTGAACTAAAGAAAATCCCGTTGCTTTACGGTGAACAATGGGCAGGATTTGAGTGCAGTCAAGGTATTTGCTTAATACAATAGAAGTTGGTGCAGACTGGGCTTGCAAGTGTCAAACAAACTGTGTGGGAAAAAAAATCTAAATTACCACAACTGAGTCAACAAACAGATTGGAGAGCAGGAATGTTGACTGGGTGGCAACAAGTGATTTGATTAACTTCATTTCAGACTCAAAGATTGAGCTGGACAAAAAAAAAAAAAAGCAAAACAAAACCAAAACCAAAAGAAAGCAACAACAACAAAAACCCTATAAAGCAATAGTTAAGTATTTATAAAGCAAGAGGGAGAAAGAGTCATGAAAGGAAACATTAGAAAAAAAAACATTTGTAATTAATAACACCATCCCAGAAGCAGGCTTGTTCCAAGGTAGGAACCCCTGGGAAGAATGAATGATCAAAGAAGTGACTGGAATCCTCCTCCTCCATCTCATTGCTCACAGGCATCCCATGATGAAACGCAAAACAAACAGAGGTCAGATTGCAGAGCGATCTTCCACCCCCAGCATTTCCAAGCTTTAAATCTGTTGAGTAAACAGTTTCCAAGTAGGTGTGACTTCTCTGGAGCCTGAAGGAGCTGAGCTCACTGGCCGGCACAGGTTTCCAGATATGACTGGAATGTTGAACAAAACGCGGCCTTCCATCCACAGGCATCCGGCTAAGCAATACCTAGAAGGCTTTAGGTCAAGGGCAAAGATTCAGAACACAGACTCTTGGGCTACCTGAGCAATGGGAAGGTCAATGGGGTGCCACAGGCCCACATTTCAGTCCTGATGAATTTGTGTTCTCTCTCTCTCTCTCTCTCTCTCTCTCTCTCTCTCTCTCTCTCTCTCTCTCTCTCTTCTTTTATTGGGATTTGAACCTAGGGCCCTGAGTGCTGGACAAGATTTCTACCACTGCCACTGACCTGCATCTATGGTAATCTCTTATTTTATTTTGAATCAGATTCTTGTTAAGTTAAATGGGCTGGGTATAGAGGCTTTCACTTTGTGATCCTCCTGTTTCAGACTCCAGAGTAACTGGGATTACAGGCTTGTACCCACCTCACTCAGTCTTAGTTCTCTGTGACTTGCTTCTCAAAGCTGTTACCCAGTGTAAATTAAAATCCCCCCTACACACAAACACACACACATGCACGCACACATGCTTGCATGAATGCACACACATGCATACATACACGCACACACGCACACAATGCACCTGTGTATGCACAGAGAGAGAGGGATTGATGGATAGATAGATAGATAAATAGATAGATAGACAGACAGACAGATAGATAGATAGCATACACGAAGAACAGAATTCAGCCCACTGAAGTTGACCAAAACAATGTCTAATGCTGGTGTATTATTATTGCCACTATTATTCACAGGCTATCACCACTGGATTTCTGTAAAATGATCCTGAGTCTCCTTAGATTTCTACCCTCCTCACTGCCAGCTGTTGGCTACTGCTCTAAAGAGGATGAAGAATGAATGGTCTGGCAATACAGGAGGGTGGGATGAAATGTTATCGTCTGTGCTCTTATTTAGTCATCAACACGGAGGACATCCGCAGAGATTCTCCCTCATCAACAACCACTTTACGCGCTCTATAGAGAGATGGCACTAACTGGAGATGTCGTCTAGTGAATTCTCTTCTGGCACCATCTATCCTGGAGAGAGCGGTGGAGAGCTCGGCTTCATACACTGCCCTTGCATCAGACACTGGTGACCCGCTGGAAACCATTCTGATTTATAGACTCTGAATTGATCTTGCCAAGACTGGAACTCAACTGATTTACTGAGACAGCACTATGTTACAGGGGAGCAGCGGGAGAGGTGTGCAGAGCAAGGCGTGTAGGAAGAAGTATGTAGGTGGCCCACTCTCCAGAGTCCTCTGTGTATTTGGCTCTTTGAACCTCTCTGAGCACAGCCCTTCTGTGTCTCTATGGAAATCTCATTGTATAGGCATAACTGACTAAACCATTAGCTGTTGATGACCAACCTAATGTTCAAGTCATTTTTCCTCCCATAGTTGGTGTGTAGCCTGAAATATCAGACCACTAGTCATATCTTACTCTTGCCTACGACAAGGCTACATTCTGAAGCAACCAACTGATGGCCAGGCACCAGTCAGCTCATTAGCTTAAAAATAAACATTCATTTGGGACAGTTCAAGGATTTTAAAAACCATGGGCCTGGAAACTGAGACAAAGACCAATTATGTATTTCACAACCACACAAAGGAATTAAAGGTGGATTTCATAACTATGAGGTATGACAACCTCTTTAACACCTGTGCATGTATCTATTGTGGGTTCCTGTGGGATACTTGGTAAATGACTAAGTCAGATGTTCACCTCCTATGCATGGCAGAGTCTTGTGTCTCATGAGCTTGGCTTGGGTCTTGAGTATAACTACCAGTTCAGGTCTTACTAATGGGAAAGTAGCTAAGCTTTGGCCAGCCATTTAATGTGACTTGTAAGTTGTTTCTTTACCCATAATTTGACAATGGATGTCATTGATCATCATGGGAATGAAGGAAAACCTGCACCTGTTTATTGCTCAGTACAGCTCTAATGATGGGGACCACTGGCAGACTGGGCCCTCTGATGGGGATCCTGGCCCTGGGAATAATGGCAGACAGACCCTGTGATAGGGATCCTGGCCTTGGGACCAATGGCAGACAGACCCTGTGATAGGGATCCTGGCCTTGGGACCAATGGCAGACAGACCCTGTCATGGGGATCATAGCCCTGGGACCAATGGCAGACAGATCCTGTGATGGGGATCATAGCCCTGCAACCAATGGCAGACAGACCCTGTGATAGGGATCCTGGCCCTGGGACCAATGGCAGACAGACCCTGTGATAGGGATCCTGGCCCTGGGACCAATGGAAGACAGACCCTTTGATGGGGATCCTGGCCCTGGGACCAATGGCAGACAGACCCTGTGATGGGGATCATAGTCCTGGGACCAATGGCAGACAGATCCTGTGATGGGGATCATAGCCCTGGGACCAATGGCAGACAGATCCTGTGATGGGGATCATAGCCCTGGGACCAATGGCAGATAGACCCTGTCATAGGGATCATGGCCCTGGGACCAATGGCAGACAGACCCTGTCATGGGGATCATAGCCCCGGGACCAATGGCAGACAGACCCTGTCATGGGGATCATGGCCCCGGGACCAATGGCAGACAGACCCTGTGGTCATCCACCATGATGCTAACCTGGACATTTCAGTGCGTTGAGCAGCACCTAGAGTCCATCCACAGACTCTGTTCTCACATTAATTTTGACAACCCCAAAATGCTTTCATTTTGAGTGTTTCCTTGGGTTGCAAAACTGAAAACCATTGTTCTAAAAATGTCCTCGAAAATCATTGGTGGTTGGTGACTTAGAGTATATATGTGCAATAGTGAGTGGAACTCATATCGTGTATGCAAATTCTACATCAACAAAAGGTCACTAACAAATTCAAACTATTCATAAGGCAATTTCAAATTTGCATATGCTTCAAAGAGTGGTCAGAGTGCTACCTTCTTATTAACACATTATTTTATGTTTTAATCAACAAGCAAGCCATTCATTTACCCTGTTATCTCTTTTCTTAGATCGACTTCATTCCTAGTAAATATCCCAAAATAGAATAGCAAGAAACAGAGCAATACTACAAAAAACCAAATACATTAAAATGAAGTAGCTAATATTTTTCCTTTATATTTTATGCATCCAAAAGGGTTTCATCCTCTGTACTGGCAGGGACCTATTAAAATGAAGTGAAGAAGTTGGGCATGATAGCATACACCCTTAGTTCCAGCACTCAGAAGGCAGAGACAGGCAATTTCTGAGTCCAACTACAGAGCAAGTTCCAAGACAGCCAGGGCACACAGAGAAACCCTGTCTTGAAACAACAACAATAACAAAAACCCAAAACAAAAACAAAACACAGAAATGAAGGTGGGTGGGCTTTCCTTCTTCATGCATCTCAGACAGCAGGGATGGCGCTGATTCCGGCCCATGCATCTGTATGTGTACACAGTGGGTGAAGCTTCCTCCTCACAAAGTTCATGTTAATCTTGAACCTAAGAATATGA
This sequence comes from Ondatra zibethicus, assembly GCA_004026605.1. Classification (NCBI taxonomy): domain Eukaryota; kingdom Metazoa; phylum Chordata; class Mammalia; order Rodentia; family Cricetidae; genus Ondatra; species Ondatra zibethicus. The sequence continues at coordinate 29,480 of PVIU01000428.1, read as the reverse complement.
GCTTACACAAAACCATTGCAGATGTCACTGAGTTGGAGATCAGGAGATATCATCCCAAATCAGGTTAGGACCGAAATTTAGTTACTGCTGTCCATCTAAGACAGCCCAGAGACATGGGCAGTAGGAAGACCAAGAAGGCTACGTGATGGTTTTGGAAGACAAGCAATGCCAAGTGTGCACCAAAAGCAGGGGGGTGGTGTATGGAGCCAGTTCTGCTAGTGCTGACAGGAGAAACCATCCTCCTGGCTTTTTACTTCTGGGCTCTAAAACTGAAATGGAATGAGTTCCTGTTATTTAAGCCATACAGTCCGTGGTGATTTGTTATAGCACCCTGGGGAAGCCAATAAGCTGTGTGTGTGCATATTGGCATGGCTTCCGTCACCAGGAATCCCTGTGAAATTCACTGAACCCTCAAGTCTTTGATCAGTCTAGTGTCATTTTGTTGTGGATAATCCATCTGTGGCCAGAGTTAATGAGGCATTCTGCACAGGAAAGAGATAGGCTCAACCTTAAACATTAACAAATAGCGCCTGAGGAGGAGGTGGATCCACCCGTGAAGAGTCTTCCACCCTAACTTGAAGACCTGCGTCCAGTTCCCTGGGATCCACATGGAAAGCAGTCGCGTTGGATACACCTATCCTCTCAGTATTAGAGGTGGGAGGATCCTGGAGGGTTTGCTGCCAGCCAGGCCAGTTACTCACTGTGCTCCCGGTTCAGTGAGAGGCCCTATCTAGAAAACCAACGTGGAGAACAGGAGAGGAAGACATTCGGTATTCATCTGTGGGCTCCGCATGTGGTGCACATACATGCACACACACAAACACAGAAACATGCATTTAACACATGTGCACAAAATAGTAAAAGTAAGGGAATGCCATGCACTTACAGTAGAACTGGTTACTCTGGAGACTATGTGAAGAGCTGTCCATGAACCCTGGATGTGCTCACATTGTGGATGCGATGGGGAAGGCAGTTGGAAGGTCCTGTCTTGGCTCCTCTAGGACAGGTGAGAGGCAGGTTCTGGTCCAGAGAGAGAATCAGAAATGGAAACCCCATGCCTCAGTTGTAATCATCTGAAGGAAGAGACGTTAGTATCTAAGGTTTTACGACTGTGAGAAATGGAAGCAGCCAGAATGAAACATATTAGAGAAAAGAAGGAAGAACTCCAGGGGAGCCGAGGGCATGGAGCCCAGAGAAAGTGATATGGAATGGGCCCTCATCGTACATCTTCCTCCTTGGTGGACAATGTGAAGTCATAAGGAGCAGGCATTCCCATCTATGGAGAAGCCTTCTTGTGGGGTTCGTCCTTAACCTAGGACATGTTGGGCACTCGTGTTGGAATTGGGAGGAGACTAGATGAGACTGAAGGACTCTGTGGTTAGGTGAGGACGTAAGAAACAAACAATTGGGTGAAATTCTGGGACAAACCTGAAAGTCCATCTTCAAACAGATTGCTGTGGAGGCCCAGGTATGTTGATGGGACTGGCGCTCCTGAGTGGGAATGGCAGGGGCTGGGTCAGAGGTCACAGTGGGCAGCTCAAGATAGCAGTCCATCCACTAAGCAGACTCAATTATAGTTAAGAAAGTTGAGAGGGGAATAGTGCTTTTTCCCCCCGTGTTTGTGATGTATGTGATCATGTAGTGCAATCTGGATACACATATGTACACATGTGCCTGTGGGGGTGTTATGGTGATTCTCTAGTTGATGTCAACATTATCATTATTTTTTTAAGACAGGGTTTCTTATTGACTTAGAACTATCTAAGTAGATTATGGTGATAACCAGTGAACCTCAGAGTCTCCATCTCTGCCTGCCTTGGACAGGCACTGAGATTATAAGCATGACATATTTGTTATGTGAGTCCTAGGAGTTTTGTCTCCAGTATTCATGCTTGTAAGGCAAGCACTTTGCTCACTGAGCCCAGATTTTTGTTCAGAAATGAACTTTCTCTTTTAAAGTCTTTGCCATCTTCATTTGTGTCTTTGCCCTTATAATAGCTGTGATGATCAATATTGAGTGTCATCTTGTCAGGATCTAGGATGCCCTTGGAGTCCAAGCACCAGGCAGGTCTGTGAAAGATGTCAGATTTGGGTATGCCTGTGAGGTTAGCTGAGGTGAGAAGACCCACCCCGGATCTGGGCGGCACCAATTCCTGGACTGGCTCCAGCATTCCTTGCTCTCTTGCTTCCTGACTGCAGACAGTGGCCTCATGTTCCTGTTGCCCATCAATCTCTACCACAATGAACCGCACCCGGGAACTGTGACGCCAAAGACATCTTTCTTCTTAAAGTTGCTTGTGTTCAGGTATTTTATCAGAGCAAGACAGGAAACTAACGCACAACTAACAGTGAATGAGAGAGACAAGTCAAAATAATAAAAATTTAAATTATAGTTTATAGTCTTATTCCAATGGGGCTGGAGAGATAGCTCAGTGGTTCTTCTAAAGGTCCCGAGTTCAATTCCCAGCAACCACATGGTGGCTCACAACCATCTGTAACGAGATCTGGCGCCCTCTTGAGAAGGAGACCTGGTCAGTTGTCCTCATCAACTTAGACCTTATCCCTAATATGGACAAGTCCAACCAAACCACCATATACGGGTTGTCTATACATGCTTCAGCATTGCCCAGGGCATAAATTTCATTTTTTCATTCAGTCTTATTCCAATACCCAGGAATTGAAAGATAATTATAAAATGGTAATTAAGCTCTTTTCCTGTGCTGCTCTTAGTGATATCTGAGGGAACTCGACTGCATCTCAAAGTCAACTTAGGAGGTTTATTTTTTAATCTATCATCTGTCTGTCTATCTATCTATCTTCTATATATATTAAAAAGTCTTCCCATTTCTTTTGATTTTGTCATTTGAGTATGTGTATGTATGTGCATATGTGAACACATATAACACGTGTGTGGAGGTCAGAGGACAACATGTAAGAGGAGTCAGTTCTGTCCTGCCACCACGCGGGTCCACAGCTTGAACTCAGGTCAGCAGGTTTGGTGCCGGCCACCTTCACACACAGAACCACCCATCCAGTCCATCGTCTCTCAGGCTTAGGCTGCAGCGAGTCTGCAGAAACTCTGGCCAACATTTCAAACTTGGCAGCTATAACGCAAATATCAGAACGCATACGAAGTTAGGTGACGCTGTATTCTCTCTCCTGTCAAGAACGTGCACTCCAAAATTTGTGCTACGCCGAAAAGAGTACGAGCAATGTCGTTGTTGTAATGATGAGGACATTCCCAAACAAGAGTCTGTCTGCACCCCTAAAGAACCGTAAAGGATGAATGCCTGTTTTTAGCGCAAAGCGCATTGCTGATGAGCAGCCCTCTGGATTCAAAGGGAAGGTCCTTTGCCAAAACAGAATTGGTGTTGGACGCCTCACGAGGGAAAAGCTCAATTTTCACTCATTTCCTTTCTCTCTATTAAAAAAATAATGTTTTCTCAGCTAACTTTATTTTTTTGTGTGTGCACAAAGAACACGCTCAGTCTTTTCTTCCCTTTTTCCTGTTTGTTCTGTTAGTTAGTTGACAGGACCTCCAGGTAAAAGAAATGTTTTTAATAAAATATATTCCCTCACACAGTGTGGAGTAGAAGGTAGCTGAGCAAGAATAAAGATGTTATTGCAGGCTCCTTAGAGACGCCTACAATATTCGCTTTAATCTATTTGATCATCCCTGAATAGCTGATTGCAGCCCTTTTCTCTGCAAGGCATAAAAGAGCAGCTTAATATATTTATGTATGTACATATGTAGACTGTACAGCCCATGCTAGGCAGGCTCGCTTGCTTTCCTTCGGACCTCTCTCTGTTGCTGCTTTTCTTCCCCTGTGAGCTGAAAAATGGAAGCAATTTGCTGCAGTCATTCCTGAAATTCTCTCGCCCGATATCTTGAGTTTTATAATTGCTGCAATATTTCACTCATGCCAGCTGAAGTGAGTGAAAACGGTACGTGGGCTGCGGTGGGGGTGCTGGCATGCTGACGTGCCACAGGCGGTGACCTATAAATATGTGTGCCCCAGTTCTCCCTGGACAAGTGTAAACAGCAACCGCTTCAGTGCCCAGCAGAGATGTGTAGGCTTGGTCATATGATCCCCTATTTCCTCTGGGGCCTGAGACATTGCTGTGCCTTGTTCAGATTGCTCTTGAGACAAAGTGAGACTACAGGGCTAATGACCCTTTAACCCCTTGCCACTGCGCAGAAATCCGCCAAGATGGAAAGATACCTTGGTTGTTAGGAAAACAAATTATTCATTTTAGAATAACAAACTTCATCATCCTGATTAAAGTGTTGTGATGAAATCCATGTATTCCTTTGTGCGATACCTGAATGGGGGCCTTGATCCAGTTCCATTTCATCAGCTGGTACCAAGCACCGCATGATACTTTCCTTGCTTCTCAGATTCATATCCACTCAACAGTCCCCATGTCGAGCTGGTCCCCAAGGCACATTTATTTTCTGCTAGTTTCCAGCGAGTTGACGCTAGTCACTGTTTAATTAATGTATTGACAACTCCCCCAACTACACTTTACTCATCAGACAGTCACTCACCCGTCGTCTTTCTGTTATATGGAACTTGATATGCCTGATCAAAAAGATTGCACTTCCCGCCATCCATAATGTAGTATTGTTCACATAGGATGAGCATCAGACTCCAGCGTAAGACAGCCACCCACCCACCCACCCAGCCAGCCAGCCACCCACCCACCCAGCCAGCCAGCCACCCACCCACCCACCCACCCAGCCAGCCAGCCAGGCCCCATCAACAGCTCCAACCACCTTACAGCAGTCCATGTTTTTATGACATTAGAAAGTTCTTGAAGTTTTCATGCTCCTAAAAGTAAGGCTTATTTTTATTTTAAATGCATGAGTATCTTGTCTGCAGGCATGTGTGTGTATCATGTGTATGCCTGAGGAGACCAGAAAAGGCCATTGGATTCCCTGAAACTGGGGTTACAGACAGTTGTACCCGACACACATACTATAAACCAAATGCAGGTTCTCTGCCGGAGCAGGAAGTGCTCTAAACCAATGAGCTCTCTTTTCAACCCTTCATGAGGGCTTTTTACCCTCAACATACCGAACTGCAGACTTGATGTCCTATTACAGAAGCTCCACCTGAAGTATGGTATTTGTTTCAAATGTACGAGAGAGTAAAGTCCAGTCACGAATATCACAAGTAAGAAAGCAAAACAAACAGATTTTATATTTGCAAATACCTGTAGGAAATTCTATCCAGCATCACCTGTAAACTGATCATATATGCAATGGGTTCATCATAGTAGGAACACAGTAGGATCTTTAGTTCTTTAGTGGGTGTCTGATCTTTGACATTTTTATGTTCTGGTTCAGATAATGATGATTTTATTTGGGAAACAAATAATCTGTGTTTTTCTAAGAATTTCCATACTAGAGACAGCCTATGCATTGTATTCCTGAAGACATTTGTGGTGTATATCATATATTGTTTGATTTATACAGGTTCACTCTCTTGATCTCTTTATTAATCCACAAACCTATGAACACCTCATATTTGACAAAGAAGCTAAAATTATACAATGGAAGAAAGAAAACATCTTTAACAAATGGTGCTGGCATAACTGGATGTCAACCTGTAGGAGAATGAAAATAGATCCTTATCTATCACCATGCACAAAATTCAAGTCCAAATGGATTAAAGACCTCAATATAAATCCGACCACACTGAACCTGATAGAAGAGAAAGTGGGAAGTAGCCTGCAATACATGGGCACAGGAGACCATTTCCTACGTATAACCCCAGTGGCACAGACAATAAGAGCAACAATGAATAAATCGGACCTCCTGAAACTGAGAAACTTCTGTAAAGCAAAGGACACAGTCATTAAGACAAAAAGGCATCCTACTGAATGGGAGAAGATCTTCACCAACCCCACATCAAACAAAGGTCTGAAACCGTATTATTTAAGTCACTGCTTGGTCAATTACTTAATCATATTGCTATCTAGCTCTTACATCTAGAATTAACCCATCTCTATTATTTTGTATTTTATCACGAGGCTCGTGGCTTACCGGCAAGGTTTCAGCGTGTCTGTCTCTGGCGGCGGCTCCATGGCTTCTCCTTGACTCCACCTCCTTTCCCCAGCATTCAGTTTAGTTTTCCCCACCTAGCCCTCTTCTACCCTATCAGGCCAAGCCAGTTTCTTTATTAACCAATGGTATTCACGGCACTCAGAGGGGAATCCCACATCATGGATCTTTATACAAGTTGCTCCATACAATGCTGATTGCCTTTAAGCTTCCCATAGGTAACGATAAAGGTAAATTAACCAATGCAGTTGACTATGAGCAAGTGGTGGCTGCAGAGTTTGCCATGCTTGCTTACCTACCCAATGACCTCTGTCTTTTTGTCTTGTTCCGCTGTCCTCAGACTGACACTGAGTCCAGACCCTCATTGGCTACGATGATATTCTTCTCATCAGATTCAGGCCCTCTCTTGACTGCTCTCACCATCCAGGTCCCACTGTGTCGCCCAGAACCACAGATGCTCAGCACCATTGTTGCTTACACTTCCTTGCGTCTGTCTGTTGGTCGGTCTGCTGCAGACTCCTCCATAATGAGCCCCCCTAGTGAGCCCCCTTCACCCAAGTAAGCTTCCTTTCCTCGCTGCTGTTGAGCTCGGGGTGCCACCAACTCATGATTCCTAACTACATTTCTGTGAAATTGTGTTAATCTTGGGTCTACCAAAGACCATCTGTGAGATTTGGGGGATCTTGACTTGAGGTCTTAGAGTGTGTTTACAGATCTAGGCCTACATAGTAAGACTGTGGGAGCCGTAGGAGCGAAATGAGTAACAACTAACCCAGGGCTGCCGCATAGTGGTTAAAAGAGATTGAATGGAGTTGGGGGCCACTACAGTAGCTAGAAGCAGGACCAGAAAGCAGCTGTAATGACAGCTGATTCCAAGCACTCCTCTCTGTGGTCTAGGCTGACAGAGACACTGCTTGCAAGTCTGGAACTAACTTAGAAAAGCTGGCAAATGTGTGAAAATAGGCCACTACCTTCCACTTAGGCCCAAGTCGGCTGGAAGTAAGCACGCAACATCTGCAATCTTATGTTTTAGTGCTCTGGGGAGAGGGCAGTGGATCAGATTGTCTCACAGTGGAAGCCGTTGATTCTGGCATGGCCCCTGTTAGGTGACAGATCAAAGGAGACAGGAAGCACCCATAAAGCCTGACAGAAGAGAGGGTCTCTGGAAAACGCATTTTATTTCATCTAGTCTGGGATTCCCCTTCAGAAACATCTATGTAAGGAGAGAGTTGCCACTAGTTTAATATTTGGATTCAAAGTCAAGATAAAAACAAAAAACGTAACTAGTGAAGCCAGGTGTAGCAAGCATCGCCTTCTAGCAATCCCAGCCTCTGAGATCCAGAGGCAAAAGCACAGTGAGTCCCGGGCTGTCTAGCAAGACTGCTTCAATCCAAAACAATGTTACCGGTCAAGCAGCATTTGGAGAGTGAAATGTAACTTGGCCCACAGGAGACGCAACAAAGATATCAATCTGATACTCACAGGCATTTCTTAAGATAGCGCTTCATTTAGTTAATTTTTTTTTATTAAATGCATTTTCCTCTTCAAAAAAATGTACTTGTTGCAATGCAAGTATCTCATTGGAAAAACGTTAAACAATACTCAAGTCTGTTAGGTGGGAAGGGAGACGGGACCATCGCCTTTGCTTTCTTTGTTCATTTATGCATCTATCCTTGCGGGGACATCAGACCATACTTATGTTACAGCAGCAGGCATTGCACCCTAGCCAAGAGCAGGCAGCTCTCTGTCTATCTGCACACATGCACCTCACTCTTTCTGCTGGTTTCGTACTGTCCCACTGTAATTACTTACCCAGGCACCGTGGGTGACTGTCTGGATGGCTCTTGATTTCAGTATGATGTCATCTTCATGGCGCAAGCACAAGAAAATGGCAAAACTGAGTGGTTTCACAGGAATGCTTCGTGTCGGGATGCTGGAGGGCTAGAGTCAAGGTCGGTGTGGATGAGCCCCCTCTGCAGGCTCTGGGGAGGCCCTTCTTGGATCCTTTCTACTTTCCAGCTGCTGCAGTGATTTGTTGGTGTTGTTTAGACATGTCGTGTGACTTTTTCTATGGAGATGTAAAGAGACAACTATTTACCTCAGACAGAGAGCACACCAGCAGACCAAAAGCAGTGGAATATAACCTATCCAATTCCAGCTTGGTGAACCAATCAATGAGCTTACTGGATGACTCAGGCATATATGCCACTGGGAAGTCTCCTGAAAAATCTGGGCAGCTGTAGTCCCTAAGGGCAGCTGAAGAGCCCCTAAGAGGAGTTGTAGCCAGCTGTGGTCCCCAAGAGTCTCACCCATAGTCAATTATTTGTTTCTTATACAACCTCGGGGAAGAGAAAGACTCCACAAGATGATGTGGAAGTTCCTGGGCCTGTCATGACCCTCTTGTTCTAAAGTTAAAATGGTGTGTGTACATGTGCCACGCGCACATATATCTATCTGGAGGTGAGAGGTCGTCACTGGTGTCTTCCTCAGTTGTACTGTGTATTAACTTTTGGGACAGAGTCCCCATGAAACTTGGAACTCACTAATTTGACTAGGCTGGCTGACCAATGAGTTCATGGGATCCACTTGGCTCCACCTCCTCAGTGCCGAGATCACAGGCACATAGTGCCACACCCAGCCTTTTATGTGGGAACTAGGGATCTCAACTCAGGTCCTTACGGTTACATGGCAGGCACTTTGCCAATGATCCATTTTCCCATCCTCAAGAGACCGTTAACAGGCCAATTTCCTGAGGGTTTCTTGCAGATGAACATAACTATCAGATTCACATGCCAGCGGCCATGGACGGGGCGCACTGCCTCTGTCTCTGTCTTCTCTGCCCTTCTTCCATCATGTGTCTGCATCTCTGGGTCTCACTCATTTTACAGGTACCCTAATTGCGTCAGACTCAGAGTCCTCCCTACTCCAGTGTGATTCAAATAAGCGCATCTAAAAGACCGTTTCCTAGTCAGTTCCGAGGTTCCGGAACAGACCTGAGTCCACGTATTCTACATAAAGCCTGAAGGGGTTTTGGGGGTTGGCAGGTTAAAGTGAGGTCCCCAAGGCTTGTTATATGTATTTCTGGGAGCTTCTCATGAACGATTGCAGCACACAGAACAGTGTGCCTGCTTTCTCTACACACCTGTCCACACCAGATGTTCTTAAGCTAAGCTGCGGTGTTAAGAACAATGTCATCTTTTATTTTGACTCCTCTGGCTATTTGTACGTTGCCCGTGAAAACAAGACAAATTCATGGTCATTCGTATTCTTTTTGAAAATGTTTATTACTTATACTTTGTGTGTGCGCGTATGCAACCATGGCGATGTCAGAGTATGTGCAGCCTTGGTGACGTGACCTGCATACCTAGTGACCTCAGAGGGCAGAGTCTCGGGAACCACCCGGTGGGTACTGGGAATGGAACTTGGGTCCTCTGCAACAGCAGCAAGTGCTCTTCAGTGCTGAGACATCTCTTCAGCCCCCCCATTTGTATTCTTCTACAACGTTATTTATTGGCCATTATTCTAAAAACATATCTATCGTTTTCTTCATATTTATACTAAGACTATTACATATAACACTTCATATACTAAAGGTTAATATTTAAGTTAGTAATTAGATTAATGATACTTACCACACACACACACGCATATATATATGTACTTGGGATTAAGCCAGGGCTTTGTGTTTGCTAAGCCCACATTCTACCGCCGAGTGATAGCTTTTCCACTTCTTATTTTAAGCCTAAGTCTCACCAAGTCTCCTAAAGTGTCCTTGAACTCTGTCAGCCAGACAGTCCTTGAACTTGTGATCCTCCTGCCTCAGCCTTTGGAGTTGTGTGCTTTCAAGACTGTCACCAAGTCCAGCACATGTATTAGGATTTTTATCTGCTTTGCACAGCCATAATGGCTCAGAGGGTAAAGGCATCTGATGCACAAGTTTGGTACAGAACCAAGATAAGGGCTGAAGAAAAAGAACCCAGCTCCACGAAGTTGTTCTCTGATCTGCGTGTGCCACGGCACAGTCCCTACCTCCAGGCACACGCGTGTGCCACCAATAGCAAATAAAACTAAAGACTGTATCTTTCATGGACCAAACATGCTTCTTACTGTTTTTCTTTTTTATCTTTTATTAATTTTTTTAAACAGGGTCTCTCTTTGTATTCCTGAGTGTCCTGTGTCCTGAAACTCATTATGTAGGCCACGTGGGCCACACACTCACAGAGATTCACCTGCCTCTGCCACCCAAGTGTGAGGATTAAAGGCATGTGCCTCACCCACTTGCTTTTTTCATTTTTATCCCTTCATTTTTTATTTCATAGAAATGTATATATTTAATGCAAAGCAAACTATATATTTTTTTAAATTTTGTTCTCTTTCTCTAGGGTTGTAAGGCTTCCCTGACAATAGACATTATAGGAGAGTTTTCCAAGGTTTTGTTAGGAAAAAAAACAAGTCCAGCTAACTTTTCAGCTTCAGCAAACCTTGTCTTGTTTTGACTCCTGGGAGTAGCCAAACCATGCGCAAGTCAAATAATGCATAAACTCAACCCCTTTATGATTCCTGGGGCCTATGTGTCTTAGATATTCTTCAAGGTTTGGGTCCCTTGATGGGACTGTGCTCTGCTTTCCAGGGTAGAACAGATTTTCCTTTTCCTCGTCTTACTATTCTTCTGTGATCTGTCATTGCCATGAAGCTTAAGGAAAGTGTTAGCCTGGACTCAATGCCTTCTGGTACACAGAGGCCGAGAATTTTAAACAATACGCATTAGTAACCGCTCCTGGCCTGGGAAATGGATTTGTGTGGGACTTGAAGACTTTATTTGCTCCAACGGAATTAAGTAAATTCTTCTCTTTCCATTTATAGTTTTGGAAGGGCTTAATGGGACCTTACAAATCTGGGCTCTTCTTTAAAAATAAAACAAACTTAATAAACAAACACAGAATTCTGGTTAGGGTGGTATTACAGGCTTTCAGTTGGGAAATGTAAGCTTCCATTTAGTCCTTAAAATAATAGTTGGCTCTGCAGAAAGTATCTGGCTTGGCTTCCACTAAACGGAGTTAACTGCCTACCAAAACGCTACTGTCATGTGCTTTCAATATGACCTGGCTTACCCATTCTTCAGCTCCCACTCAGAGGGTTTACAGCCTAAGCCGAGCAATTTCTGCTTTTACTTTAATTGCAAATCGGATTATGTCATACCCGGCTTCACCTTTTAATGGTTTCCTACAGCTCTCAGGCTACAGGATGGATACCCACGCCTCACTCAGAGAGCTTTTCCGAGGAGATCCCGCATCTTCCTGCTGCTAGCCATGTTCCTGTCTTTCAGCCCCTGACGCTGCATGGACAGCCCGTGGCTCCCATGTTGGGGAAGCTTTTTGCCACAGTCTTATGCTTTCTGGGGACAGCTCTCGGGCATACTTGAATTCTACCTTTCAGGGACCTTTCCTGGGAAACCTTTTTGGGAAAATCTTGCCAGATGCCCCTAGGCAGGGTAGGATTGTTTATTATTTACCCCCCTCTTTAGCATTTGTCAAAAACTAAGAAAGTTAACTATCTGAATGCCTGCATCTGAGGTCATGAGAGCAAAAGATATTCCATCTTCAGTCCAGAAGAACTGCATAGCAGGTAGTGCAGAGTCACAGATGTTTCGCGTTAATAAGAAAAACCTAGGTAATAAGAGGTTGGACCAGGATGGCTTGTGTGTGCATATCCCCCCCCGTGTGTTTGTGCGGGTGCAGCTGTGGGTGTGTGCTGCAATGAATGAGAGGTGGTTAAATATTAAATATTCCAACCAGGTCTTCCATCTATTTGAGCAGTTGTCAATAATCCCCCTTTTCTCTTTTTCGAATCACACACTTTCTCTCCCCTGAAGACTTACAAAGGCTTTCCATACAAATACAAATAACAGGAGTTGGCATTCCCCCCTCAATATCCCTTTGTGTGCTCTCCATGGAAACATCTTCATTTCAGTATGTTTATACATACTTATATGTATACATATATATATATGTATATATACATACATGTTTATACAGTTCACTTCAGAAATCTGTAGCTTCCTGAAAGTGCTTTCAAGCATGTGGCTGGCATGCCCGGAACATGCCACGCCCGGAACATGCCACGCCCGGAACATGCCACGCCCGGAACATGCCACGCCTGGCCTCCTCCCCAGTGGCCACATTGCCATACTGCTTTCTCTACAAAGACTAAGAGGTCACAAAGCCAGCGATAATCAAATAAAAAAAAAATCAAAGGTCTAAACTATTGCTAATGATTTAGGCCTCCATAAGAAGATGACTTGTGACACGGATCGGCTTGCCTCAGGGTTGCACATGTAACATGGGAGTGAGCAGAAGTGCTTGGCATGTTATCCCCACTTTTGATTCTTTCTTCCTTTCTGTTTCGATCCCAGAGTCAGGTTTTCCTGTGATAACTGATGCTGAGCTAGAATCTGTTCAAGAGTCATAATCAAGCCAGGAATGGTGGAGCATACCTATAGTCCTAGTACTTGAGAGGCAGGAGGATCCTTCGTGGGTTCAAGAGCAGCCTGGTCTATGCCATGACTTGGATACCAGCAAGCAAGACCAGTTTTACAGAAACAGACAAACAAGTCACATTTATTATTTTTTATTAGCTTTGAAAATCTGGTGATACTATGTTGGCAATGTGAACTTGGTCACAGTGAGAAACTTCATCAAGAAAACAGGCACATACCTCAGGCTAGGGCTGCATGGCACCTGGGGGAAAAGCTGGTGGTTGGTTTATTGTTGAGAGAAACAGGTTTGCTTGCTGGGAGGTGCACAGGAGGTGCTCAGAGGTGCTTCTACCCCAGGACCTCAGAAGATGACATCAGTGTAGTATGCAGAGTGTCTTGATTCAAGTTACTATTCTACACACATTTTCAACCCAACCCTATTTTAAAATTTCAGGCCACATGGAGACCTGAATTGTTTCTTGAATGTGCACCTTTGATTCTGGTCAGAGTCAAACTGAACAAAGAACCTGGGAGATGTTTGAGAAGGCCCTTGGGTGGAGATGCCGTGGGCCTTTATTCTGCAACCCAGAGGAAGTTACCAGCCCTGCTGGGTTCTTAGTCTCTTCATCTCAAAATAAAGAGAGTGACCGTGTCTTTTCAGAGTTTGCAAAGATTGTTTGAAATTATTATGGTCACATATACACACATATGTGTAAGCTGTACTCATGTTTAACATATAATCATCAGTCAAAGTTAACTACAATTATTCGAACTGTTTGGAATAATTTTAGATCCACAGGAAAGGTGCCAGAGCCCAGAGCAAGGTGAGTCCCTGCGTGGGAGCCACTCACTTTCTTCTGGTGTTGATACCTTCTGAAATTATCGTTCATTCGCCAAAACCAGTACTTTGCACTGGTATCTTGCTATTAACATTTAAGCAGACTCAATCTGCCTTCTAGCAGCTAATCCTGAAGGCTCATTTGTTCCCTAGTCTCTCACTGAGTCTACTGATCAGACCTCTTTGCTGGGCAGCACTCCGTGGGGCTCTAGAGTATCCCTTTGTCTCTCAGGGGCCTGACACTTTTCAAGAAAGTCCCTTAATTGATTTTGTTTTTCACTCCAAGGTGGAGGTTGAACATTTTAAGGAAGACTATTGCAAGGTCCTTTTGATGCCTTATACCACAGGGGAGAGACCTGATGTGTTCAAGACATACTCACTGCTGCTCATGTTAACTCTGGTTCAAAACTTATCCTTCCTGATACTTCCTCGTAAGCTTACAATTATTCCCTTTGAAATTAAATGGTATTTTGCATGGAGTATCTTGCTTGAGAAAATGATATATTCTATAAATGATTTTGCCATTTTTTGCTATTATTCTTACCATCACCTGGGTGATTCTATCCTCCAGTAGCTCAGTGACTCTCACTGTTTTCTCACCCTATAATTACATAAGTGAGGAACACTCCAATGAGAGGCTGCTAGACAGACTCATGCACATTACCTTCTAGACGCACCAATGATTAAGACACTGGTTGCTTGTGTTTAAATGCTGCGTAGTTTGTACACAGAAACCCCCGGTATTATCTGTTTTCACATAGAGAGTCGATTGGACATTCTTGACAAAACTGAACGCCCATGTCCAAAATGAATACATGATTTTGGTAAAATTCAAGTGATCTTCTATCTCGATTAGTGTCAGCTCATGCCCATTGTGCGTTTGAGCATGGAGGAACAGGGGTCCGTCTCATGCTGGAATGTGGTTTGTATCACGGTCAAGCGGCATGGCTGGAGTCAACGGAGTAGAGGTGTAAGAGACCGCCTACTGCCCCTTTTCAGTTTTCCAGACTGGCATCTGGCGCCAAGCCTGGAGTGGTCATTTGAAGCATCTAGCACCAGCTAGTTTCCTACATGAGAGGGCTTTCTCTTCTGCTTACTGCACACACACACAATCACACATCCCACTCAGACTTCGGAAGCCAGAAGAGCAGCCTGGGAGCTGATGAGCTGAGACACCACTTTCCGAGACCCCTCACACTCTTCTGAAGACATTCCTGCCCCAAACATGTGGTTCTGAAAGGGCCAAAATGTTTGGAGGAGATTCCAATAGGCATGGAAACTGGAGATCTTTCATTTCGCCCTCTGCCTCCCAAGCTCCCAGCTCCGTCCTCATCAGAGCAAGAATTCCACGTTGTCCCCCAGCCTCCCCATTACAAGATAAGCAATTAAAAGTGAAAAACTGCTTCGGCTACGTAAAGGTTCCAGCCTGTACAGAAGAGAAACCAGAACGAAAGGCCTCCTTTGTTCATTTTTCTTTTTCTCTGGGAAAGCTACCTTTAAGGGCTGTAAGAATGCAGCATGCAATTATTCTAAAAGGATGTGCCTTGAGATTTTTAATTCATTTTAATCGCCCTTGTATTATGAAAGCTATACTTCTTTTTAAGGCTTTCAGACAACCAGCTTAATTTTCATATTGATTCATTCGGGGACAAAACAAAACTTCGTATAAATTGAATGGAAAATGACTCTTTTGTGGGGAAGGAGCTGTGCTTGTGCTTAATTACAATGCATGGAAGTGTTCCTCCCTAATTAAACATTTAAATGAAGAAGGGGTATAAATAGAAATTTTAAAAAGAGAGCAAGGAGGACGTAGTTCACGCAGCCCAGTATGGAGGTCCTCATCTGGCTCATTTTCACCACACCCAAAGCGGCGTGGCTGTGTGGGCTTCCGAGAGCTTGCCTACCCATTTTACAAGAAAAAAAAAAGCACTGTATTGTCAATTACTAAATTAGCAATGTTCTTCACTTTCACAGACTTACCAGGGTGGGTTAAAGTGCTTTATTATCTAATTAAGTCTCACAACATGATGCGATTTTATTAATACATAAAGTGTGAGGCTGCGCGGTTAAGTTTCTGGCTTTATTGCCTATGATGGAAAATGGATGAGGATGTAAATCTGAATTGGGGAATCGCGACATACTTCTGTGGGAGGTTCATGTGCTGTCACCACCTCATCGCGTGGGTTTCTCTTTGTTAGACACGTTTGGGCTGGACGTGGTGGCCCAAGCTTGCAGTTCTACCACTCAGAAAGCTGAGGCAAAGAGCTTGAGCCCATCTGGAATATTATTATGAGTTCTAGGTCAGCAAGAGTAAGACTTCTCCTTAAAAATACCCAAAGATTAAAAATAAAAACTTTAGGAAATTTAATGACTCCAGCTCAATTCACAGGAGCACAAACTTCTCCACAGTCAGGAACCAGGGAGAGATGAAAGCCGGTTCTCAGCTGATTTCTTCTTTCTCCTCAGATCGGGACCCCAGCACATTTGGGATGACCAAATGCAGGGCCATTTTTCCCTCTTACGGTTAAGCCTCTGTGTGAATACCCTCGAAGACACGCCCAAAAGTGTGTCTCCTAGGAGTTCCAAATCCTGTCACATTGGCAGTGAAGAAGAACTGTGCTGGGGGACCTTGTTATCATCCTCTTTCTCTTCTTCCGGTCTTCAATTTCTCCCCAACCTGCAGTGGTTAATCTTGATTGTAGCTAGATTGGATCCATAAGGTACGAAGAGTCACACCTCTGGATGGATCTGTGAGGGTTTTTCCAGAAAACACGAGCTCAGGGGGGAAGGCTGGTTCCCAGAGTGGATGATGTTTCTTGGCAGTAGCCGGGATGTAAAGACACTCTTTCACTTCGCTGCTGAGCGCATGTCCTGTAGCGACTTCCATCTTTCACCGACACCACAACCTAGCTCCTCAGCCTTCCAATGCATCCTCAAGACAGCTTTCCAGAACCCTCCAGGTCTCCAATCTCAGGTCGGGACTGCTGAGGCATCCAGCCCTGTGCACTGAGTCCAGGTTCTCAGTCTCCCTAGTGTGTAGATGGCCATTGTTGGACTACCCAGCCCCCACTGCATAAACAACCTAACACATCTCTGTCATAACGTATATCCATTCTGTCAGTCCTGTTCTAGAGAACCTGATGAACCACAGCTTCTAGAGGAAGAGAGAGTGGCTTTGAACCTCTGTCTAACAGGCTGATGCTTGCTGTATTCCATCGGAGAGGGACATATAAATCTCCCTCCCCTTTACGTTTAGAGGTGTTTGGTTCCTGCAGCAGCAGCAGCTGCATCATGCTCCTTGGTTGAGCTCTTTCTTTCGCCTTCTACAGAACTTAGCACGAATTGGAGAAGGTGCCTGTAAAACCCCGACGGTCCTAAGACGGTACGTGAGCCAGGAACTAAGCTGGAGACTTAAAAACACATAGACAGAGACAGACAGACAGACATGGACACAGGTCATCCTTGATACAAGAATGCCAAACTTTATTGTGCTCAGGGGCAGCTCATATAGGGATCCTAGGCCATGCCCAGCTCTCGCGATCTTTCAGCTACAGGCTTCATCAGCCTGACATCAGGGTCTCGTGCTCAGAGCAGCTACAGGCACAGGCGTTTTGCTCAGTTCACTCCAGCAGGCAAAGGGTCTAAAGCAAGCAAAGAAAGTCAAGGGGCCAGGGATCTACAGATCGCAACAGGTGCCAAAATGACACTTTAAAGAATCTGTGTGTGTGTGTGTGTGTTTGTGTGTGTGTGCGTGCGCGCACGCGTGCACGCGCACTCACAGAGACTAGTCGGGGGAGCCCAGCAGCTGAAGTTCCTGGTAGTTGCAAGCTACCTGACGTTGGTGCTAGGAAATGAGTTCAAGTCCTCTCTTAAATGAGGAGCCATCTCTCCAGCCCCTAAGTGACATATATTGAAAGTAATGAAATCCTTTCACAGAAACGTTGAGGAGATGTGAGACCAGGTAGAAGACAATTCACTTCAGTATCCCACTCTAACCACGCCTAAGGACTTCACCAAAGATCCGTAGCCAGAGGTTGTTACAGAATGTGCTCAGAATGAGCAGGGCAAGAAATGGCACAGGATGTGCAGACCCAGGGTATCTAACCACGGGTGCTGCCGTTGAATGAACCCTCAGTGGTTTCAGATAGTAAGTTCTTGGATACATGAATCCATCAAGTAGATCTTCTCTTCTCTGCTGTATATTCAAGGTCAGAACAGCCGCGTGTGCTGTGATGCCAGCTAGGCTGGGGAACATGGACTCCTACCTCTATGGTCCCTCATCCAGAGCAATGGTAGAAGATTGCATCACCTTTTGAGACAGCCCAGCCATCATTTCTGCTGAGTTTTTTGTTTGTTTGGTTTTGCTTTAGGACAAAATGATAAGGAAAGATTAGAGGCATGGAAACAGAATTCAGCTCTTGGGACAGGAAGAGCAGGAACAGAGGCAGAGTTCCAGCCTCCATGTTAGGAGGTTCAAAGCTACCTATAATTCCAGTTCCAGGGGGGCTCACCTCTTCTGCCCTCTGAGGTCACCTGTGCTCGTGTGCACTTACAAATATTAATAAAAAATCAAATTAAATTGTAAAAACCTCAGTTAATAAAACTACAAGTAGAAGAGGAGAAAGAATGTCATCTTTGTAAAATGATGATCAAGAATGCTTCCTTAAGAAAGTGAATTTTTAAATTTATAAGGGAGAATATAAATGCTTTCTGTCCGCGACTTTTCATAGCTGTGACAGAATCCATGGTGGGCATCCTAAGGGGAGAAGGGTTTGTTCTTCCTCACGAGGGCTCAGCCTTTGGGCACTGGCTCCGCTATGTCCACACTTGCGCTGAGCTAGAAAGCTATGGAGTCGGGAGCCTGTGACAGAGGTTACTCATGGTGGGCAGGGATAAGAGACAGGGGAGTGGAGAAGAGAGAGTGGGAGGGAGGGAGGGAAAGATAGAGACAGAGAGACAGAGGGAGAGAGGGAGGAAGAGATGGAGAGAAGGGGAGAGAAAGGGAGAAAGGGATGGAGAGGGGGAAGGGAGGGGAGGCAGGAGGGATAGACATAGAGAAACAGAGGGAAAGAGGGAGGAAGGGAGGGAGAGGGGGAGGGAGGGGAGACAGAGGGAGAAGAGGGAGAGAGAGAGAGGGAGAGAGAATAAGTGTTTGCTGTAGCTGGCTTTCTCCTTTTATTTCCATCTGGGCTCCTAGCCACTGAAGTGGAACAAACCATATTCAGGGTGAGTCTTCCATTTGCTAACCTCCTCTGTGAAGACCCCCAGAAGTGCCCACAGGTGTGATTTACCAGGCCCCTAGGTGTTTTCTGTTGGGAGCATGGCATGACCAAAAACATGATCGCCCACAGATCTCCAGAGAAACCAGGAATGTTAAGCACACAGGATTGTCTTTCCAGTGGGAACTATGAAAAACCTGTCCTTCCATCCAGAGAGCTGAGAATTGGAAGTGATTGTGGTGATCTGTGTCATTTGCTGGCCCAGGCCATACAAGCTCCTACAACCAGGACTGAGGTGGCTAACAGCCCAAACAACCTCTAAGCTCTCTGTATGTTGAAGACCAGACCAGACCCTTAGGCCCTTAAGCTAATATAGATGGCCTATCTGTAGAACCCATCTTTTTGGAGGGACTGACCTGCACCCTTAGTTGAGTTTTAATGTGATTATGCTTTGTGCACTGGGGATTGTAATATACCAGGAAAGTTTTTTTTTTCTTCTGAATTGTACCGGGCTTAAATACATTGGGAGAATCCCTGAAGTATGATCCAGGCCGCAGAGGTCAATCTGCACCGGATTTTCATTCTTATCTTTTTTTGTGAGCTTTGCTTCCGAAAGACATTTTAATTAAAACAAAGGGATGGGATGGGGTTTCACCTTCACGCAGCTGAGCTTTCTCTACCGCCAAACACCCATGGCACAGCAGTGGCTGCTCACCGAGGCAGGGCCCACTCAGGCTGAGCATCATCCTCAAATTATACAAGTCCGGTTATATGGGTGAGGTAATGACTGGAATTGAGTCTTATCCCAAGGTGTCATTACTTTGTGCCAACCGCCATTACAGTGCCCTCGGATGCCAATTTGTAGACTGTGAAGGAAAAGTTTCCCTTTTCCAAACTTGATGTGCGATTCCCCTCCGTATGCTGTGAATACCATTGGTTAATAAAGAAACTGGCTTGGCCTGATAGGGTAGAACAGAGGTAGGCGGGGAAAACTAAACTGAACGCTGGGAGAAGGAAGGAGAGAGAAGCCATGTAACCCCGCCTGAGACAGAAGCCAGAACTTTAGCCAGGAAGCCACAGGCTCGTGGCGATACACAGATTAATAAAAAATGGGTAAGTTAGTCTGTAAGAGTTAGCCAATAAGAAGCTAGAGCTCATGGGCCAAGCAGTGATTTAATTAACACAGTTTCTGTATGATTATTTTGCAGCTAAGTGGCCGGGAACTAACTAGTGGCCTCTAACAACACAAACTGGGGGATGGTGAGGCGTGTCTGCGAGTCACATTTTTCAAGGAGCACCTGTAAGTTGTGTTTTGTATGGTGTGTTCTTGGGTATTTGATGTTTCGTAGAAAAGCACTCGAGTATCCAATGTGCTGTTTTTATCTGTAGGATTAAAAAAGTAAAACACACACAACCCTGTCTCATTTCTCCCCCGAACACTGAAGGGGAGTTAATTTGCCCAAATTAATGAAGTCTGAAGTCTCCCAAATTTGCTTGGTTGTTTACAGGGGATGCCCAGGTGGATGGATCCAAAAGCAGACAAATAAAACTGATGCTTTTTTTCCCAACATTTTGTTGTTGTTGTTGAGAGCTTGGTTCACAGTCTGCCAATTAGTAAACAGCGGTTTCTGATCAACAGACTGTCTTATTGAACATCACATTTAATTCTCGTTAGAGTAGATGTTATACACCCGGACTTTCATAAGACAGAACTGAGACTCAGAAATTAGCCATCCATCTAAGGCTGCACACAGAGACCATTGAAGGGCCAGATACTCACCAGGACTCTTCTCCCTGTGACATCATTGTCTGGGGTCATCATCTCTTTGCATGCCTACACATGATACATGTGGGCACTCCAAACCAGTTTCTCAACCTAAAAATGAAAGTTATTTTAATGAAATTAAGCAGAATATAATCTTTTGTGAGATTCTCTAAAACATCAGCGATGAGTTGAATTTCTCTTCAAAGCCAAGGTGAATCTGAATAACTCTGAAACTCCTGGGGACATTTTCCCATGGTTACATATACGATATTTCAGTATGAAAGTTGGTTCCTCTTTCCTTGGGCTTCCCTGGAACAAGAGACTGAAATGGGAACCAGAGGGTGATTTGTACCACCAGGTGTATATATATTTAAATGATTCCTCACGGAAGAGTAGGGAGGTGTGAAACAACCTGATCCTCCCATGACAGCACACCCAGTCTCTACTTCACCAGCTCAGAAAATGTATTTCCAGTGTGGTAAAGAATAAGCCAGACAGCATTATAGGTATTGGTGCCTCCTTGTTGCATTTTTTAAAGAACAAACAAGGAATTTTCATCTGCGAATGATTGTACGTCTTGGTTTGGCCCTGTCATTTCCCCATCATTCTACTGTTGAGAACCTTGGACATGAAGACTGTGATGCTAACTAAGTCTTCTCTGAGGAGAAGATCTTCCAGGGAGTTCTCCTATCTACATTTCAAGTAAATCACAGGTTATTATAAGTCTGCACTCCTTCCCTTTCTCCCTTTCTCCCTCCTTTCCCCTCCTTCCTTTCTTTACCTGCGGATATATCTATAAGTAGAAATAGCACTGAGATAGCCTCCTCTCTCCCTTTCTCTCTCTCTCCCTCTCTCTCCCTCTCTCTCTCGTATATGTGTGTGTTGGTGCTGGGTGTATACCCTAGGGACCCAAACATTCTAGGCACCCCTGAACCACACATCCAGCCCAGAGAACGCTTTTTCATGTGCACGTAATGTATGCTAGGCATTCGCATATGCCTGGTCATGTGTAGGCACACGTGTATCCACATGTGCATGGAGACCTAAGGTTGTTGCTCTCCCACTTATTCACTGGTGCAAGGTCTCTCATTGGAACCCAATTTGGGCTCACCCTGCAGAACCCCTGTCTCCACCTTGCAGCCACTCCCATCACAGAGGAGTCACCTCAGCCAGGCAGCTTTGGTGTGCGTTCTGGGCATTGCTCATTTTACTCGTTGTGCCATCTCCCTAGCCCCACTTTTTACTGCAAAATCCACCAAGCCAGATTAACTCTATATAATGATTTTTTTGAGACAGGGTTCATATAATGGTTTTTAAAATACAAGATTCAACTTTGCTTCAAATAGAAATACCACGCGATCGTACTGAAGGCTCAGCCCTGCAACAGCCACAAGTAATATAGTTACTCATTTTCCGAAGCTTGGTGTAGTGGCTATTGAGATTGTTTGTAATCAAAAGCCCTGTGTCTCCCAGAGGAAGGGCATCATGGCATCTAGAGAATATTTCCAGGTAGTGAAACACTTGGATATGTAACCACCAAAGCAGTACAGGTGAGGAAGAAGATTTTTTTGTCACAAGCCTCTCAGATGCCTGAAGGGCTTAGAAAATAGGCAGATACCACTTCAAGTACCTTTTTACCCTTAAAAGACAATCATCTTTGGCATTTCTGGAGACAGAGCCAGCTCTCCAGCGCTTCTTAGCAACAGCCCTTACATATTAACTAGCTGGATCCTCAGTGTGAGATGCGTTTGCACGCTCTTCCGGAAGATCTGTGTAGTAAGTGTCTGTCTGAAGCACCCGCCTGTGTTTCATGGCATGTGTGGGAACGGGGTTGCCAGGAGGACATTTCCTGAATTTGCCCTGCAAAGCCAGTGACTACCAGGGGCTCACCTAATCAGAAAGCCTTCTCTATAACATGGTGCACTATGCAAACCCTTAGCTCACAGATTTCAATTTGCTCACACCATGAAAGAGGAAACTCCTGTGGATTTGAAAGGGAAGACATCAGATCCAGGAGGGCAGTGCTGAGTGAGAGGGAGCATTAGCCCCGGAGCCCTGAAGATGAGAAGGCATTCCCTTTCGGCGCTGTGTACAGGGCTCAAGGGGTTTGGCTAACACGCTTTGTGGAGGGTGCGACTGTGTAGCCATCAGTGCGCTAGGATTTCATTGCTGGGCTCAGGTTTCAAGGGTTGGGAGCCTGGGCTCTAGCCCATTTGTGTCAAGAGATTAGTTCGTTTTCTAAAGAGAGTAGTCACTCAAAGTGTGGGAGTGTGTGCGTGTCTGTGTGTGTGCACGTGTGTTCATGGCAATCATATTTTAAAAGGCAAGACTCTCCCATCAGGTTTCTAAGCATGCCTCTCCTCTTCCATTGTTCCTACCTGTTGCTTTGCTTCAGGATGGACTGAGTTTCCTAAGGCCCAGTTGCTGATTCGATTGCTTTCACCTTCCATTTCCTTCTCTTCCCTTTCTTATCCCAGTCTAAGCAGATTGTGAAATGGAAACTCAACACATACACACACACACATATGTGCACACACAGGTCCACACATGCACAACACAGGTACACATATGCACAGGTGCACACACATGCACACATGCATGCACAGACACATATGCACACACGTTTGCATGCACATGTGCACACACATGTACACATACATGTTTTCGTCTGTGGCCTTTCCATTCTGTTGAAGCAGAGCACAATTCCTTCCATATTGCCCTCAATTTAAAGGAGTCTAGAATGAGGCCTGTAGCTCAGTGGTAGGGCACTTGCATAACAAGCGTGAGACCCTGGGTCTGTTTCCAAAAAAGAAAGAAAAGAATTTTAAAAAAAATAAGCAAAGATTGCAAAATGGATTAAAACAGTGTTAGGTATTTTTAAGTGGGGGGAATCACTCCATTCTGGTTTGTGATAGAAACATCCACTGGCCCTCTGCTCCGGGGTTTTCTGCCCGTTGGCCGCACTTTTGCACTGAGCTACTCAGGCTTCGGTAACTTCAGAGGCCAATAGTCATGTTGGAAAAATACAGTAGGCGGGGGTCACGATGATGACCTCTTGGGTTCAAACTTGCATTTAACTGGAATATGTGAGACAAAAATAGCCAGTTTTTGAGTCGTAAAATGACAATAGATACTATCCTTGGGTCTGCATAATAAATGTGTATTTTTTACATAGAATTCCCCATTAAATTCTTTAATAACCTCTGCAGAACAGGTTGTTATTGTTCTTATTTCACAAATAAAAATGAGGCCTGAAGAACTTCACGTTCCTACAAAGTTGCACAGCCTGGGTCTGTGAGTGGTAGACCTTCTACTTGATTTTGTCTACCATGGGTGTGAGCTTACTGCCCACAGCCTGGACAAATGTGTGAAAGTAAAATAGAAGGCAGGCGGTTTGTCTTTCTCATTGTTGCGACAGAATCCCTGACCAAATAGCTAAAGGCAGGGTATATTTTTGACTCAAACTCTACTGTGATAAAGTCCCCGATGGTAGGGATAGCCTGGTGGTGGGCACAGCTAGAGTGACTGCGTGGCACAATTAATAAAAACTCAGAGAGAGAAATTGGGGTTCAACCTGAAGATCCAAAAAAACAAAGCAGCCAGCCCCTGGCTCTTACCTCTACCTCAGTCTGAAATGGTGATCCTGTCTCGAAGTATCTCAGAATGAGACTGTGACTGAGAGCTGTCTCCTCCCATTTTATAATCCTCTCTAGTGCTGGGATTAAAGGCATGCACTACTGAGATTAAAGGCATGCAGCACTCTGTTTCTATGGCAACTAGACTCTGGGATTAAAGGTGTGTGTCACCACTGCCTGGTCTGTGAGGCTGACCAGTGGGGCTGTTTTACTCTCAGATCTTCACACAAGCTTTATTTGTTAAAATACAGATGAAATGCCACTCCATGACTAGACCCTGTCAGCTAGAGCTTGCATTTTAGTCTAGTTTATCTTGGTGGGTCAGGATGCAGGGGGCTCTAGTAGGAAGCTGGGTCTAGCTATAACCGTCAAAATCGACCTCCCAACAAACTACTTCC
Organism: Ondatra zibethicus; assembly: GCA_004026605.1. Classification (NCBI taxonomy): domain Eukaryota; kingdom Metazoa; phylum Chordata; class Mammalia; order Rodentia; family Cricetidae; genus Ondatra; species Ondatra zibethicus. The sequence continues at coordinate 5,083 of PVIU01000428.1, read as the reverse complement.
TCTAGTCAGACCTCATCATCCGGCAGTACCACGCCTCTTCTCAAACAGTGACTTCACCATTTGGCAGCTAACTGTGCCCAACACGAGCCTGTGAGGATATTTCACATTCAAACGGTACACAAGAACTGCCCATCTGGGAAACTGTTCACTGCTGGGGTCATCATTTTATAACGTAGCACCTTGGCATTTGAGAAAACAGGACAAAAGATCACCTGCCTCCAGTCCCAACACAAGTCTCTGCAGGAGCTAGCCACTGTGACATGCAGGGCAAGTTGCTGTACTCTGGATCTGATCCCACCTCCAAGTAATTCTAGCATAAATGTAAGATGACTTTAAATGCCACATTTTACGTATTTATTGGATATGAATTGATTTTGTGTCCATTTTAAAATTGATTTCAGCACTATTGATTGCCAATGCATGTATGTGTGTGTGTATATATATATATATATACTCTTTAAATTTACTTTTTTAACTTAACACTTGACTGACTCCATCTTTTATTAATGAGTTAAATAAAATCTTTAATGGTTTGTTTTTTATTCACATAAAAGTGATGGTTTTGCATTGAAAATTCAAGTGGCCTCATCCTAACTTTCTTAGTCTGAATCCTAATAATATCTGCACTTTGCAGTTAGTCCAGCGAGGAATGGGAGCATTCTCTAAGCTGCCCGTGTTGTTTATATCGCTTTATCTTTCCTAGTGTAGTACATGGAATTACAGAATGTAGTTAAGGCAGAGTCAAAGGGTGGTACTGGTAATTAAGTGTAAGTTCTTTGCCAGATGTATGAGTGGGCTATTTCCACTCTGTCTTCTTGGATTAGCACTTGTGAGGGCTGACTACATTGCCAGTACTCATGTGCTGGGCTTGCATTTTGTTGCTGTGGGAATGGGGCATCTAATGTCTTAGGTTTGCCCACCACGCCTGCTGAAACCAGAGAGCCTGATTAGATGGTGCGGCTTGGCCCTCAGAGGCACAGGAAAGACACTTGATGAGGAGTGGTGAGTGTTTCACATGAGGCCTACTGTATTTTCTGGGTTTCTGTCTTCAGAAAGGTTGTTTAGATAAATATAAAGACAGTTTCGTTTAGCTGCAAAAAATGCCTTATAAATTAGAAACAGAAGCATGTCCACAAGTCAAGAAAAACCAGACTTGAATTATTGTATTTGGAAACCTAAGAGAAAGGTCAAGAAATGGCAAAGGCTTTTTGGAGAACTGACATCCGAACGCCATCCAAGTCTTACTTATCTGACGAGGCAGAACGAACGTAACTCTCATCAGGCTCAATAGTTTTGTAGACCAGAAACTGTCACCATTAGTGGTTACCATAGAGATGGAGCCCACATACCACTAATAGACCTCAGACTACCCAGAAAACCTATGCCAAGTGGCAGTTCATCAAGAGTTAGCAAAAGTCCACTTCGAGACAGGGACCCCTCAGCAACACTCAGTTTCTCATCTTGTTACCATGGTCACTGTAGGAGACACAATTAATGCAGAGATTTCCAAGCCTGCCATGTAGGAAGAAGAAGAGGAAGAAGAAAAAGAAAAAGAAAAAGAAGAAGAAGAAGAAGAAGAAGAAGAAGAAGAAGAAAAAGAAGAAGAAATAAAAATGATATACATAATAATTATTAAAGTGGTTATTATAACAACTGGGAATTAGGAAAGTATTCAGTGAAGGCATGGCTAATTTATGGAGATTTGAGAGACTCTAAGACAAGTGACATGAAACCAAGAGGCCCTTCTGGGTTGAAAGTCACAGGAAAAGGTAAAAAGGGTCATTTCTTTTAACTTAATTGTTTTCCTTCTATTCTTTAAGCTCGGTTTAACAACATATTATTTATGTTTGAAGACAAAGAGAAGGAATGAAAGGGAGGAAAGGAATGAAAAGAAGACAGAGAAAGAGAAGGAGCCTCTCTTAAAAAAAAAAAAGGGACGCTTCAACTAGACACAAAAGCACAAGACTCAGACAGAAAGTGGGGGGAGGGGGCACTCTGTCCTCCAGACCTTTGAAGCCAGAAGCTGCTGGAAGGTACCTTTGCTGAGAGCAGGTGTCCACCCCATTTGCTGGGCCTCCTTGAGATCATGCACAGCAGGGAAGGATCTGTTTTGTTTTTCCCCTCCTGGCAGCGGTGTTAGCTTTCCCTAGGTAACCTTTGTTTTAACTGATTGGCTCCTCTGAGCAGACACAGGCAGAAATTCACCCTGCAGGGTCATCAACAGTGATAGAGAGATGAGGCAGGCAAGGGCTGCCGTTCTCACCAAAGAAGTTTTAGTAACATGGTAACTCCACCTGCAGTGGACTGGTAAAGGTCTCCCCTGTGAAGTTTCTACACACTAGAGAGCTGAGCACCCACAAGTCAAAGTAATTACCACATCTAGGAAAGAGCAGGCAGGGAGAGACACTTTCTACAGCGTTATGTCTCAGCAGGAAGCTGCAGCTGGAGACGCTGAGCAAGAAAATGCTCTGTGCACAGGTAATGAACAGCATTTCAGCTCCTCGCTCTCCGATGCTTGCCAAAAACTGCAACTGGCTGACATGGCAGCTAAAATGTTTACTGACTAGGAGTCCGTCTTGGCATGGCTGATTTTCAAATTTCTTGTTTGTTTTTGTGAGCAGTGGAAGCATTTATGTACAGTCCTTGCAATTTCCCTGGAAGACAGCTCTGTCTGTGGTCTCTAAAGTAGGAAGCTACTCCAGGGCATGAGGCCTTTGGGGTCAGAAAGAGTTCAGCCTCTGACTGTGGAGGAGCATCCCTGACACTTGGTCTAACACTGTAACAGACGTGTGCCTTCCTTACAGTATGTGTTCAAGATTTAGTCTCATGACTGTCCAGTGGGGCATCCAACAAACAGAATTTTCTAGTCAGGGATCATTTTCAAAAAGGAACTTCAGTGAGGCTTTTCCTTATCATTTTGTAGCACAGATTTTAATATTCCTTTAAATACATGACACATGTATCTATAATCTTGCATTAAACAATAGAACAGAATATGAATAGGCACTATTAGAAATAAAATAAATAATAAATTTCCTTCCTTCCTTTTTTTTCTCTGTCTCTCTCTCTCTTTTTCTCTTTCCCCTCCCTCCCTCCCTCCATCCCTCTCTCTCTTTTTTTCTTTTTATATTGCTTCTTATAGAAGAAAGAAAATAGATACCCCCCCCCTCCAAAGCTCAGGGAATATCATGGAAAACGGTGCAAAGAAGCATGTAAGACCCAGGGGTTGGGGAGATGTGTGGTGGAAAGACATCTGGACATGACACAGTCGCTCTCATGAACTCACCGCAGTGTGACTACCTGCACAAGACCTGTACATGATCAGATTGAGCCCCTCAACATCTCATCATGGATGGCAGGGCATGAGGTCCCACCCCTCCCAAAGGGGCTATTGGTAGTTAAGAGATGTTGGACAAGGAGGTCATTTTCTTTAGTGGTGTAACTACTGATAAGGAGCCATGGAGCCACTAGATAACCTCCTATGCATGCTCAGGCGACAAATGACGACTGCACATTTAATCAGTCATGCTTAAACAGAAGATATGAGGGTTGGACAGATGGCAGCAATTAAGAGCACTGTCTGTTCTTCTAGTGGACCTGGGGAAGTCCTAGCACCCACATAGTGGTTCACAATCATCTGCAACTCCAATCCAAGGGGATCCAATGCCCTCTTCTGACCTCCACTAATATCAAGCATACAAGTGGTACATATATACACATGTAGGCAACACACATACTCATTAAATGATAAAATTAATATATATATCAAACAGAAGATTTTATAAAAATAAAGAAAAAATGATGTATAGAAGATTTCCAACAGGAGAGGAAGTGGAATGGAAGAGAGGTTAACACGACAATTCATTATATAAATGTACAAAACTGCCCAACAATAGAAATTAAAACAAAGAAAGACAGAAAAAGGGAAAAAATAACAGAGAAATGTATTTAACATGGATGCTGAGCAGTTCCCCTTAAAAGGGGGCAAAACTTTTTGGAAAGAATATAACGTTACAGAGATTATGCTGAAAAGTTAACAGTGATCTCACTTTATCTTATATACCCTACAGAAAGGTATTGTTAGCACATCATTTGTCAAAAGAGGAAAATGAGTCAATGAGATTTATTGTCCAAGGAAAAACCCCGGAGAGAAGAGGAAGGATCCCAGAGTCAGAACATTAGTTTTCTGAGTGTAGATCTAGGACTTCACAAGTAGACTCCATGAAACCTATGGAAGCAGGGGATAGAGCGTGTACCCATTAATAATGTATAGTCCCAAGCACATAATAAGAGAGAGATTTCTATGAGAACTCGCTCATTCCAAATGAATCTGCTGAATTAGAATATAAAGAGCACTCATCCAGATGAGTCAAGGAAGTTGGCAAAAGGACGGGAGCAGGTCTGGTTGGCATTGGTGTGTTGAGGTTCTCTGGTTGCTATAGCCAAACACCTGACAAGGAGAAATTTGAGGGAACAAGGTTTTGTTCAGGGTCACAGTTTGAAGATACGGTCCATTGCAGCCATACAACCACACTGATGGGAACAGTTTCTGTGGGGCTGCAGGGACACGAGGCTGCTTGCCCACACCTATGCAAATCAGGAAGCAGAAGACCCAAGGAAGCGGTGGCAGCCTGTGCATCTCAGAGCCCACCAGCTCCATCTAACAACCGGCTTCCTCCAGGTCAGCTCCACCTCCCAGAAGTTCCATAACCTCCCCCAAATAGAACCAGCATCTGGGGGAGCAGGTGTTCCACTACACAAATCCGAGAAGGATATTTTACACTCAAACCGTGGCAACAGAAAATATAAAAAGGTGTGTCCAGGAGGGTGACTTCAGAGATGAGTCTTCAACAGTGGATGGTGCGCCAGCTGAGACAACACAGAGGCATGCCCAGACAGAAGCAGAGTGTAGCGTTCAGGGAGCCAGCTGGGACTGTGTTGCTGTCTCTAAGTGCAAAGGTCATCCAGCACTTTCTTTGTGTGGAGTGTGTGTGGATAGGAAATAATGTGTTTTGTGAAGTCGGTTTTTTTCCTTCCTTCCTTCCTTCCTTCCTTCCTTCCTTCCTTCCTTCCTTCCTTCCTT